>OU342736.1:511736921-512043398 GCA_910589765.1 Avena atlantica
TCGTTTTCATGTTTTATGGCCCTTTCATGAGCTATTGCCCACAGTTTTGGTGTTCCAGGGCGATTTGCAGGGTCCAACAGCCCCAATACATGTTTAGGATTATGAGCAAAAACTGTCGTTTTCGCGTTTTATGGCCGTTTTCATGTGCTATTGCCCACCGTTTTGGGGTTCTAGGGTGATTTACACGACTTGTAACACCCGATACATGTTTGAGAGTTATGACCAAAAACTCAACGTTTTCGCATTTTATGGCCCATTTCATGAGCTATTGCCCACAGTTCTGGTGTTCCAGGGGGATTTGCATGGCCCATAAGAACCGATAGATGTTTGAGAAATATGACCAAAAATTGTTGTTTTCGCGTTTATGGACGTTTTCATGTGCTATTACCCATAATTTTGTGGTTCAATGGAGATTTGCATGTCCAGTAAAAACGGATACATGTTTATGACTTATGACCAAAGATTCATCGTTTTCGCGATTTATGGTCATTTTCATGAGCTATTGCCCATAGTTTTGGGATTCCAGGGCGATTTTCATGACTCGTTACACCTGGTACACGTTTGATAGTTATGAGCAAAAACTCGTCATTTTCATGTTTATGGACGTTTTCATCAGCTATTTCCGACAGTTTTGGGGTTCCAGGGAGATTTACACAACTCGTAACACCCGATACATGTTTGAGAGTTTATGACCAAAAACTCGCGTTTTCACGCTTTGCCCACGTTTTTGGGGTTCAATGGAGATTTTGCATGGCGAGTAAAAACCGAATACATTTTGAGAGTCATGACCAAAAACCCAGTGTTTTCTTGTTTTATGTCTGTTTTCTTCTCCTATTGCCCACAGTTTTGGGGTTCAATAGGGCTTTGCATGGCTAGTAAAACTGGATACATGATTGAGAGTTATGACCAAAAACTCGTCGTTTTCGCGATTTATGGACGTTTTCATGTGCTATTACCAACCATTTTGGTTTTCAAGGGCGATTTACATGACTTGTAACACCCGATACTGGTTTTAGAGTTGTGAGCAAAAACTCGTCGTTTTCATGTTTTACGGCCCTTTCCATGAGCTATTGCCCACAGTTTTGGTTTTCCATGGCGATTTGCAGGGGCCAACAGCCCCAATACATTTTTAGGAGTTATGAGCAAAAACTCATCGTTTTCATGTTTTATGGCCCTTTTCATGAGCTATTGCCCACCGTTTAGGGGTTCTAGGGTGATTTACACGCCTCGTAACACCCGATACATGTTTGAGAGTTATGACCAAAAACAAAAACTTTTTCGCGTTTTATGGCCTATTTCATGTGCTATTTCCCACAGTTTTGGTGTTCCAGGCGGATTTCCATGGCCCATAAGAACCGATAGATGTTTGAGAAATATGACCAAAAATTGTTGTTTTTGCGTTTATGCACGTTTTCATGAGCAATTGCCCATAATTTTTTGGTTTAATGTGGATTTGCATGTCCAGGAAAATCGGACATATGTTTAAGAGTTATGACCAAATAGTCATTGTTTTCGCGATTTATGGTCATTTTCAAGAGCTATTGCCCATAGTTTTGGGATTCCAGAGCGATTTACATGACTCGTAACACCCAATACACGTTTGAGAGTTATGAGGAAAAACTGGTCGTTTTCATGTTAATGGCCGTTTTCATCAGCTATTTCCCATAGTTTTGGGATGCTAGGGAGATTTACACAACTCGTGACACCCGATACATGTTTGAGAGTTATGACCAAAAACTCGGCGTTTTCACGTTTCATGGCCCGCAGTTTTGGGGATCAATGGAGATTTGCATGGCGAGTAAAACCGGATACATTTTTGACAGTCATGTCCAATACCCCAGTGTTTTCTTGTTTTATGTCTGCTTTCTTGTGCTATTTCCCACCATTTTGGGGTTGAATGGTGATTTTCCTAGCGAGTAAAACCTAATACATGATTGAGCGTTTTGACCAAAAATTCGTTGTTTTTGCGATTTATGGATGTTTTCATGAGCTATTATCAACCGTTTTGGTTTTCTAGGGCGATTTACATGACTTGTAACACCCGATACACGTTTTAGAGTTATGTGCGAAAACTCGTCGTTTTCATGTTTTATGGCCCTTTTCATGAGATATTGCCCACAGTTTTGGTGTTCCAGGGCGATTTGCAGGGCCAACAGCCCCAATACATGTTTAGGAGTTATGAGCAAAAACTCGTCGTTTTCACGTTTTATGGCCCTTTTCATGAGCTATTGCCCACCATCTAGGGGTTCTAGGGTGATTTACACGACTCGTAACACCCGATACATGTTTGAGAGTTATGAACAAAAACTCGGCGTTTTCACGTTTCATGGCCCGCAGTTTTGGGGTTGAATGGAGATTTGCAAGGCGAGTAAAACCGGATACATTTTTGAGAGTCATGTCCAAAAAACCCATTGTTTTCTTGTTTTATGTCTGCTTTCTTGTGCTATTTCCCACCATTTTGGGTTGAATGGGGATTTTCCTGGCAAGTAAAACCTAATACATGTTTGAGCGTTTTGACCAAAAATTCGGTCTTTTCGGGA
Organism: Avena atlantica; assembly: GCA_910589765.1. Classification (NCBI taxonomy): domain Eukaryota; kingdom Viridiplantae; phylum Streptophyta; class Magnoliopsida; order Poales; family Poaceae; genus Avena; species Avena atlantica. The sequence goes on from OU342736.1 coordinate 511,739,462, forward strand.
TTTATGGATGTTTTCATGAGCTATTATCAACCGTTTTGGTTTTCTAGGGTGATTTACATGACTTGTAACACCCGATACACGTTTAGGAGTTATGAGCAAAAACTCGTCGTTTTCATGTTTTATGGCCCTTTTCATGAGCTATTGCCCATAGTTTTGGTGTTCCAGGACGATTTGCAGGGCCCAACAGACCCGATACATGTTCGAGATATGAGCAAAAACTGATCGTTTTCGCGTTTTATGGCCATTTTCATGTGCTATTGCCCACAGTTTTGGGGTTCTAGGGTGATTTACACGACTCGTAACACCAGATACATGTTTGAAAGTTATGACCAAAAACTCAATGTTTTCACGTTTTATGGTCTATTTCATGAGCTATTGCCCACAGTTGTGGTGTTCCATGGGGATTTGCATGGCCCATAAGAACCGATAGATGTGTGAGAAATATGACCAAAAAATGTTGTTTTCGCGTTTATGGACGTTTTCATGTGCTCTTACCCATAATTTTGGGGTTCAATGGAGATTTGCATGTCCAGTAAACACGGATACATGTTTAAGAGTTATGACCAAAGAGTCATCGTTTTCGCGATTTATGGTTATTTTCATGAGCTCTTGCCCATAGTTTTGGGATTCCAGGGCGATTTTCATGACTCGTTACACCTGGTACACGTTTGATAGTTATGAGCAAAAACTCGTCATTTTCATGTTTATGGACGTTTTCATCAGCTATTTCCGACAGTTTTGGGGTTCCAGGGAGATTTACACAACTCGTAACACCCGATACATGTTTGAGAGTTATGACCAAAAACTCGGCGTTTTCACCTTTGCCCACGTTTTTGGGGTTCAATGGAGATTTGCATGGCGAGTAAAACCGAATACATTTTTGAGAGTCATGACCAAAAACCCAGTGTTTTCTTGTTTTATGTCTGTTTTCTTCTCCTATTGCCCACAGTTTTGGGGTTCAATAGGGCTTTGCATGGCTAGTAAAACTGGATACATGATTGAGAGTTATGACCAAAAACTCGTCGTTTTCGCGATTTATGGACGTTTTCATGTGCTATTACCAACCATTTTGGTTTTCCAGGGCGATTTACATGACTTGTAACACCCGATACTGGTTTTAGAGTTGTGAGCAAAAACTCGTCGTTTTCATGTTTTACGGCCCTTTCCATGAGCTATTGCCCACAGTTTTGGTTTTCCATGGCGATTTGCAGGGGCCAACAGCCCCAATACATTTTTAGGAGTTATGAGCAAAAACTCATCGTTTTCATGTTTTATGGCCCTTTTCATGAGCTATTGCCCACCGTTTAGGGGTTCTAGGGTGATTTACACGCCTCGTAACACCCGATACATGTTTGAGAGTTATGACCAAAAACAAAAACTTTTTCGCGTTTTATGGCCTATTTCATGTGCTATTTCCCACAGTTTTGGTGTTCCAGGCGGATTTCCATGGCCCATAAGAACCGATAGATGTTTGAGAAATATGACCAAAAATTGTTGTTTTTGCGTTTATGCACGTTTTCATGAGCAATTGCCCATAATTTTTTGGTTTAATGTGGATTTGCATGTCCAGGAAAATCGGACATATGTTTAAGAGTTATGACCAAATAGTCATTGTTTTCGCGATTTATGGTCATTTTCAAGAGCTATTGCCCATAGTTTTGGGATTCCAGAGCGATTTACATGACTCGTAACACCCAATACACGTTTGAGAGTTATGAGGAAAAACTGGTCGTTTTCATGTTAATGGCCGTTTTCATCAGCTATTTCCCATAGTTTTGGGATGCTAGGGAGATTTACACAACTCGTGACACCCGATACATGTTTGAGAGTTATGACCAAAAACTCGGCGTTTTCACGTTTCATGGCCCGCAGTTTTGGGGATCAATGGAGATTTGCATGGCGAGTAAAACCGGATACATTTTTGATAGTCATGTCCAATACCCCAGTGTTTTCTTGTTTTATGTCTGCTTTCTTGTGCTATTTCCCACCATTTTGGGGTTGAATGGTGATTTTCCTAGCGAGTAAAACCTAATACATGATTGAGCGTTTTGACCAAAAATTCGTTGTTTTTGCGATTTATGGATGTTTTCATGAGCTATTATCAACCGTTTTGGTTTTCTAGGGCGATTTACATGACTTGTAACACCCGATACACGTTTTAGAGTTATGTGCGAAAACTCGTCGTTTTCATGTTTTATGGCCCTTTTCATGAGATATTGCCCACAGTTTTGGTGTTCCAGGGCGATTTGCAGGGCCCAACAGCCCCAATACATGTTTAGGAGTTATGAGCAAAAACTCGTCGTTTTCACGTTTTATGGCCCTTTTCATGAGCTATTGCCCACCATCTAGGGGTTCTAGGGTGATTTACACGACTCGTAACACCCGATACATGTTTGAGAGTTATGAACAAAAACTCGGCGTTTTCACGTTTCATGGCCCGCAGTTTTGGGGTTGAATGGAGATTTGCAAGGCGAGTAAAACCGGATACATTTTTGAGAGTCATGTCCAAAAACCCATTGTTTTCTTGTTTTATGTCTGCTTTCTTGTGCTATTTCCCACCATTTTGGGGTTGAATGGGGATTTTCCTGGCAAGTAAAACCTAATACATGTTTGAGCGTTTTGACCAAAAATTCGGTCTTTTCGGGATTTATGGATGTTTTCATGAGCTATTATCAACCGTTTTGGTTTTCTAGGGTGATTTACATGACTTGTAACACCCGATACACGTTTAGGAGTTATGAGCAAAAACTCGTCGTTTTCATGTTTTATGGCCCTTTTCATGAGCTATTGCCCATAGTTTTGGTGTTCCAGGACGATTTGCAGGGCCCAACAGACCCGATACATGTTCGAGATATGAGCAAAAACTGATCGTTTTCGCGTTTTATGGCCATTTTCATGTGCTATTGCCCACAGTTTTGGGGTTCTAGGGTGATTTACACGACTCGTAACACCAGATACATGTTTGAAAGTTATGACCAAAAACTCAATGTTTTCACGTTTTATGGTCTATTTCATGAGCTATTGCCCACAGTTGTGGTGTTCCATGGGGATTTGCATGGCCCATAAGAACCGATAGATGTGTGAGAAATATGACCAAAAATTGTTGTTTTCGCGTTTATGGACGTTTTCATGTGCTCTTACCCATAATTTTGGGGTTCAATGGAGATTTGCATGTCCAGTAAACACGGATACATGTTTAAGAGTTATGACCAAAGAGTCATCGTTTTCGCGATTTATGGTCATTTTCATGAGCTCTTGCCCATAGATGTGGGATTCCAGGGCGATTTTCATGACTCGTTACACCTGGTACACGTTTGATAGTTATGAGCAAAAACTCGTCATTTTCATGTTTATGGCCGTTTTCATCAGCTATTTCACACAGTTTTGGGGTTCCAGGGAGATTTACACAACTCGTAACACCCGATACATGTTTGAGAGTTATGACCAAAAACTCGGCGTTTTCATGTTTCATGGCCCACATTTTTGGGTTTCAATGGAGATTTTCATGGCGAGTAAAACCGGATACATTTTTGAGAGTCATGACCAAAAACCCAGTGCTTTCTTGTTTTATGTCTGTTTTCTTGTCCTATTGCCCACAATTTTGGGGTTCAATTGGGATTTGCATGGCTAGTAAAACCGGATACATGATTGAGAGTTATGACCAAAAACTCGTCGTTTTCGCGATTTATGGACGTTTTCATGCGCTATTACCAACCATTTTGGTTTTCCAGGGCGATTTACATGACTTGTAACACCCGATACACGTTTTAGAGTTATGTGCAAAAACTCGTCGTTTTCATGTTTTATGGCCCTTTTCATGAGCTATTGCCCACAGTTTTGGTGTTCCAGGGCGATTTGCAGGGCCCACAGCCCCAATACATGTTTAGGAGTTATGAGCAAAAACTCGTCGTTTTCATGTTTTATGGCCCTTTTCATTGGCTATTGCCCACCGTTTAGGGGTTCTAGGGTGATTTACACGACTCGTAACACCCGATACATGTTTGAGAGTTATGACCAAAAACAAAAACTTTTTCGCGTTTTATGGCCTATTTCATGAGCTATTTCCCACCGTTTTGGTGTTCTAGGCGGATTTCCATGGCCCATAAGAACCGATAGATGTTTGAGAAATATGACCAAAAATTGTTGTTTTTGCGTTTATGCACGTTTTCATGAGCAATTGCCCATAATTTTTTGGTTTAATGTGGATTTGCATGTCCAGGAAAATCGGACATATGTCTAAGAGTTATGACCAAATAGTCATTGTTTTCGCGATTTATGGTCATTTTCATGAGCTATTGCCCATAGTTTTGGGATTCCAGGGCAATTTACATGACTCGTAACACCCGATACACGTTTGAGAGTTATGAGCAAAAACTCGTCGTTTTCATGTTTATGGCCGTTTTGATCAGCTATTTCCCATAGTTTTGGGATTCTAGGGAGATTTACACAACTCGTAACACCTGATACATGTTTGAGAGTTATGACCAAAAACTCGGCGTTTTCACATTTCATGGCCCGCAGTTTTGGGGTTCAATGGAGATTTGCATGGCGAGTAAAACCGGATACATTTTTGAGAGACATGTCCAAAAACCCAGTGTTTTCTTGTTTTATGTGTGCTTTCTTGTGCTATTTCCCACCATTTTTGGGTTGAATGGGGATTTTCCTAGCGAGTAAAACCTAATACATGATTGAGCGTTTTGACAAAAAATTCGTTGTTTTCGCGATTTATGGATGTTTTCATGAGCTATTATCAACCGTTTTGGTTTTCTAGGGCGATTTACATGACTTGTAACACCCGATACATGTTTAGGGGTTATGAGCAAAAACTCGTCGTTTTCATGTTTTATGGCCCTTTTCATGAGCTATTGCCCATAGTTTTGGTGTTCCACGGCGATTTGTAGGGCCCAACAGCCCCAATACATGTTTAGGAGTTATGAGCAAAAACTCGTCGTTTTCACGTTTTATGGCCCATTTCATGAGCTATTGCCCACCATCTAGGGGTTCTAGGGTGATTTACACGACTCGTAACACCCGATTCATGTTTGAGAGTTATGACCAAAAACTCGGCGTTTTCACGTTTCATGGCCCGCAGTTTTGGGGTTGAATGGAGATTTGCATGGCGAGTAAAACCGGATACATTTTTGAGAGTCATGTCCAAAAACCCAGTGTTTTCTTGTTTTATGTCTTCTTTCTTGTGCTATTTCCCACCATTTTGGGGTTGAATGGGGATTTTCCTGGCGAGTAAAACCTAATACATGTTTGAGCGTTTTGACCAAGAATTCGTTGTTTTCGCGATTTATGGATGTTTTCATGAGGTATTATCAACCGTTTTGGTTTTCTAGGGCGATTTACATGACTTGTAACACCCGATACACGTTTAGGAGTTATGAGCAAAAACTCGTCGTTTTCATGTTTTATGGCCCTTTTCATGAGCTATTGCCCATAGTTTTGGTGTTCCAGGGCGATTTGCAGGGCCCAACACACCCGATACATGTTCGAGAGATATGAGCAAAAACTGGTCGTTTTCACATTTTATGGCCGTTTTCATGTGCTATTGCCCACAGTTTTGGGGTTCTAGGGTGATTTACACGACTCGTAACACAAGATACATGTTTGAAAGTTATGACCAAAAACTCAATGTTTTCACGTTTTATGGTTTATTTCATGAGCTATTGCCCACAGTTCTGGTTTTCCATGGGGATTTGCATGGCCCATAAGAACCGATAGATGTTTGAGAAGTATGACCAAAAATTGTTGTTTTCGCGTTTATGGACGTTTTCATGTGCTATTACCCATAATTTTGGGGTTCAATGGAGATTTGCATGTCCAGTAAACACGGATACATGTTTAAGAGTTATGACCAAAGAGTCATCGTTTTCGCGATTTATGGTCATTTTAATGAGCTCTTGCCCATAGTTTTGGGATTCCAGGGCGATTTTCATGACTCGTTACACCTGGTACACGTTTGATAGTTATGAGCAAAAACTCGTCATTTTCATGTTTATGGCCGTTTTCATCACCTATTTCACACAGTTTTGGGGTTCCAGGGAGATTTACACAACTCGTAACACCCGATACATGTTTGAGAGTTATGACCAAAAACTCGGCGTTTTCACGTTTCATGGCCCACATTTTTGGGGTTCAATGGAGATTTGCATGGCGAGTAAAACCGGATACATTTTTGAGAGTCATGACCAAAAACCCAGTGTTTTCTTATTTTATGTCTGTTTTCTTGTCCTATTGACCCCCGTTTTGGGGTTCAATAGGGATTTGCATGGCTAGTAAAACCGGATACATGATTGAGAGTTATGACCAAAAACTCGTCGTTTTCGCGATTTATGGACATTTTCATGCGCTATTACCAACCATTTTGGTTTTCCAGGGCGATTTACATGACTTGTAACACCCGATACACGTTTTAGAGTTATGTGCAAAAACTCGTCGTTTTCTTGTTTTATGGCCCTTTTCATGAGCTATTTCCCACAGTTTTGGTGTTCCAGGGCGATTTGCACGGCCCAACAGCCCCAATACATGTTTTGGAGTGATGAGCAAAAACTCATCGTTTTCACGTTTTATGGCCCTTTTCATGAGCTATTACCCATAGTTTTGGTGTTCCAGGGCGATTTGCAGGGCCCAACAGCCCCAATACATGTTTGAGAGATATGAGCAAAAATTGGTCTTTTTCGTGTTTTATGGCCGTTTTCGTGTGCTATTACCCACCGTTTTTGGGTTCTTGGGTGATTTACATGGCTCGTAACACCCGATACATGTTTGAGAGTTATGACCAAAAACTCAACGTTTTCACGTTTTATGGCCTATTTCATGAGCTATTGCCCACAGTTCTGGTGTTCTAGGGGGATTTGCATGGCCCATAAGAACCGATAGATGTTTGAGAAATATGACCAAAAATTGTTGTTTTCGCGTTTATGGACGTTTTCATGTGCTATTACCCATAATTTTGGGTTCAAAGGAGATTTGCATGTCTAGTAAAAACGGATACATGTTTAAGAGTTATGACCAAAGAGTCATCGTTTTCGCGATTTATGGTCATTTTCATGAGCTATTGCCCATAGTTTTGGGATTCCAGGGCGATTTTCATGACTCGTTACACCTGGTACACGTTTGATAGTTATGAGCAAAAACTCGTCATTTTCATGTTTATGGCCGTTTTCATCAGCTATTTCCCATAGTTTTGGGGATCCACGGAGACTTACACAACTCGTAACACCCGATACATGTTTGAGAGTTATGACCAGAAACTCGGCGTTTTCACCTTTCATGGCCCACAGTTTTGGGGTTCAATGGAGATTTGCATGGCGAGTAAAACCGGATACATTTTTGAGAGTCATGACCAAAAACCCAGTGTTTTCTTGTTTTATGTCTGTTTTCTTGTCCTATTGCCCATAGTTTTGGGGTTCAATAGGGATTTGCATGGCTAGTAAAACTGGATACATGATTGAGAGTTATGACCAAAAACTCGTCGTTTTCGCGATTTATGGACGTTTTCATGCGCTATTACCAACCATTTTGGTTTTCCAGGGCGATTTACATTACTTGTAACACCCGATACTGGTTTTAGAGTTGTGAGCAAAAACTCGTCGTTTTCATGTTTTATGGCCCTTTTCATGAGCTATTGCCCACAATTTTGGTGTTCCATGGCGATTTGCAGGGCCCAACAGCCCCAATACATGTTTAGGAGTTATGAGCAAAAACTCGTCGTTTTCATGTTTTATGGCCCTTTTCATGAGCTATTGCCCACAATTTTGGTGTTCCATGGCGATTTGCAGGGCCCAACAGCCCCAATACATGTTTAGGAGTTATGAGCAAAAACTCGTCGTTTTCATGTTTTATGGCCCTTTTCATGAGCTATTGCCCGCCGTTTAGGGGTTCTAGGGTGATTTACACGACTCGTAACACCCGATACATGTTTGAGAGTTATGACCAAAAACAAAAACTTTTTCGCGTTTTATGGCCTATTTCATGATCTATTTCCCACAGTTTTGGTGTTCCAGGCGGATTTTCATGGCCCATAAGAACCGATAGATGTTTGATAAATATGACCAAAAATTGTTGTTTTCGCGTTTATGGACGTTTTCATGAGGAATTGCCCATAATTTTGGGGTTTAATGTGGATTTGCATGTCCAAGAAAATCGGACATATGTTTTCGCGTTTATGGTCATTTTCATGAGCTATTGCCCATTGTTTTGGGATTCGAGGGCGATTTACATGACTCGTAACACCCAATACACGTTTGAGAGTTATGAGCAAAAACTCTTTGTTTTCATGTTTATGGCCGTTTTCAACAGCCATTTCCCATAGTTTTGGGGTTCTAGGGAGATTTACACAACTCGTAACGCCCGATACATGTTTGAGAGTTATGACCAAAAACTCGGCGTTTTCACGTTTCATGGCCCGCAGTTTTGGGGTTCAATGGAGATTTGCATGGCGAGTAAAACCGGATACATTTTTGAGAGTCATGTCCAAAAACCCAGTGTTTTCTAGTTTTATGTCTATTTTCTTTTGCTATTTCCCACCATTTTGGGGTTGAATGGTGATTTTCCTGGCGAGTAAAACCTAATACATGTTTGAGCGTTTTGACCAAAAATTCGTTGTTTTCGCAATTTATGGATGTTTTCATGAGCTATTATCAACCGTTTTGGTTTTCTAGGGCGATTTACATGACTTGTAACACCCGATACATGTTTAGGGGTTATGAGCAAAAACTCGTCGTTTTCATGTTTTATGGCCCTTTTCATGAGCTATTGCCCATAGTTTTGGTGTTCCACGGCGATTTGCAGGGCCCAACAGACCCGTTACATGTTCGAGAGATATGAGAAAAACTGGTCGTTTTCGCGTTTTATGGCCGTTTTCATGTGCTATTGCCCACAGTTTTGGGGTTCTAGAGTGATTTACACGACTCGTAACACCAGATACATGTTTGAAAGTTATGACCAAAAACTCAATGTTTTTACGTTTTATGGTCTATTTCATGAGCTATTGCCCACAGTTCTGGTGTTCCATGGGGATTTGCATGGCCCATAAGAACCGATAGATGTTCGAGAAATATGACCAAAAATTGTTGTTTTCGCGTTATGGACGTTTTCATGAGCAATTGCCCATAATTTTGGGGTTCAATGGGATTTGCATGTCTAGTAAAACCGGATACATGTTTAATACTAATGACCAAAGAGTCATCGTTTTCCCAATTTATGGTCATTTTCATGAGCTATTTCCCACAGTTTTGGGATTCCTGGGCTATTTACATGACTCGTAACACCCGATACATGTTTGAGAGTTATCACAAAAACTCAGCGTTTTCACGTTTTATGGCCCACAGTTTTGGGGTTCAATGGAGATTTGCATGGCCAATAAAACCGATTACATTTTGAGAGTCATGATCAAAAACTTAGTGTTTTCTTATTTTATGCCTTTTTTATTATGCTATTGACCCCTGTTTTCGAGTTACATGGCGATTTTCACTACCCATAAGACCCGATATATATTTGAGAGATATGACTATAAATCATTGTTCTCGTGTTTATGGACGTTTCAATAGCTATTGCCCATAGTATTGGGGTTCAATAGGGATTTGCGTGGCCAGTAAAATAGGATACATGTTTGAAAGATATGACCAAAACCTCGTCATTTTCACGATTTATGTACGTTTTCATGAGCTATTGGCCATAGTTTTCGGATTCCCGAGTGATTTAAAGGACGCGTCACACCTGATACGTGTTTGAGAGTTATGAGCAAAAACTGGCTATTGCCCATAGTTTTGGGGTTCTAGGGTGATTTACATGACTCGTAACACCAGATAAATGCTTGAGATTTATGACCAAAAAATCGATGTTTTCGCGTTTTATGGCTGTATTCATGTGCTATTGCCCACAATTTTGGTGTTGTAGGGTGATTTGCACTACCCATAAGACCCGATACATGTTTGAGAGATATGACCAAAAATCGTTGTTTTCGCGTTTATGGAAGTTTTCAATAGCTATTGCCCACAATTTTGGGGTTCAATAGGGATTTGCGTGGCTAGTAAAACCGGATACATGATTGAGAGTTATGACCAAAAACTGGCCGTTCTCGCGATTTATGGACGTTTTCATGAGTTATTACCAACCGTTTTGATTTTCTAGGGCGATTTACATGACTTGTACCACCCGATACACGTTTTAGAGTTGTGAGCAAAAAATCGTCGTTTTCATGTTTTATGGCCCTTTTCATGAGCTATTACCCGAATTTTTGGTGTTCCAGGGCGATTTGCAGGGCCCAACAGCCCCAATACATGTTTGAGAGATATGAGCAAAACTTTCTTTTTCGCGTTTTATGGCCGTTTTCATGTGCTATGACCCACCGTTTTGGGGTTCTAGGGTGATTTACATGACTCGTAACACCCGATACATGTTTGAGAGTTATGACCAAAAACTCAACGTTTTCACGTTTTATGGCCTATTTCATGAGCTATTGCCCACAGTTTTTTGTGTTCCAGGAGGATTTGCATGGCCCATAAGAACCGATAGATGTTTGAGAAATATGACCAAAAATTGTTGTTTTCACGTTTATGGACGTTTTCATGTGCTATTACCCATAATTTGGGGTTCAATGGAGATTTGCATGTCCGGTAAAAACGGATACATGTTTAAGAGTTATGACCAAAGAGTCATCGTTTTCGCGATTTATGGTCATTTTCATGAGCTATTGCCCATAATTTTGGGATTCCAGGGCGATTTTCATGACTTGTTACACCTGGTACACGTTTGATAGTTATGAGCAAAAACTCGTCATTTTCATGTTTATGGCCGTTTTCATCAGCTATTTCACACAGTTTTGGGGTTCTAGGGAGATTTACACAACTCGTAACACCTGATACATGTTTGAGAGTTATGACCAAAAACTCGGCGTTTTCACGTTTCATGGCCCACAGTTTTGGGTTTCAAGATTTGCATCGCGAGTAAAACCGGATACATTTTTGAGAGTCATGACCAAAACCCTAGTGCTTTCTTGTTTTATGTCTGTTTTATTGTCCTGTTGCCCACAGTTTTGGGGTTCAATAGGGATTTGCATGGCTAGTAAAACCGGATACATGATTGAGAGTAATGACCAAAAACTCGTCGTTTTCGCGATTTATGGACATTTTCATGCGCTATTACCAACCATTTTGGTTTTCCAGGGCGATTTACATGACTTGTAACACATGATACACGTTTTAGAGTTATGAGCAAAAACTCGTCGTTTTCATGTTTTATGGCCCTTTTCATGAGCTATTGCCCACAGTTTTGGTGTTCCAGGACGATTTGCAGGGCCTAACAGCCCCAATACATGTTTAGGAGTTATGAGCAAAAACTCGTCGTTTTTCATGTTTTATGGCCCTTTTCATGAGCTATTGCCCACCGTTTTGGTGTTCCAAGCAGATTTCCATGGACCATAAGAACCGATAGATGTTTGAGAAATATGACCAAAAATTGTTGTTTTCGCGTGTATGGACGTTTTCATGAGCAATTGCCCATAATTTTGGGGTTCAATGTGGATTTGCATGTCCATGAAAATCGGACACATGTTTAAGAGTTATGACCAAATAGTCATTGTTTTCGCGATTTATGGTCATTTTCATGAGCTATTGCCCATAGTTTTGGGATTCGAGGGAGATTTACATGACTCGTAACACCCGATACACGTTTGAGAGTTATGAGATAAAACTCGTCGTTTTCATGTTTATGGTCGTTTTAATCAGCTATTTCCCACAGTTTGGGGGTTCTAGGGAGATTTACACAACTCGCAACACCCGATACTTGTTTGAGAGTTAAGACCAAAAACTCGGCGTTTTCACGTTTCATGGCCCATAGTTTTGGGGTTCAATTGAGATTTGCATGGCGAGTAAAACCGGATACATTTTTGAGAGTCATGACCAATAACCTAGTGTTTTCTTGTTTTATGTCTGTTTTCTTGTGCTGTTTCCCACCATTTTGGGGTGGAATGGGGATTTTCCTGGTGATTAAAACCTAATACATGTTTGAGATTTTGGACCAAAAACTCTTTGTTTTCGCGATTTATGGATGTTTTCATGAGCTATTACCAACCGTTTTGGTTTTCTAGGGCAATTTAAATGACCTGTAACACCCGATACACCTTTAAGAGTTAAGAGCAAAAACTCGTCGTTTTCATTTTTTATGGCCCTTTTCATGAGCTATTGCCCACAGTTTTGGTGTTTCAGGGTGATTTGCAGGGCCCAACAGACCCGATACATGTTCGTGAGATATGAGAAAAAACTGGTCGTTTTCCCGTTTTATGGCCGTTTTCATGTGCTATTGCCCACAGTTTTGGGGTTCTAGGGTGATTAAAACGACTCGTAACACCAGATACATGTTTGAGAGTTATAACCAAAAACTCAATGTTTTCGCGTTTTATGGTCTATTTCATGAGCTATTGCCCACAGTTTTGGTGTTCCATGGGGATTTGCATGGCCCATAAGAACCGATAGATGTTTGAGAAATATGACCAAAAATTGTTGTTTTCACGTTTATGGACATTTTTATGTGCTATTACCCATAATTTTGGGTTCAATGAAGATTTGCATGCCTAGTAAAAACGGATACATGTTTAAGAGTTATGACCAAAGAGTCATCGTTTTCGCGATTTATGGTCATTTTCATGAGCTATTGCCCATAGTTTTGGGATTCCAGGGCGATTTTCATGACTCGTAACACCCGATACACGTTTGAGAGTTATGAGCAAAAACTCTTCGTTTTCATGTTATGGCCGTTTTCATTAGCTATTTCCCATAGTTTTGGGGTTCTAAGGAGATTTACACAACTCGTAACACTCGATACATGTTTGAGAGTTATGACCAAAAACTCGGCGTTTTCACGTTTCATGGCCCACAGTTTTGGGGTTCAATGGAGATTTGCATGGCGAGTAAAACTGGATACATTTTTGAGAGTCATGTCCAAAAACCCAGTGTTTTCTTGTTTTATGTCTGCTTTCTTGTGCTATTTCCCACCATTTTAGGGTTAAATGGGGATTTTCCTGGCGAGTAAAACCTAATACATGTTTGAGCGTTTTGACCAAAAATTCGTTGTTTTCGCGATTTATGGATGTGTTCATGAGCTATTATCAACCGTTTTGGTTTTCTAGGGCGATTTACATGACTTCTAACACCCGATACATGTTTAGGAGTTATGAGCAAAAACTCGTCGTTTTCATGTTTTTATGGCCCTTTTCATGAGCTATTGCCCATAGTTTTGGTGTTCCAGGGCGATTTGCAGGGCCCAACAGACCCGATACATGTTCGAGAGATATGAGCAAAAACTGGTCGTTTTTGCGTTTTATGGCCGTTTTCATGTGCTATTGCCCACAGTTTTGTGGTTCTAGGGTGATTTACACGACTCGTAACACCAGATACATGTTTGAAAGTTATGACATAAAACTCAATGTTTTCACGTTTTATGGTCTATTTCATGAGCTATTGCCCACAGTTCTGGTGTTCCATGGGGATTTGCATGGCCCATAAGAACCGATTGATGTTTGAGAAATATGACCAAAAATTGTTGTTTTCGCGTTTATGGACGTTTTCATGAGCAATTGCCCATAATTTTGGGATTCAATGGGGATTTGCATGTCTAGTAAAGCCGGATACATGTTTAAGAGTGATGACCAAAGAGTCATCATTTTTGATTTTTATGGTCATTTTCATGAGCTATTGCCCATAGTTTTGGGATTCCAGGGCGATTTACATGACTCGTAACACCCGATACACGTTTGAGAGATATTAGCAAAAACTCTTCGTTTTCATGTTTATGGCCGTTTTCATTACCTATTTCCCATAGTTTTGGGGTTCTAGGGAGATTTACACAACTCATAACACCCGATACATGTTTGAGAGTTATGACCAAAAACTCGGCGTTTTCACGTTTCATGGCCCACAGTTTTGGGGTTCAATGGAGATTTGCATGGCGAGTAAAACTGGATACATTTTTGAGAGTCATGTCCAAAAACCCAGTGTTTTCTTGTTTTATGTCTGCTTTCTTGTGCTATTTCCCACCATTTTGGGGTTGAATGGGGATTTTCCTGGCGAGTAAAACCTAATACATGTTTGAGCGTTTTGACCAAAAATTCGTTGTTTTCGCGATTTATGGATGTTTTCATGAGCTATTATCAACCGTTTTGGTTTTCTAGGGCGATTTACATGACTTGTAACACCCGATACACGTTTAGGAGTGATGAGCAAAAACTCGTCGTTTTCATGTTTTTATGGCCCTGTTCATGAGCTATTGCCCATAGTTTTGGTGTTCCAGGGCGATTTGTAGGGCCCAACAGACCCGATACATGTTCGAGAGATATGAGCAAAAACTGGTCGTTTTCGCGTTTTATGGCCGTTTTCATGTGCTATTGCCCACAGTTTTGGGGTTCTAGGGTGATTTACACGACTCGTAACACCAGATACATGTTTGAAAGTTATGACATAACACTACTAGAAAAACTCCTATTCGTGGCGCACCTGAAAAGGCCTTCTGTGGCGCACTAGCAGTGCGCCACGGGCCTCGCGCTACGACTATCTCGTAGTCGTGGCGCACTGCATGGTGCGCCACGGTTATATCGAGATAGGCGTGGCGCACTACCAGGTGCGCCACGGGTAGGGGTACAGGTGCGCCACGGATGTTTTTTTCAAAAATCAAAAAAAATGCAAAAAACACCCTCGTTTTGAATTGCAAAAGCAATCGGGTCCGCATCGCCGCCGTCGTGTCGCCTCGCCGGCAGGGAGGTGGCCGTGGCCACGACCTACCACCGCAGGGAGGTGCGGGAGGCCGTGGCCTTGCTACTCCTCGCCGGCATCGAGGAAGAGAGGCAGTGAGGTGTGGCTGGAGAAGGGAGGAGGTTGCCACAAGGAGAAGGAGGTCTTCGGCGGTCGTCGGAGCTCGTCGTCGCTCTTCGTGACTGCAAGGAGGAGGAGGCCGCAAGGAAGGAGGTCGTCGCCATCATGACTGCAAGGAGGAGGAGAAGGTCGCCGCCGCCATCGCCATCGTCACTGCGACGGCAAGGGAAGGAGGAGAAGTAAAGGAGGAGGAGGAGGAGGAGAAGAGAGAAGGAAAAGGAGGAGGAGAAGAGAGAAGGAAAAGGAGGAGGGAGGAGAATGAAAAAGAGAAGAGGGAGGGAATAGGGGTAGGTGGGCGGGGTGGTGATTCAAATTTGAATCCCGCCCAAGATTATCCGTGGCGCACTAGGTGGTGGTGCGCTACGGGTAAGTTGCCTCAATTTTTTTCTGCAGCAAAAAATCTTGTTTTTGCCATAACTTTTTACTCTTTTCGAATTTGAGATTCTAAAAAATAGCTAAGCGATCTAAAGGCGTTGCAAGCGGATCTGGAATCTCGTTCTGGTCATTTTGGTATATTATTCGTTTTTTTTCGACATTGTATGCAAAAGTTACGGCCTTTTTACCGTGGCATGACTTTTTTTTGCAAATAAAGTCGAAACTCATGTTTGTTAATTTTACTAGAAGCTATACCACATTACCTACCTAAATATGAAAGGATTTAATTTTTTGAAGTGTTTATCATTTTCTTTTATTTTTTGCAAAGTCTAAAAAGGCGATCCACGGGGGGGTGGGGTGGAGTTGGTGCAGGATAGTTAGGCGTAGGGCACTAGGGCAAGGTGCCCTACTACTAAGTTTATACATCCGTGGCGCACATGGCATAGTGCGCCACGGATGTGTCTGGCCGTTTCACGGCAGAGAGGGGCATGCGCTTAGGCGTAGCACACCCCCTCCATGTGCGCCACGGTTGACACTAACAACCGTAGCGCACCTACCCTATGTGTGCTATGGATGTTTGGCGTGCGGCCAACAGGGCCCTGGCCCACACATATCTGTGGCGCACTATGGTCATGTGCTCCACGCTTACGGCAGTTAGCCGTAGGGCACCTGTGGGCAGTGCTCCATGCCTATTTTACCCGTGGGGCACCACTAGCACGTGCGCCACGGATGTGTGGATTACCTATAGCCGTTTTCCTAGTAGTGTAAAACTCAATGTTTTCACGTTTTATGGTCTATTTCATGAGCTATTGCCCACTGTTCTGGTGTTCCATGGGGATTTTCAAGGCCCATAAGAACCGATAGATTTTTGATAAATATGACCAAAAATTGTTGTTTTCACGTTTATGGACGTTTTCATGAGCAATTGCCCATAATTTTGGGATTCAATGGGGATTTGCATGTCTAGTAAAACCGGATACATGTTTAAGAGTGATGACCAAAGAGTCATCATTTTTTTATGGTCATTTTCATGAGCTATAGCCCATAGTTTTGGGATTCCAGGGCGATTTACATGACTCGTAACACTCGATACACGTTTGAGAGTTATGAGCAAAAACTCTCCGTTTTCATGTTTATGGCCGTTTTTATTAGCTACTTCCCATAGTTTTGGGGTTCTAGGGAGATTTACACAACTCGTAACACTCGATACATGTTTGAGAGTTATGACCAAAAACTCGGCGTTTTCACGTTTCATGGCCCACAGTTTTGGGGTTCAACGGAGATTTGCATGGCGAGTAAACCGGATACATTTTTTAGAGTCATGTCCAAAAACCCAGTGTTTTCTTGTTTTATGTCTGCTTTCTTGTGCTATTTCCCACCATTTTGGGGTTGAATGGGGATTTTCCTGGCGAGGAAAACCTAATACATGTTTGAGCGTTTTGACCACGTTGTTTTTGCGATTTATCGATGTTTTCATGAGCTATTATCAACCGTTTTGGTTTCTAGGGCGATTTACATGACTTGTAACACCCGATACACGTTTAGGAGTTATGAGCAAAAACTCGTCGTTTTCATGTTTTTATGGCCCTTTTCATGAGCTATTGCCAATAGTTTTGGTGTTCTAGGGCGATTTGCAGAGCCCAACAGACCCGATACCTGTTCGAGAGATATGAGCAAAAACTGGTCGTTTACGCGTTTTATGGCCGTTTTCATGTGCTATTGCCCACAGTTTTGGGGTTCTAGGGTGATTTACACGACTCGTAACACCAGATATATGTTTGAAAGTTATGACCAAAAACTCAATGTTTTCACGTTTTATGGTCTATTTCATGAGCTATTGCCCACTGTTCTGGTGTTCCATGGGGATTTGCATGGCCCATAAGAACCGATAGATGTTTGAGAAATATGACCAAAAATTGTTGTTTTCGCGTTTATGGACGTTTTCATGTGCTATTACCCATAATTTTGGGGTTCAATGGAGATTTGCATGTCCAGTAAAAACGGATACATGTTTAAGAGTTATGACCAAAGAGTCATCGTTTTCGCGATTTATGGTCATTTTCATGAGCTATTGCCCATAGTTTTGGGATTCCAGGGCGATTTTCATGACTCGTTACACCTGGTACACGTTTGATAGTTATGAGCAAAAACTCGTCATTTTCATGTTTATGGCCATTTTCATCAGCTATTTCACACAGTTTTGGGGTTCCAGGGAGATTTACACAACTCGTAACACCTGATACATGTTTAAGAGTTATGACCAAAAACTCAGCGTTTTCACGTTTCATGGCCCACATTTTTGGGTTTCAATGGAGATTTGCATGGCGAGTAAAACCGGATACATTGTTGAGAGTCATGACCAAAAAACCCAGTGCTTTCTTGTTTTATGTCTGTTTTCTTGTCCTATTGCCCACAGTTTTGGGGTTCAATAGGGATTTGCATGGCTAGTAAAACCGGATACATGATTGAGAGTTATGACCAAAAACTCGTCGTTTTCGCGATTTATGGACGTTTTCACGCGCTATTACCAACCATTTTGGTTTTCCAGGGTGATTTACATGACTTGTAACACCCGATACACGTTTTAGAGTTATGTGCAAAAACTCGTCGTTTTCATGTTTTATGGCCCTTTTCATGAGCTATTGCCCATAGTTTTGGTGTTCCAGGGCGATTTGCAGGGCCCAACAGCCCCAATACATGTTTAGGAGTTATGAGCAAAAACTTGTAGTTTTCACGTTTTATGGCCCTTTTCATGAGCTATTGCCCACCATTTAGGGGTTCTCTGGTGATTTACACAACTCGTAACACCCGATACATGTATGAGAGTTATGACCAAAAACTCAACATTTTCGCATTTTATGGCCTATTTCATGAGCCATTGCCCACAGTTTTGGTGTTCCAAGCGGATTTCCATGGCCCATAAGAACCGATAGATGTTTGAGAAATATGACAAAAAATTGTTGTTTTCGTGTGTATGGTCGTTTTCATGAGCAATTGCCCATAGTTTTGGGGTTCAATGTGGATTTGCATGTCCTGGAAAATCGGACACATGTTTAAGAGTTATGACCAAATAGTCATTGTTTTCGCGATTTATGGTCATTTTCATGAGCTATTGCCCATAGTTTTGGGATTCGAGGGTCATTTACATGACTCGTAACATCCGATACACGTTTCAGAGTTATGACCAAAAACTCGGCGTTTTCACGTTTCATGGCCCATAGTTTTGGGGTTCAACGGAGATTTGCATGGCGAGTAAAACCGGATACATTTTTGAGAGTCATGACCAAAAACCCAGTGTTTTCTTGTTGTTTGTCCGTTTTCTTGTGTTATTTCCCACCATTTTGGGGTTGAATGGGGATTTTCTTGGCGAGGAAAAACTAATACATGTTTGAGCGTTTTGACCACGTTGTTTTCGCGATTTATCGATGTTTTCATGAGCTATTATCAACCGTTTTGGTTTCTAGGGCGATTTACATGACTTGTAACACCCGATACACGTTTAGGAGTTATGAGCAAAAACTCGTCGTTTTCATATTTTTATGGCCCTTTTCATGAGCTATTGCCCATAGTTTTGGTGTTCTAGGGCAATTTGCAGGGCCCAACAGACCCGATACTTGTTCGAGAGATATGAGCAAAAACTGGTCGTTTTCGCGTTTTATGGCCGTTTTCATGTGCTATTGCCCACAGTTTTGGGGTTCTAGGGTGATTTACATGACTCGTAACACCAGATACATGTTTGAAAGTCATGACCAAAAACTCAATGTTTTCACGTTTTATGGTCTATTTCATGAGCTATTGCCCACTGTTCTGGTGTTCCATGGGGATTTGCATGGCCCATAAGAACCGATAGATGTTTGAGAAATATGACCAAAAATTGTTGTTTTCGCGTTTATGGACGTTTTCATGTGCTATTACCCATAATTTTGGGGTTCAATGGAGATTTGCATGTCCAGTAAAAACGGATACATGTTTAAGAGTTATGACCAAAGAGTCATCGTTTTCGCGATTTATGGTCATTTTCATGAGCTATTGCCCATAGTTTTGGGATTCCAGGGCGATTTTCATGACTCGTTACACCTAGTACACGTTTGATAGTTATGAGCAAAAACTCGTCATTTTCATGTTTATGGCCATTTTCATCAGCTATTTCACACAGTTTTGGGGTTCCAGGGAGATTTACACAACTCGTATCACCTGATACATGTTTAAGAGTTATGACCAAAAACTCAGCGTTTTCACGTTTCATGGCCCACATTTTTGGGTATCAATGGAGATTTGCATGGCGAGTAAAACCGGATACATTGTTGAGAGTCATGACCAAAAACCCAGTGCTTTCTTGTTTTATGTCTGTTTTCTTGTCCTATTGCCCACAGTTTTGGGGTTCAATAGGGATTTGCATGGCTAGTAAAACCGGATACATGATTGAGAGTTATGACCAAAAACTCGTCGTTTTCGCGATTTATGGACGTTTTCACGCGCTATTACCAACCATTTTGGTTTTCCAGGGTGATTTACATGACTCGTAACATCCGATACACGTTTGAGAGTTATGATCAAAAACTCGTCGTTTTCATTTTTATGGTCGTTTTAATCAGCTATTTCCCACAGTTTGGGGGTTCTAGGGAGATTTACAAAACTCTTAACACCCGATACATGTTTCAGAGTTATGACCAAAAACTCGGCGTTTTCACGTTTCATGGCCCATAGTTTTGGGGTTCAATTGAGATTTGCATGGCGAGTAAAACCGGATACATTTTTGAGAGTCATGACCAAAAACCCAGTGTTTTCTTGTTGTTTGTCCGTTTTCTTGTGCTATTTCCCACCATTTTGGGGTTGAATGGGGATTTTCCTAGCGATTAAAACCTAATACATGTTTGAGAGTTTTGACCAAAATTCGTCGTATTCGTGATTTATGGATGTTTTCATGAGCTATTATCAACCGTTTTGGTTTTCTAGGGCGATTTACATGATTTCTAACACCCGATACACGTTTAGGAGTTATCAGCAAAAACTCATCGTTTTCATATTTTATGGCCCTTTTCATGAGCTATTGCCCACAGTTTTGGTGTTCCAGGGCGATTTGCAGGGCCCAACAGACCCGATACATGTTCGAGAGGTATGAGCAAAAACAGGTCGTTTTCGCGTTTTATGGCCGTTTTCATGTGCTATTGCCCACAGTTTTCGGGTTCTAGGGTGATTTACACGACTCGTAACACTAGATACATGTTTGAAAGTTATTACCAAAAACTCAATGTTTTCGCGTTTTATGGTCTATTTCATGAGCTATTGCCCACAGTTTTGGTGTTCCATGGGGATTTGCATGGCCCATAAGAACCGATAGATGTTTGAGAAATATGACCAAAAATTGTTGTTTTCACGTTTATGGACATTTTTATGTGCTATTACCCATTATTTTGGGTTCAATGAAGATTTGCATGCCTAGTAAAAACGGATACATGTTTAAGAGTTATGACCAAAGAGTCATCGTTTTCGCGATTTATGGTCATTTTCATGAGCTATTGCCCATAGTTTTGGGATTCCAGGGCGATTTTCATGACTCGTTACACCTGGTACACGTTTGATAGTTATGAGCAAAAACTCGTCATTTTCAAGTTTATGGACGTTTTCATCAGGTATTTCCCACAGTTTTGGGGTTCCACGGAGATTTACACAACTCGTAACACCTGATACATGTTTGAGAGTTATGACCAAAAACTCGGCGTTTTCACCTTTCATGGCCCATAGTTTTGGGGTTCAATGGAGATTTGCATGGCGAGTAAAACCAGATACATTTTTGAGAGACATGACCAAAAACCCAGTGTTTTCTTGTTTTATGTCTGTTTTCTTGTCCTATTGCCCACAGTTTTGGGGTTCAATAGGGATTTGCATGGCTAGTAAAACCGGATACATGATTGAGAGTTATGACCAAAAACTGGCCGTTGTCGCGATTTATGGACGTTTTCATGAGTTATTACCAACAGTTTTGGTTTTCTAGGGCGATTTACATGACTTGTAACACCCGATACACGTTTTAGAGTTGTGAGCAAAAAATTGTCGTTTTCATGTTTTATGGCCCTTTTCATGAGCTATTACCCACAGTTTTGGTGTTCCAGGGCGATTTGCAGGGCCCAACAGACCCGATACATGTTCGTGAGATATGAGCAAAAACTGGTCGTTTTCCCGTTTTATGGCCGTCTTCATGTGCTATTGCCCACACTTTTGGGGTTCTAGGGTGATTAAAACGACTCGTAACACCAGATACATGTTTGAGAGTTATGACCAAAAACTCAATTTTTCGCGTTTTATGATCTATTTCATGAGCTATTGCCCACAGTTTTGGTGTTCCATGGGATTTGCATGGCCCATAAGAACCGATAGATGTTTGAGAAATATGACCAAAAATTGTTGTTTTCGCGTTTATGGCCGTTTTCATGAGCAATTGCCCATAATTTTGGGATTCAATGGGGATTTGCATGTCTAGTAAAACCGGATACATGTTTAAGAGTGATGACCAAAGAGTCATCATTTTTGATTTTTATGGTCATTTTCATGAGCTATTTCCCACAATTTTGGGATTCCTGGGCTATTTACATGACTCGTAACACCCTGTACACGTTTGAGAGTTATGAGTAAAAACTCGTTGTTTTCATGTTTTATGGCCGTTTTCATGAGCTATTTCCCACAGTTTTGGGGTTCCACGGCGATTTACACGACTCGTAACACCCGATACATGTTTGAGAGTTATGACCAAAAACGCGGCGTTTTCACGTTTTATGGGCCACAGTTTTGGGGTTCAATGGAGATCTGCATGGCCAATAAAATACATTAAATTTTTGACAGTCACGACCAAAAACTTAGCGTTTTCTTATTTTATGCCTGTTTTATTGTGCTATTTCCCCATGTTTTGGAGTTATAGGGCGATTTTAACTACCCATAAGACCCGATATATATTTGAGAGATATGACCATAAATCATTGTTCTCGTGTTTATGGACGTTTTCAATAGCAATTGCTGAGCAAAAACTGGTCGTTTTCGTGTTTTATGGCTGTTTTCATGTGCTATTGCCCACCGTTTTGGGGTTCTAGGCTGATTTACACGATTCGTAACACCCGATACATGTTTGATAGTTATGACAAAAACAATCAACGTTTTCGCATTTTATGGCCTATTTCATGAGCTATTGCCCACAGTTTTGGTGTTCCAGGGGGATTTGCCCATAAGAACCCATAGATGTTTGAGAAATATGACCAAAAATTGTTGTTTTCGTGTTTATGGACGTTTTCATGAGCAATTGCCCATAATTTTAGGGTTCAATGGAGATTTGCATGTCCAGTAAAACCGGATACATGTTTAAGAGTTATGACCAAAGAGTCATCGTTTTCGCGATTTATGGTCATTTTCATGAGCTATTGCCCATAGTTTTGGGATTCCAGGGCGATTTACATGACTCGTAACACGCGGTACAAGTTTGAGAGTTATGAGTAAAAACTCGTCGTTTTCATGTTTTACGGCCGTTTTCACGAGCTATTTCCCATAGTTTTGGGGTTCCAGGGCGATTTACACGACTCGTAACACCCGATACATGTTTGAGAGTTATGACCAAAAACTCAGCGTTTTAACGTTTTATGGCCCACATTTTTGTGGTTCAATGGAGATCTGCATGGACAATAAAACACATTAAATTTTTGAGAGTCATGACCAAAAACTTAGCATTTTCTTATTTTATGCCTGTTTTCTTGTGCTATTGCCCCATGTTTTGGAGTTATAGGGCGATTTTTTCTACCCATAAGACCCGATATATATTTGAGAGATATGACCATAAATCATTGTTCTCGTGTTTATGGACGTTTTCAATAGCAATTGCGCACACTATTGGGGTTCAATAGGGATTTGTGTGGCCAGTAAAACCGGATACATGTTTGAGAGATATGACCAAAACCTCGTCATTTTCACGATTTATGTACGTTTTCATGAGCTATTGGCCACAGTTTTGGGATTGCCGAGAAATTTACAGGACTCTTCACACCCGATACGTGTTTGAGAGTTATGAGCAAAAACCCCTTGTTTTATGGCCGTTTTCATGTGCTATTGCCCACAGTTTTGGGGTTCTAGGGTGATTTACACGACTCGTAAAACCTGATAAACACTAGAGAGTTATGACCAAAAATCGATATTTTCGCGTTTTATGGCCGTATTCATGAGCTATTGCCACAATTTTGGTGTTACAGGGCGATTTGCACTACCCATAAGACCCGATACATGTTTGAGAGATATAACCAAAAATCGTTATTTCCGCGTTTATGGACGTTTTCAATAGCTATTGCCCACAGTTTTGGGGTTCAATAGGGATTTGCATGGCTAGTAAAACCAGATACATGTTTGAGAGTTATGACCAAAAACTCGTGTTCTCGCGATTTATGGACGTTTTCATGAGCTATTACCAACCGTTTTGGTTTGCCAGGGCGATTTACATGACTTGTAATACCCGATACACGTTTGAAAGTTGTGAACAAAAGCTCGTCATTTTCATGTTTTATGGCCCTTTTCATGATCTATTTCCCACAATTTTGGTGTTCCAGGGCGATTTGCAGGACCCAACAGACCCAATACATGTTTGTGAGATATGACCAAAAACTGGTCGTTTTCGTGTTTTATGGCTGTTTTCATGTGCTATTGCCCACCGTTTTGGGGTTCTAGGCTGATTTACACGATTCGTAATACCCGATACATTATTGATAGTTATGACAAAAAAATCAACGTTTGCGCGTTTTATGGCCTATTTCATGAGCTATTGCCCACAGTTTTGGTGTTCCAGGGGGATTTGCATTGCCCATAAGAACCCATAGATGTTTGAGAAATATGCCCAAAAATTGTTGTTTTCGCGTTGATGGACGTTTTCATGAGCAATTGCCCATAATTTTGGGGTTCAATGGAGATTTGCATGTCCTGTAAAACCGGATACATGTTTAAGAGCTATGACCAAAGAGTCATCGTTTTCGCGATTTATGGTCATTTTCATGAGCTATTGCCCATAGTTTTGGGATTCCAAGGCGATTTACATGAATCTTAACACCCAGTACAAGTTTGAGAGTTATGAGTAAAAACTCGTCGTTTTCATGTTTTACGTCCGTTTTCACGAGCTTTTTCCCATAGTTTTGGGGTTCCAGGGCGATTTACACGACTCGTAACACCCGATACATGTTTGAGAGTTATGAACAAAAACTCGGCGTTTTCACGTTTTATGACCCACAGTTTTGGGGTTCAATGGATATTTGCATGGCCAATAAAACACATTACATTTTTGAGAGTCATGACCAAAAACTTAGCGTTTTCTTATTTTATGCCTGTTTTCTTGTGCTATTGCCCCATGTTTTGGAGTTATAGGGCGATTTTTACTACCCATAAGACCCGATATATGTTTGAGAGATATGACCATAAATCATTGTTCTCGTGTTTATGGACGTTTTCAATAGCAATTGCCCACAGTATTGGGGTTCAATAGGGATTTGTGTGGCCAGTAAAACCGGATACATGTTTGAGAGATATGACCAAAACCTCGTCATTTTCACGATTTATGTACGTTTTCATGTGCTATTGGCCATAGTTTTGGGATTGCCGAGAAATTTACAGGACTCTTCACACCCGATACGTGTTTGAGAGTTATGAGCAAAAAACCCTCATTTTATGGCCGTTTTCATGTGCTATTGCCCACAGTTTTTGGGTTCTAGGGTGATTTACACGACTCGTAACACCTGATAAACACTAGAGTTATGACCAAAAATCGATGTTTTCGCGTTTTATGGCCGTATTCATGAGCTATTGCCCACAATTTTGGTGTTACAGGGCAATTTGCACTACCCATAAGAACCGATACATGTTGAGAGATATGACGAAAAATCGTTATTTTCGCGTTTATGGACGTTTTCAATAGCTATTGCCCACAGGTTTGGGGTTCAATAGTGACTTGCATGGTCAGTAAACATGGATACATATTTGAGAGTTATGACCAAAAACTCATCGTTTTCGCGATTTATGGACGTTTTCCTCAGCTATTACCAACCGTTTTGGTTTTCCGGGGAGATTTACACAATTTGTAACACCCGATACACGTTTGAGAGTTGTGAGCAAAAACTCGTCGTTTTCATGTTTTATGGCCCTTTTCATGATCTATTTCCCACAATTTTGGTGTTCCAAGGCGATTTGCAGGACCCAACAGACCCAATACATGTTTGAGTGATATGAGCAAAAACTGGTCGTTTTCGTGTTTTATGGCTGTTTTCATGTGCTATTGCCCACCGTTTTGGGGTTCTAGGCTGATTTACACGATTCGTAACACCCGATACATGTTTGATAGTTATGACAAAACAATCAATGTTTTCGCGTTTTATGGCCTATTTCATGATCTATTGCCCACAGTTTTGGTGTTCCAGGGGGATTTGCATGGCCCATAAGAAACGATAGATGTTTGGGAAATATGCCCAAAAATTGTTGTTTTCGCGTTTATGGACGTTTTCGTGAGCAATTGCCCATAATTTTGGGGTTCAATGTGGATTTGCATGTCCAGGAAAATCGGACACATGTTTAAGAGTTGTGACCAAATAGTCATTGTTTTCGCGATTTATAGTCATTTTCATGAGCTATTGCCCATACTTGGGATTTCAGGGCGATTTACATGACTCATAACACCCGATACACGTTTGAGAGTTATGAGCAAAATTTCGTCGTTTTCACGTTTATGGTTGTTTTCATCAGCTATTTCCCATAGTTTGGGGGTTCTAGGGAGATTTACATAACTCGTAACACCCGATACATGTTTGAGAGTTATGACAAAAAACTCGGCGTTTTCACGTTTGATGGCCCACAGTTTTGGGGTTCAATGGAAATTTAAATGGCGAGTAAAACCGGATACATTTTTGAGAGTCATGACCAAAAACCAGTGTTTTCTTGTTTTATGTCTATTTTATTGTGCTATTTCCCACCATTTTGGGGTTGAATGGGGATTTTCCTGGTGATTAAAACCTAATACATGTTTGAGATTTTTGACCAAAAACTTGTCGTTTTCGTGATTTATGGATGTTTTCATGAGCTGTTACCAACCGTTTTGGTTTTCTAGGGCGATTTACATGACTTGTAACACCCGATACACGTTTAGGAATTATGAGCAAAAACTCGTCGTTTTCATGTTTTATGTCCCTTTTCATGAGCTATTGCCCACTGTTTTGTTGTTCCAGGGCGATTTGCAGAGCCCAACAGACCCGATACATGTTCCTGAGATATGAGCAAAAACTGGTCGTTTTCGCATTTTATGGCCGTTTTCATGTGCTATTGCCCACAGTTTTGGGGTTCTAAGGTGATTTACACGACTCGTAACACCAGATACATGTTTGACAGTTATAACCAAAAACTCAATGTTTTCGTGTTTTATGATCTATTTCATGAGCTATTGCCCATAGTTTTGGTGTTCCATGGGGATTTGCATGGCCCATAAGAACCGATAGATTATTGAGAAATATGACATAAAATTGTTGTTTTCGCGTTTATGGACGTTTTCAGGCGCAATTGCCCATAATTTTGGGCTTCAATGGGGATTTGCATGTCTAGTAAAACCGGATACATGTTTAAGAGTGATGACCAAAGAGTCATCATTTTCGCAATTTATGGTCATTTTCATGAGCTATTGCCCACAGTTTTGGGATTCCTGGGCGATTTACATGACTTGTAAAACCCAGTACACGTTTGAGAGTTATGAGTAAAAAATCATCGTTTTCATGTTTTATGGCCGTTTTCATGAGCTATTTCCCACAGTTTTGGGATTCCAGGGCGATTTACACGACTCGTAACACCCGATAAATGCTTGGAAGTTATGACCAAAAACTTGGCGTTTTCAGGTTTTATGGCCCACAGCTTTGGGGTTCAATGGAGTTTTGCATGGCCAATAAAACCGATTACATTTTGAGAGTCATGACCAAAAACTCAGCGTTTTCTTATTTTATGCCTGTTTTATTATGCTATTGACCCCCGTTTTGGAGTTACATGGCGATTTTCACTACCCATAAGACCCGATATATGTTTGACAAATATGGCCACAAATCATTGTTCTCGCGTTTATGGACGTTTTCAATAGCTATTGCCCACAGTATTGGGGTTCAATAGGGATTTGTGTGGCCAGTAAAAACGGATACATTTTTGAGAGATATGACCAAAACCTCATCATTTTCATGATTTATGTACGTTTTCATTACCTATTGGCCATAGTTTTGGGATTCCCGAGCGATTTATAGGACTCTTCACACCCGATACATTTTTGAGAGTTATGATCAAAAACTTGTCGTTTTCGCGTTTTATGGCCGTTTTCATGAGCTATTTGCCCACAGTATTGGGTTCTAGGGTGATTTACCTGACTCGTAACACCAGATAAAAGCTTGAGAGTTATAACCAAAAAATTAATGTTTTCATGTTTTGTGGCCGTATTCTTGAGTTATTGCCCACAATTTTGGTGTTACAGGACGATTTGCACTACCCATAAGACCTGATACATGTTTGAGAGATATGACCAAAAATCGTTGTTTTCACGTTTATGGACGTTTTCAATACCTATTGCCCACAGTTTTGGGGTTCAATAAGGATTTGCATGGCCAGTAAACCCGGATACATGTTTGAGAGTTATGACAAAAAACTCGTCGTTTTCGCGATTTATGAACGTTTTCATGAGCTATTCCCAACCATTTTAGTTTCCCGGGGCTATTTATAGGACTTGTAACACCCGATACACTATGGCATCCCGCAAAACCACTACTAGAAAATCGCGTTGTTTTGTGCATTGCATCGTCGTCATCATGCATTGTTTGTCTAAAACTATTTTCGCAAAGCCGGTTTTGTTTTCTAAAACGCCCCGTCTTGCTTTCAAATTCAAACCCGGGTCTCCGGAATATTTTGTTTTGTCTAAACACAGATTGCAAATGCCCCGTTTTAATTAAATAAAATGTTTAATTATTTTTGTGGGGCAGTCGAACGGGCCGAATGACCCGAACGACCACCCCAGAAAAATATAATCGGTCCACCTAAACCGCCCTTCTAAATCCTACAGCTACCAACTAACCTACCCAGCCCTCCCCTCCACCTCACCCTGGCCAATAGCCATCCGCCACCTCACCTCACCGTTTCCCCCTAGCCTATCCCGGGCTGCCACTTGTCCAACCCCCCTCACCCCACTCCCTCACACTCACCCTGCCTCCACCACACAACACCACACACGACGCACACACGCACGCAGCCACTCTCCCCACACCGGATCCCCACCTCCCTGCTGGCCCACACTGGCCCCACCACGCGCCCCCGCAGACACACGCCTCGCTCCCTCTTCTTTCTCCCTCCTCTCCCCGCGCCCACACCAACCTCCCCCAGCAGCGCCGCTCCCCTCCGCCGCCGGCCTGCGCGCGCCGCCTCGGGCCTCCCCGCGTCGCCTCCCCGCCGGCCGCGCCCCGCAGCTCCGCCCGCCAAGCTCGCCGCCACCAGGTGCCCGTCGCCACGAGCCCCCACCTCGCCGCCAACCTCCGCTGCGGCCTCGCGCCGACCGCGCCGCCCCGTCTGCCTTCCCGCAGCGCCCCCGACGCCGGCGCCCTTCTCCCAAGCCACCGCCTCGCCACCGCCGTAGCCACCTCGCCTGCTCCTCCCCGCCTCTCCGGCCCCGACGTCCGCCGCCGCCAGGGGGTCCGCCCCGCGCGTCACCGTCGCCGGCCACGTCCTCCGTCCGCCTGCCGACGACCCCCGCCGCCTGCGCCACCCCTCCTCCGGCCGCCGGCGCCGCCTCCTGCAGTCGCCTCACCGCCGCCGCCCTTCCCTCCTTCATCCCCAGCGCCGGCCCTGCCCCGGTCCCAGCCGCCTCCTCCCCGGCTCCTCTCCGGCCCCGCAACCGACGCGCCGCCCCGCGAGCTTCCTCCGTTTGCCGTCTGCCTGCTCCTCGCCCTCGACCCCACGGTCCCCTGCGGCACCGGCAGCCCCCGTCGAGGACGACACCCCTTGGAGCCTCGACCGTGGGCTGGAGTTCGCGCTCCCTGCCTCTCTGGCGCTATCGTCTTCCTGCAGGTCTCTATGCGCGCCTACGACCCCTGCGCGTGATCGGTTGACCAGACCAAGGCCAAGCTCTTCCGTTTGACAAGCGCGACAAGTCGGACAAGACCATCGGTGTTGAACAAGTCTTCACCACACTGAACCTAGTGAAAATACAAGTCCATCCTCGACACCGATAATTGAAGTTAACCGCCAGGGTCTTCATCTCGGAGCACGACGATGTTCTCCCCGGATCCAAACGCCGAGACCCGGATATTGGACCCGGAGGCCCCAAGCTCTTCCTCACGGATCACCGAGTGCTTCTTCATGGAATCGAAGGCGCCGAGGACACCGAGACTCCGGTGCGACAAGCACTTCACCCCGGACGCCAAGTCCGACCCGACCCGCGGACCCGGCAAGATCCCCGCAACGACAAGAACGACACCGACCCGGGCGAATCCGATGCCCCGACGCCAGACCGAGTACTTCCTCCCGGGACGCCAAGATCTCCGCATGAGACGACAAGACCGACAACATGGCCCGACCACCCCGGATGCGACAAGATCTGCCCCGTTGTTCGAGAGCGTTTCCGTCGAGACCGACCCGCCGAACCCTGGACCCTGAGACCGATCCCGAACCCCGGAACCCCAAGATCGCCGAACCCTAATGTGTGACCCTTACCCGAGAACCCTATTTTATAAATTGCCAACTATCTAAATTGTTGCATATTTAATTGTTCATGCATGCATACTTGTCATGTGGTTTGGGGGCCTTTTGCCGATTCACCTAATAATTAAATATGGGGCCCATATGCGGGCAAATCTAGTCTCATATTGGCCTCATTTAAACTTGTGTAGCGAATCGGTGCTATATTTTGCCATGTTCAAATAACAATTAAATTGCGGGGTAGCTAAATAACTTGAACCGTTTAATTAATTGTCGGGACCCCGGTTCCGCTTAATACTGACCTACTTGCATCGCACCTATGCCATGCCATACATCATACATGCATCATGCCGATCTTTTGCCGTAGTATTAAATATTGCATCCGATGTTTCTGCTAGTGATTTGCTTCTTCGCGGATAAGGCCGTTGAGTTGATGCGAGTGTCGCCCCGATCTTCGGTGGAACCTTCGACAATGTTTTCAGGCGAGCATCTCCCCCTTTCTACCTATCTTACTTTTATAGTATTTATTCCCTCCTGTTGATCTATTGCTACCTGTATTGCGATGCTCTAGTTTCGTACCCGAGTTATCCCCTTGCCGCCTTATATTGCCTTGGACACATCCTATTACCTGTTGTTTGGCAGATAGTTGGACTTGCGCGTCGTAGTCGCTTGCTCAAGTGCTGTTGCGTGTCGTCAAGTACCACAGTTGTTGATGTATTGCCGCATGTTGATGTTGGAGATGATCATAGTTTTACTTATCGCCCACTTTAATTCCTGTTTAACAACTAAAATTGAAATAAGCAGAGGCATCGGTGGGTGATAGATAAATATTTGGTTTCCGAACGCCCACTTGTGTCCCGTAGGACCCCGAGTACTTGATACCTATTCCTTGATTTATCGCGCTATCCACATCCGGGAGGTATATGGGACCCCCCTTAGCCAGAGCTTGATTCAGTCTTATTTCTTGGGGCCACAAACTAGTTTGAGGTTTTATTTACGATCCTGTACTTATGCCATGCTACCGCTTTATTTACGATTGTGCGAGGAGCACACTGTACTGTTTAGGAATTGTGACCCGTTTACGCGGTATCGACACCCCGAGTTTTCGGGTTCCCAGTCGTTTACAGCCGGCCCCACAAACCTCGGGTCCGTCTCGAAGCTAGCTTACTTCGTTGCGGGTAAGACTCCAAGGGGTGGCCCCCTGAAATGTTTCTGAATCCTGTGATTGCTTTGTCGTGAAAGCCTCGTTGGGTTTTGATTTGGTTTTTCCGAGGTTGATCGAGTGTGTGTTGCTATTGGTGCACCCCGGCCGGGTAAAACTTTCTGAAAGCCGTGTCCGCGGTTATGGACGACTTGGAGCACAGTATCTCGACCATAGACAAGCATAACTAAAGTTTATTGCTATAAATTTGACTTTATAATGACTAGTAATCAGCTTCACTATAATGGAATGGCTAATTAATACTGCCCACAATTGCTTGTTTGGAGTGTCGCTTGCGACCATTGTACCTGACTAGTAAGTATTGCAACTATAACGGATTGGCTAAATAAAAGTACCAACAACTGCTGGGTTTTGGGTTTATCTCATGCTTATTGTATCTGACTAGTAATTGTTGCAACTACAACGGAATGGTTAAATAAAAGTGCCCACTGCTTATTTTATCAGGATGATTATCTATACCTGACTAGTAATTGCTGCAACGATCACCGAATAAATAAAACTGCCAACGGTGTGCGTTCCTCGGTTGACTTTCTCGATTGGTATCGAGGGGGAATACCAGGATGGATTTGTTTGGTGTTAGCTTCAGGTTGGATCCGAATAGGTCTTCCTTACCCCTCTCTGATTGCCGCCAGTTGTATCGAGTCTCTATAGGTTGTTCAGTGCATGCTGCCGCTGCCGCTCAGTCCACCATACCTATGTAGGCGAGGACCGCCGAATTCTAGCCTCGCCGTGTACTGGCCTCAGTACTGACCGCTCTCTCTCTCTTTTTCCTTTGCCCTTTATCGGCACCCCTTTTGTTTAAGCAGGTTTTGAGATCGACGTCGTTAGCAGGGTTACCCTTCCGGCTTGGCCTGGGCAGGGTTATGGACGCCATTGGTTATTCTTCAGGGCTCTTAGCCCCATTTGCATCTTGTCCGTAGCTGGACGCACTATCATTTTCAAGGTGATTTGGGTCTTTGTATATTATATCTGTATTCTTGACTCTTTGAGTCGCTGTTGTATATATCTGTTCTGTGGGTCCCATCGAGGACTGTTGTGTAATGTTATTACTTCGTTTTCCACCCGCACGAAAGTGCCTGGTGGGCACCTTTGAATAGTTTCTATGCGGGTTTGGCGGGTTTCGCTAAGACTTGCATAGGTCCGATTCTGAGGGTGTTACATACACGTTTGAGAGTTATGAGCAAAAACTCATCGTTTTCATGTTTATGGCCCTTTTCATGAGCTATTGCCCACAGTTTTGGTGTTTCAGGGCGATTTGCAGGTCCCAACAGACCTGATACATGTTTGAGAGATATGAGCAAAAACTGGTCGTTTTCGCATTTTATGGCCGTTTTCATGTTCTATTTCCCAAAATTTTAAGTTTCTAGGTGACTTACACGACTCGTAACACCCGATAAATGTTTGAGAGTTATGACCAAAAACTCAACGTTTTCACGTTTTATGGCCTATTTCATGAGCTATTGCGCACGGTTTTGGTGTTCGAGTGGGATTTGCATGGCCCATAAGAAACGATAGATGTTTGGGAAATATGCCCAAAAATTGTTGTTTTCGCGTTTATGGACGTTTTCGTGAGCAATAGCCCATAATTTTGGGGTTCAATGGGGATTTGCATGTCCAGGAAAACTGCATACATGTTTAAGAGTAATGACCAAAGAGTCATCATTTTCGCGATTTATGGTCATTTTCATGACCTATTGCCAACAATTTTGGGATTCCAGGGCGATTTACATGACTCGTACACCCGGTACACGTTTGAGAGTTATGAGTAAAAGCTCATTGTTTTCATGTTTTATGGCCGTTTTCATGAGCTATTGCCCACAGTTTTGGGGTTTCAGGGCCATTTACACGACTCGTAAGACCCGATACATGTTTGAGAGTTATGACCAAAAAATCAGAGTTTTCACGTTTTACGGCCCATAGTTTTGGGGTTCAATCGAGAATTGCATGGCCAATAAAATCGATTACATTTTTGAGAGTCATGACCAAAAACATAGCGTTTTATTATTTTATGCCTGTTTTCTTGTGCTATTGCCCCGTTTTGGAGCTACAGGGCGATTTTCACTACCCATAAGACCTGATATATGTTTGACAGATATGACCATAAATCATTGTTTTCGCGTTTATGGATGTTTTCAATAGCTATTTCCCACAGTATTGGGGTTCAATAGGGATTTGCATTGTCAGTAAAACCGGATACATGTTTGAGAGATATGACCAAAAACCCAGCGTTTTCTTGTTTTATGCATGTTTTCTTGTGCTATTTCCCACCGTTTTGGGATTGAATGGAATTTTTCCTGGCGAGTAAAACCTAATAAATGTTTGAGAGATTTGACCAAAAATTCAGCGTTTGTGTGGTTTATGGCCGTTTTCATGAGCTATTGCCCACTTTTTTTATGTTCCAGGGCGATTTGCACGACCCATAAGACCCCATATATGTTTGAGAGATATAACCAAAATCTCATTGTTCTCGCATTTTATGGCCGTTTTCATATGCTGCCCATAGTTTTGGGGTCTAGGGAGATTTACACGTCTCGTAACACCCGATACACGTTTGAGAGTTATGAATAAAAACTTGACGTTTTCGCGTTTTATGGACATTTCATGAGCTATTGCCCATAATATTGGTGTTCCAGCACGATTTGCATGGCCCATAAAAATCGATAAATGTTTACGAGATATAACGAAAAATCGTTGTTTTCGCGTTTATGGACGTTTTCATGAGCTATGGACCACAATTTTGGGGTTCAATAGAGATTTGCATGGCCAGTAAAATCAATAGGGATTTGCATCAGTTATGACAAAAAACTCATCATTTTCAAATTTTATGGCCGTTTTCATCAACTATTGCCCACGGTTTTAGGGTTTCAGGGCGATTTACACGACTCATAACACCCGATACATGTTTGTGAGTTATGACCAAAACCACGGGATTTTCATGTTTTAAGGCCGTTTTCATGAGCTATTGCCCACGGTTTTGGGGTTCAATGGGGATTTGCATGGCCAATAAAACTGGATACATGTTTGAAAGTTATGACCAAAAGCTCGACGTTTTTGCGTTTTATGGCCATTTTCATGATCTGTTGCCCATAGTTTTGATATTCTAGGGTGATTTGCACGGCCCATAAGACATGATACATGTTGGAGTGATATGAATAAAAATCTTTGTTTTTGCATTTATGGACGTTTTCATGAGGTATTGCCCATAGTTTTGGGGTTCAATGGGGATTTGCATGGCTAGTAAAATCGAATACATGTTTGTGAGTTATGACCAAAAACTCATCGTTTTCACGATTTATGGACGTTTTCATGAGCTATTGGCCACAGTTTTGGGATTTCAGGGCGATTTATAGGACTCGTAACACCCGATACGCGTTTGAGAGTTTTGAACAAAAACTCATCGTTTTTGTGTTTTATGGCCATTTTCATGTGCTATTGCCCACAGTTTGGCGATTCAGAGGAGCTGCGTCCCAGAGGATATGTTGCGTACAGACCACCATCACCGTACATCGTAGGGAGCAAGCAGGGAGCACCACACATCTTCGATACCGTACCGGCTCACACAGATCTCGCCATTGGCATACAATTCTTCTCGCCACCGTCATCGGCCCCTCTCAGTAAGCACTAACATGCCCCACCTCTCTAGCCTAGCTTGCCTCAATGCAGAGCGCGCCGGCCGCAGCCTCGCCACTTCACCTGCACCCACGACGTGCCTGCTCCTCCTCCTCATACCCTCGCCACTTCACCTGCACCATTCAATTAATCTACGGCTGCGAATGGGGAAGCCAAGATCTAATCTAGGAGATGCAAACAACGAGGGGGATAGATGAGATCTTCATACCCTTGAAGATTCGCACAGCGGAACGTTCGACGGAACATGGTTGATGTAGTCGTACTCGCTTCTCCTCCTCGCGATCCGATCAGATCCAACACCGCAAGTGGCGATGCCTCCAAGAGATGCACACGTACGGCACCTCGACGTCTCCTCCTTCCTCGGTCCAGCAAGTGGGGTGGAGAGATAGGTTGGATCTACAACACGACGGCGTGGTGCAAACGGTGGAGAGTTTCTGCGGCAGGGCTTCGCCTACGCACAGTCGGGAGGGAGAGAGAGAGGAGGGAAGCAGGGCGGCTAGGGATTGAGGAGGTGTGGGGGGAGGGTGCGCCCCCAGCCCTATTTATATAGAGGGGTGGGCGGATGCCCCTTGCCCCTCCTCCAAGCCTAGGGCCGTCGGCCAAGGGGGAGGAGTGGGGGGCAAGTTTGCCCCCTCCTTCTAGAAGCTCTCCCTAGGGTTTCCCCTAGAGCTTGGCCGGATGGGCCAATGGAGCCTTGTGACCCTGGACCAATGCGGCCAGGGCACTCCCTTGTAGGCCCACGCCCCCTCCTGACAAGTGGGGCCACGTTGGTCCCACTCCGGAAGGTTCTAGAAGCTTCCGGTACAATACCGAACAATCTGAAACACTTCTGAACTCCAAAAACTGCTTTGCCTTATATGAATCTTATTCTCCGGAACATTCCGGAACATCTCGTGATGTCCCGGATCCCATCCGAGACTCCGAACAAAAACTCATAAACCAATTATCCATTCTATCATAGCGTCGAGACACGTTAAGTGTGTGACCCTGCGGGTTCGAGAATATGCAGACATGATCTTCTATCAATAATCAACAGTGGGGTCTGGAAACCCATATTGACTCCCACATACTCATCGATGATCATATCGAATGAACCACGATGCCAGGATTCAATTAATTCCATATACATATTCCCTTCGTCACGCGATATTTTACTTGCCCGAGATTCGATCATCGGCATCGGCATACCTAGTTCAATCTCGTTCACAGCAAGTACTTTACTCGTTCTGTAATCCGATATCACTTTGTGATTAACTCCTTAACCACGTGCTTGCAAGCGGTGTTGATATCGATTACCGAGTGGGCCCGAAGTATATCTCTCCGACTTGGGAGGGACAAATCCCATCTCGATACATACTACCCAACAAGTACTTTCCGATCACCTGAGAGACACCTTTATGATCACCCTTTCATAGGATGACGTTTGATGACCTCAAAGCTTTCTTCCGATACCAGGGAGTTGCATTATCTCACGGTCTAATTGCTCTGCTTGATTTGGGTCTGTCCATCATACCATTCTCCCATGATGTGATCTCATTATTAATCGACAACTCATGTCTATGGTTAGGAAACCTTAACCATCATTAATCAATGAGCTAGTCCATAGAGGCGTACTAGGGACACAGGTGTTGTTCATAAACCACACAAGTATTAAAGTTTCCACTTAATACAATTCTAGCATGGAATATAAACTTTATCATGAACAAGAATTATAATAATAACATCTTTATTATTGCCTCTAGGGCATAATTCCAACAGTCTCCCACTTGAACTAGAGTCAATAATCTAGTTCACATCTGCGACATTCAGATCCGTATGTACTTTGCTAATCTTCCGATCTCCATCTGTTATATAATCTTGAATTATATGAAACTTGCGGTTGATATGCTTGTTCTTTGGATGATATCTTGGTTCCTTAGCCAGTGCTATGGCACCAGTGTTGTCACACAATATCTCCAGTGGGTCCAAGGCTCTTGGAACCACACCAAGCTTAGTGATGAAGTTCCTGATCCAAACTCCTTCACTTGACGCTTCTGCAGCAGCCATCTATTCCGCTTCTACTATAGATCCTACGATCATGCTTTGCTTGCAGCTTCTCCAGCTCACAGCTCCTCCATTCATAATATAAACGTATCCTGTCCGAGATTTACAATCATCCTTGTCGGTGTCAAAACTAGCATCGACTTAACCTTTTACGACGAGTTGTTCATCACCTCCATAGACTAAGAACATGTCTTTAGTCCTATTTAAGTACTTTAGGATGTTCTTCACGGCTGTCCAGTGTTCCACTCCTGGATCACTTTGGTATCTGATCGTCAAACTAAGAGCATTGGACACATCCGGTCTAGTACACAGCATGGCATACATGATAGAACCTATGGCCAAGGCATAAGGCACTTTGCTCATAGCTTCTCTATCGTTTACCGTAGCAGGACATTGAGCCTTGCTCAATATCTTACTTGACAACATAGGCACTGAACCTTTCTTTTCCTTATCCATTCTGAACCTTTTCAGAACTTTGTCTAGGTATGTACTTTGGCTTAAAGCTATCAGGCGTCTTTGTCTATCTCTATAGATTTTGATGCCCAATATATAAGTATCTTCCCCTAGGTCTTTCATTGAAAAACATTTTTTCAAATAACTCTTCACATCGTTAAGCATGTCAATGTCATTTCCAATAATCAATATGTCATCCACATATAGTACCAAAAACGTCACTGAGCTCCCACTCACTTTCTTGTAGATACAAGCTTCGTAGCAATTTGGAACAAATCCAAAGCTCTTGATCACTTGATCAAAACGAAGGTTCCGAGATGCTTGCTTTAGTCCATAAATGGAACGCTGAAGTTTGCACACTTTATCAGCATCCTTAGGATTGACAAAACCTTCGGGTTGCATCATATACAACTCTTCATAAATGTTGCCATTGAGGAACGCAGTCTTGATATCCATCTGCCATATTTCATAATCATGAAATGCGTCAATTGCTAATAAAATCCGAATGGACTTAAACATCGCTACGGGCGATAAAGTCTCATCGTAGTCAACACCTTGAACTTGTCGAAAACCTTTCGCGACAAGCCGTGCTTTATAGACAGTAACATTACCATCGGCGTCCGTTTTCTTCTTGAAAATCCATTTGCACTCAACGGCCTTTCGGTCGCTAGGAGGGTCCACCAAAGTCCATACTTGGTTTTCTCTCATGGATCCCAATTCGGAATTTATGGCGTGTAGCCATTTCTCAGAGTCTAGGCTCATCATTGCTTCCTCATAGTTCGCAGGTTCACTGTTGTCTACTAACAAGACAGTTAAGACAGGGTTGTCGTACCACTCAGGAGGGGCACGTGACCTTGTTGACCTGCGACGTTCAGTAGTAGCATCGTCCGAAGCTTCATGATCCTTGTCATTAGCTTCCTCTGTTGTTGGTGCAGACGGCACTGGAACAATTTCAGGTGCTGCGCTACTCTCCAACTCAAGAGAAGGTTCAACAACCTTGTCTAGCTCTACTTTCCTCCCACTCACTTCTTTCGAAAGAAACTCCTTCTCAAGAAAGGATCCGTTCTTTGCGACAAACACTTTGCCTTCGGGTATGTGATAGAAGGTATACCCAATAGTTTCCTTAGGGTATCCTATGAAGACGCATTTCTCCGCTTTGGGTTCGAGCTTGTCCAGCATCAACTTCTTGACGTAAGATTCGCATCCCCAAACTTTAAGAAACAACATTAGGTTTAGCACCAAACCACAGTTCATACGGTGTCGTCTCAACGGATTTAGATGGTGCCCTATTTAAAGTGAATGTAGCGGTTTCTAATTCATAACCCCAAAATAATAACGGCAGATCTATAAGAGACATCATTGCTTGCACCATATCTAATAGAGTTCGATTCCGGCGTTCAGACACACCATTGCGCTGTGGTGTTCCGGGTGGCGTGAGTTGCGAAACTATTCCGCTTGCT
This sequence comes from Avena atlantica, assembly GCA_910589765.1. NCBI lineage: Eukaryota > Viridiplantae > Streptophyta > Magnoliopsida > Poales > Poaceae > Avena > Avena atlantica. The sequence goes on from OU342736.1 coordinate 511,778,233, forward strand.
TTAATGTGCGTGAGAAAATCATAACTCAAATATTCACACGATTGGATCGTAGAAATTAAATTTTTCTGTGACGATGGTTTTCCACTTCATTCTGAAACTCTTTGAACTTTTCAAATGTTTCAGATTTATGTTTCATTAAATGGATATACCATATCTACTTAAGTCATCAGTAAAAGTGAGAAAATAGCGATATCCACCGCACGTCGAAACACTCATTGGTCCGCATACATCGGTATGTATGATTTCCAACAAGTCTGTTACTCGCTCCATCATTCCGGAGAACGGGGTTTTGATCATCTTGCCCATGAGGCACGGCTCACACGTGTCAAATGATTCAAAATCAAGAGACTCCAAAAGTCCATCAGAATGGAGTTTCTTCATGCGTTTTACACCAATATGACCTAGACGACAGTGCCACAAATAAGTAGTATTATCACTATCTACCTTGCATCTCTTAGCCTCAATGTTATGGATGTGTATTTCATCTCTTTCGACATTCAGAAGAAATAAACCATTCACAACAGGTGCATGACCATAAAAGATGTTACTCATATAAATAGAACAACCATTATTCTCCGATTTAAATGAATAACCATCTTGCAATAAACACGATCCAGATATGATGTTCATGCTCAACGCAGGCACATAATAACATTTATTAAGGTTTAAAACTAATCCTGAAGGTAAAACTAAGGAGAGCGTGCCGACGGCCATCACATAAACTCTTGATCCGTTGCCAACGCGCATCGTCACCTCATCCCTCGCTAGCCGCCGTGTATTCCATAACTCCTGTTTTGAGTTACAAATATTAGCAACTGAACCAGTATCAAATACCCAGGCACTACAACGAGGGCTAGTAAGGAAAACATCAATAACATGTATATCAAATAGACCTTTGATGGTGCCAGCCTTCTTGTCCGCTAAGTACTTCGGACAGTTGCACTTCCAGTAACCGTTATCCTTGCAATAGAAGCACTCTGTGTTTGGCTTAGGTCCAGACTTGAGATTCTTCTCTGCAGGGGCAACGCGCTTGCCGCTGCCCTTCTTGAAGGGCTTCTTTGCACCCTTACTTTTCTTAAAGCTGGGGGGCTTGTTGACCATCAACACATGATTATCTTTCTTGATGTCCACCTCCGCAGCTTTCAGCTTAGCGAAGAGCTCGGTGATCGTATCAGTGGAACCAATCTGATTATGAGTAACTACAAAACCTTTGTAGCTAGGAGGGAGTGATTGCAGAAATCTGTCAATCTTGAGCTCCTCTGGAATCTTGCAGTCCAGTTGCTCAAGACGTTGAGTGTATCCCGACATCTTAATGGCATGCTCACTAACAGAACTCCCTTCCTCCATCTTGCAGTTAAAGAATTTCTCAGAGATCTCATATCTCTCAGAACGGGCCTGAGTCTGAAACATAGTTTTCAATTCCTCAAGGATCTCAAAGGGCCCGGGGAAATCTTCAAAACGATTTTGAAGGTCCGATTCCATAGCAAACAACATGGTGCTCTTAATCACACCATAATCATCTTTGCGCGACTAATAAACAGCTTTCTCATCAGCCGGCCCATCTACAGCAGGGGCCTCACCTAGCGCTTTCTCAAGGACATAGTCCTTTTGTCCGCCAGAGAGAATGATTCTCAGATTGCGGAACCAGTTGGTGAAGTTAGACCCATTGTTCTTAAGCTTTTCTTTCTCAGCAAAAACGTTGAAGTTGAAGTTGGACTTATCCATTTGATCTACAAAATTTGCAAGTACAGTTTAGACTATGTTCATGATAACTAGTTCAACTTAATCATATTACTAGATGAACTCCCACTAAATTCAACATCCCTCAAGTTGTTTCGTGAACACGATCCAAATTCACCACACCTAATCCGATCTTCACGAGAAGAGATGTGGTTTCAATGGTGGACAACAAAGTCTCGATCATATCATTCATATGACTCGTGCTTAACCTTTCGGTTTGTGTGTTCCGAGGCCATGTCTGTACATGCTAGGCTCGTCAAGTCAAACCCAAGTATTTCTGCGTGTGCAAAACTGGCTTGCACCCGTTGTATGTGAACGTAGAGTTTATAGTGTAGGGGTTCGTAGCATGGAAAACAAAAAAGTTCTACCGCATACAAAAAAACAAGACAAGATCTATCTACTAGATTGTAGCAACGAGTCGATGGAATAACTCACCCTCGAAGATTCCAAAGTGTTCAACGAGAGCGTATTCTCGTGGGTGATGTAATCGTACTCTTGCCGATCTCAAGATCGTGTAGACGATCCTTCCGGCAGCGCTCCCGCAGTCGGTCACACGTTCGGTACTCGATGAAGACCTTCCTCTCCCTTGTTTCAGCAGGCAGCAGAGGTTGTAGCACTCTCCTCGCGATTCCGGCAGCACGACGGCGTGGTACCGAAAGTAGAGGGGAGATCTCGCAGGGCTTCGCCTTAAGCCGGAGCGAGTATGGTGGACTATGAGAGAGGCCTCGGTGATCTAGGGTTTAAACACACGAAGAAGAGAGGGCTAGGCCGGCGGCTAGGGCTTGGGGAAGCCCAAGTCGGTGGCTAGGGTTTGCCCTAGGCGGCAGCAGCAGGAGGTGGTGGCGCCGGCGGCTTAGGGCTAGGGTTTTGGTGAGGCAAGGTGTGTGCTTGGAGGGGCAGCCCTGCCCCTCCTTATATAGGTGGAGGGCGCCGGCCAAGGGGAGGGGAGTCCCTCCCCAACTCGGCTTCCAAGGCCGGCGGGTGGAGGGAGAGGAACTCCTCCCCAAGTAGGTTTCCTACTCTCCCTCCACCAAGCAAACTTGCCATTTGACTTTTCAAATTGGCGTTTGACTTTTCAAACTAGGATTTGATTTATCCCTTTATTTTGCTCAGCGATGCCACCTAGTACATGATGCAACCATTCCAACTTGTTATGACACATTCATGTACCCTTCCACTCTGGAGTGCCGGACCTTCCGAAACCTTCTAGAACATTCCCGATGAAAACACCAGAATCATTCTCCAACCCCGAAACAGGACTTTCCTTATATGAATCTTATTCTCCGGACCATTCCGGATGTCCTCGTGATATCCCGGATGCCATCCGAGACTCCGAACAACATTAGGTCTCTTACTCATCATTCCATAACTACTCAACAACATCGAATCCTTAAGTGTGTCTCCCTACGGTTCGTGAATTACGCGGACATGATCGAGACACTTCTCCGAACAATAACCAATAGAGGAATCTAGAAATTCATATGGCTCCCACATATCTACGATTACTTTGCGATCGAATGAACCACTTACATACGATACCAATTTCCCTATGTCTCACGATAGTTTACTTATCCGAGGTTTTGATCGTCGGTATCTCTGCATACCTAGTTGAACCTCGTTACTAATAAGTACTCTTTTCTTGTTCCTGTGATATGTGATCCCTTGTGAGCCAGTCACATGCTTGCAAGCCAATTGGATAAGTTATTCCACCGAGAGTGCCTAGAGTATATCTATCTGTCATATGGGTGGACAAATCCCACTCTTGAACCATGTGTCGCACCAATACTTTTCGAACACTCGATGCCACCTTTATAACCAACCAGTTACGGTGTGGTGTTTGATGTCATCAAAGCATCCTTCCGGTGATGGTGTGTAACATCCCTAAAATCATGATTTCAAAGTTTGCATATCATTCATGCATGCATATAGAAATGGGTCAAATTCAAAACTCATCTTCAAAAAAACAAAGCACATAGTGCTATCATTTTTATGTGAGCAAGCAAAAATCAAATGACCATCACCATTTGAGAGTTTGAATGTTTTAAACCTAAAATGCTTGTTTTCTTTGTTGAATGGGTTGAGTGTGATTATTTCAACCAATTTTTACAAAATGGAAATGGTTCAAGAAACATTTTTCAAACATTTACAAATCAGGTACCAAGTCCCTGATATTTTTTTCTCCAAGAGTGACCAAGATTTTGCAAAGCAACCACATGGTTTTATGCCTATATTTGAAACTTTTGCACCCTGCAAAAACCCCAGAAAGATTTGAATTCAAAAAGAGTTTGAATTCATATTAAAACCATTCCTGAAAATCAAACAGAAAAAGAAAAGGACAAAAGAAAAGAAAAGGGCCAGGCGCCAGGATTCCAGCCCAACTGCAGAATAGGCCCAGCTAGCCCACCCGGACCATTCCTCTCCCTCTCGCACAAGCCAGCACACCCAGACAGTCGCTGACGACCAGACCCCACCTCCCCTTCGCGCGTTTCGCGGACGAGCGGGCCCTCTCCACGTCACCCTCGTCTTCCCCAAATCGCGCCCGCAGACCACGTCGTCGCTGCAGTGAAGCCGGTAATGGCGCGGCGTAATTAGCCTTGATTCCGCAGGCGTTTCCTGTCGCGCTTGGGCCTATTTAAAACCCTCTGCCCCGCGAGTATTTTCCCCCACTCTCCTCGCTCACTCCGCCACCAGTCTGCGCGCATTTGCCTTCGAAGCCCTGCAGTATCGACGACTCCGGCGACCGATTCCGGTGAGCCTCGACCGCCCCCCTCTCTCTGGTTCAAACGACGATGCTCAGCATGGTCTCGTGCACCTGCTGAAACCTTTCATTTGCCTGCTCGTGACCCAGGTCGTCGTTTCCATTCACGACCGCAACCACATGTGCCGCCGCTCGACTCCGGCGATCAATTAAGGTAAAACCCGAGCGCCCCTTGCCCCCTCTTTCATACGAGATTGTTCGCCTGCGTCTTGTGCACCCCCTAACCCCTCTGGTTCATGCTAGGGCGACACCAAACCTCGCCAGTGACCTCATCTGCAAGCAACAGACACCGCCGCAACTCCGACGAGCCCCTGAGACCGTGCCAGCGCGCCCCTTCGCAAATCAACGCCACGTTGAGCTTCAGCACACCACCGCGGTTCTGGTAAGACTCTTCCCCCTCTCGCGTGTGACCTAGAACGCCAGCGCTGCCACTGTCAGACACGCCGCCGCCAGTCGCCGCCGCTAGCGCCGCTCGTGTTTGGTCAGGACGATTAGGAGCGTTAGATGCAGATCCTGCGGCTGAGATTAGAACGTGAGCGAAGAGGTAAGCGCGCATCTGAGCCGCCAGATCTTACTTAGATCCTACGGCCCGCAGAGCTCGATCCGGCCGAATCGGTACGCGCCAATAGAAACATGACGTGTGGCTAGGGTTAGATTCAAAAACAGAATTCAAATCAGATTTAGATCCAAATTTCAAGTGGCTATAACTTTTGATTCCCACGTTGGATTTTTGCAAACTTTATACCGTTGGAATCAGTGAATCAAGCCCTTTCTGAATCTGCAATGTGTTTAACAAAAAGTTTCTGTTAAAATGACTTTTCTTGCAGAAACTTATTTAGGACCATTTTGAGTATAGAATTTGTTTAGTAAATTGTTTTAGTACTAAATAAGTTTAGTTAGCAAGTTTTTGACTTGGTTATGTTTCTGTATCATACACTTGCTTGGTGGAGTTTTCAAAAATCATCACTTAGCATTTTCTTGCATGCATGCATTCATATCTTTGTTTGTATATGAATTGTGTGTAATATGGTGCTACAAATTTTTGTGTAGATTTTGCTAGTGACTCTGATTGTGAAGAGTGCTACTCTCCCCATTACCAAGGCAAGTGGTACTTCATGAATATTTCCATCCCTATATTTTATATAAGCATTAGAAATATTTTTCTAAGTCTTGCATGTTGTTAGTATTTTGCCAAATGCTATGTTGGGAAATCCTAAGTAGTAGTAGAATTGTAGAATTGCTACGAAATTTTCCCAGTTAAGTTACTATGCCATGCTTAGCCTAGCTAGTAGTAAACAAGGGTTGGTAAAGTATCTACATGCTATGATGAAAATATTTCTAAGTCTTTGGACTTAAGTTTTTCTTAATAAAACAACTAAGTCAATGAACCTCCTGGGTGGAATGGGACTTGAATGGTGGTTTTTGGTTGAGTGGTTACACAAGGCCCATGGACATGGTTTACCTTGTGTATCTCACTTGTGGTATGCCACCCAGGCACAAAGGGATTTTAGAGGCCAAGTGTTGAGAAGCTTATAGTGCAACCACTTGGCAATATGGGCTCTGCCTTGATCATATAGGTTGCTAGAACTTAGTCATTTGGACAGTTGGTGGTAGTGGGATGATAAGTTGGAATGCGTCCATTTGGCTAAGGAAAGGCTTCTGAAAGGTCCTGTCTTGGGAAACCAAGTCTGGTGGGGAAAGTGCACAACCTCTGCAGATGGAAAATCTAAGTACTTAGCCAAGTCCATGGAAATGGACAATTTGAGCATCAAGACATGGAAGCTATCAAGAATCTCATCACTCCAACTTCTAAGTAAAACTTGTGGGTCAACAAGGGTGAAGGACCCCAATGTCTATTGGTGGTTTCTTGGGAAGTTTTTTGACAAAGAAAAACTTAGTGATTTCAACTTATAGGAAAAACCTATTTTGAGCAAAGCAAGCCAAGCTACGCTTAGCCAAAATGCATATAGTAATATAGTCCACTTAAAAATTTACTAAGGTATCACTTACCAATACTATTCCAAAGTATTGACCCACTGTGGCTATAACTTGTGATGTGCAGGTTACTCCGATGATGATTAGGTGTCATGAGTCTACACTCAACATGCTTGCCTGTGGCACATGAAGATGAAGACTTACGTTTATTTACTTATTCCAAAACTCTTGTATTAGGCCTGTGGCCCTGAGTTGTAATAGACTATGTTTTATCTCTGGAATGGTGTAATAAATGACCTTTGTATCTGTGTACTTCATCTTAAACTGTGGATGCTAGCATTGATCTAGGGACTAGCATTGCAATCATAGGGATCCTTTTCCTTTACAAAGGATGGATCTAACAGATGGTATCAGAGCACTGTGTTGCCTGTAGGATTATGACCCTAGGATTGGAAACCACTAAGGAAAAACTTTCAACTACTTCTACACTTGTCTATTCTTCTCGTAAACCTTTCTAATCTTCTCTTTCTCATCTTCAATTGTAGATGAACTCCATCAACGAAGCCGTGAAGAAAGGACCACTCATGACCATGACCTTGGACTGTGAGACTGAGTTTCCCAAAATTCTCAAAGACCTCATGGTGGCAATGGAAATACATGGTGCAGCTGTGTACAAAGGCTTCCCAGTGGTGGATGAAGGAGTTGAGTACTGGTGGGTGCAACTTCACTTGTACAAAAACAAGGAAGACAACCACAAAGAAAAAGGATTCTGCATGTACACCAACACTATGGTGCACACCACATTCTTTGAGTCAGCAAGAGAAGCAGCTTGGAGGACTATCAAAGAACTTAGTGCTAGAGTCAAGTGCAGAATGCTCAACCTCCAAAAGAACTTAATAAAAGAGAAGGAACATACCCTAGAGTTGGAAGCCACCAACCAAACCTTAAGAGGAGATATTATAGACTTAGTGATGGAATCATGTGAGCAAGATAGGCTGATTGCCTCTAGGAACATTGTGTTAGCTAACAGATCCAGTGAGATAGGATTGTAAACGTACTTCGTTAGTTGGACCACCACCTATCACCTTATTTTCCAAAAATGATACCTTAAATAAGATTGGACCTTGGTTGATGTAATGGATTTATGTATGCATGACTTATGTGATTTTGTTTTCCAAGGATATGTATGTGATTGTTTGTCTTGTTTTATCTTAAATTGTGTTGTTCTAACTTTTCTATCTTATAAATAGATGCCTATTACCATCAGCACTGTTGAGGAGTTACAGGTTACCCGCTTTGGTCCTCGTATCGTTGAGATTACCACTTTGCTCAATCTCCCTCTTCCCACCATCATGGTGCATCCACTCACCAAGTTAGAGAGGAAGGACCTCTGGGGCTTCAAGGTGAACCAGCCCGGACGCCAGAGAGAGCCTACTACGGAGGCCATTGTCTTCAAGCTTATGCACGATGACAGGGAGAGAGGCATGGAGGTAGTTATGCAGGACCTGATAGGACGTCTGCTAGGCCGTCACTCCCGACAGGTTAGAGGCACCCACTTCCACGTCTTTGGAAGACGTGATGAGGATGGAGAGTCCATCGACTTCGAGGACGACTCGAGGGGCGCAACAGAGCCGATACGTCTCTATCTCCAGGACTTAGAGTATCTTCTTAGGCACGTGGACACAGACAGGACCAATGTCATGCTCAGCAATGATGAGCTCCAGGTGCAGCTACGCGAGAAGAACAAGCTCTTCGCGCAGCAGGACGAGATAGTCAAGGAAATGGAGGCGAAGTTCGAGACCCAGGACAGGAAGTTCAAGAGTCAGGAGAAGCGTGTCCAGGATAGGAACAAGAAGATCCGGGACATGACTAAAGAACTGTAGTCCAAGGACTTCGAGCTACAGCAGCAGCAGGCAGTGATAGAGAGACTTCGTTCCCAGAAGAGGGCTCTCAAGGCCAGGATTGAGTCCTTGACCACTACTATTGAGGAGAACAAGACCGCGATGGAGAATGCAGGTCTTACCTTTGTCGAGGAGGAGATTGATGCTGATGAGTAGATTTGATTACTCGTTTATCTTTCATTATCGTACTTGTTATTTGTGAACTTATTTTTGGACCATCCGACATGTGGATGGATTGCCACTTGTGTGTTTTACCTTGTGAACTTGTTATCTGGTTGTTGAACTTTTATGTTCTGTTGCATGCTTGTGTCTGCTTATGTGTTGTAATGTGCATAACAACATCTATGGGTATCTCATTCTTATCTCTATTTGAACAAACCACAGATGCCTCCCCATCGCGCAAACCCCAACCCCAACAACAACAACATTACTCCAGAAATGCAACAAATGATGAATGCTCAAACACAACTTATGCAGATGATGACAACATTCATCCAGAACCATAATAATAACAACCACAACAACCCCAATAACAACAACAATAACAACAACAACCCTCCAGGCTTTGATATGCTCACCAGATTTCTGCGATTGAGGCCAGCTAAGTTCTCGGGGACGACTGATCCCATGGTGGACAATGATTGGCTACGTTCTGTAAACAAGGACTTAGTAACCGTGGGCTGCACGGATGCTGAAAAGGTCAGGTTTGCAGCACATCTGCTGGAAGGACCAGCCGCCACTTGGTGGGACAACTTCCAAATCACCACACCCATAGATGAGGTGACTTGGGCTATCTTTGAGGATGGCTTTCGCACTGCTCATATCTCATCTGGAATAATGAGCCTGAAAAAGAAAGAGTTCCACAATCTGAAGCAGCGCCACCGCAGCGTGGCTGAATACATTGAAGAGTTCAACAATCTGGCGCATTATGCACTGAATGAGGTTGACACAGATGCCAAGAGAAAGGAAAATTTTCTGGAAGGCTTGAATGATGAGCTGAATCTGCAGGTGGTTGTAGCATATGTTCCCACTTATCAGTCGCTCTGTGACAAGGCTGCTATATTGGAGAACAAAATGAAGCAAGTCGAGAGTAGAAAGAGAAAACACTCCGACAAGCACATCTCGGGGTCGTCTCACAAACGATCTCACTATGATGACAGTGGAAGCTCAGGATCCCATAAGCATGGGAAATTCAACAAGCACCACAACCACAACCGTCATGACAACAAGCATCATCGTAGTCATGACAATGACAAGTATAAGAACCACAAGAGTGGACATAAGAGCCACCACAGTGGGAATGGTAGTGGAAGTGGAAGTCAGCCTATTAAGAGAGACATTAGCCAGGTTGAATGCTTCAAATGCAAGAAGATGGGACACTATGCAAATGAGTGCCCCGAAAAGAAAGTTGAAGGACCTGTCAAGCCCAATCCTTTCCAGAAAGGACAGGTGAACCACATTAATGTGGAGGAGGTCTATGAGGAACCTGACGCTGTTGCTGGTAAGTTCAGACTCAATTCCATTCCAGCATTTGTACTCTTTGATACTGGTGCATCTCATTCATTCATATCAAGAGCATTTGTTGAAAGAAATGAACTACCGGTAGAAACTATTGGGTGTCCTATAAGAGTAAGTTCTCCTGGTGGAGAAATGATAGTGAATTCAGGATGCCATGATCTAGTAATAGAATTTGGGAAGTATAAGTTTCCCGTTAACTTAATAATATGAAACTCCCAAGGTTTGGATGTCATTCTGGGAATGGACTGGATGACTAAGTACAAAGGAGTGATAGATTGTGCCAACCATACTGTCTCACTCACAACTCCGGAAAATAAGAAGATCAGATTCAAGACCAGCTTTGGAGCAAAGAAGAGTATGCTTAATTCTCTTAAGGGGGTTAGCATGGACAGTGTGCCAATTGTGTGTGAGTATCCGGATGTATTCCTGGAAGAATTGCCAGGAATGCCACCAGATAGAGATGTGGAGTTTCTGATAGATTTGGTACCAGGATCTGGACCAATAGCAAAGAGACCATATAAATGTCAGTTGATGAACTGAAAGAGCTCAAGAAGCAACTAGGAGAACAGTTGCATAAAGGATTTATACAACCAAGTTCTTCATCTTGGGGAGCCCCAGTCTTATTTGTGGAGAAGAAAGACAGAAGTCAAAGGTTATGCATAGATTACCGTTCACTCAACGAGGTAACTATCAAGAACAAATATCCTTTGCCTAGAATCAACGACTTATTTGATCAGCTAGAAGGAGCATGTGTGTTTTCAAAGATTGATCTCCAGTCAGGCTATTTTCAACTTAAGATAAGAAAACAATACATACCTAAAACAGCATTCACCACAAGGTATGGATTGTATGAGTATACCGTAATGCCTTTTGGTTTGACCAATGCTCCAGCATACTTCACGAATATGATGAACAAGGTGTTCATGGAATTTCTTGACAAGTTTGTTGTCGTTTTCATCGATGACATCTTAGTCTACTCCAAGAGCAAAGAAGAGCATGAAGGATACTTGCGTTTGATACTTGAGAAGTTGAGAGAGCATAAACTTTATGCCAAATTTAGCAAGTGTGAGTTCTGGTTAGAAGAAGTTGGTTTTCTTGGTCATCTTATGACAAAGGATGGTGTAGCAGTTGATCCTGCTAAGGTTTCAGCTGTGACTGAATGGGAATCTCCCAAGAATGTGAAAGAAGTTCGTAGTTTCCTTGGCTTAGCAGGTTACTACAGAAGGTTCATCGAGAATTTCTCTAAAGTAGCTAAGCCCATGACTGAATTGTTAAAGAAAGACAAGAAGTTTGCTTGGTCTGAAGGTTGTGAAGTCAGCTTTCAAGAATTGAAGAAGAGACTTGTGACAGCACCAGTTTTGTGTCTACCAGACTTGGAAAAATATTTCCAAGTATATTGTGATGCATCTCATCAAGGTCTTGGTGCAGTACTTATGCAAGACGGTAAAGTTGTAGCTTATGCCTCGAGACAAATCAAAACTCATGAAGTAAACTACCCTACTCATGATTTGGAGTTAGCCTCTGTCGTCCATGCACTCAAAACATGGAGGCACTACCTTTTGGGAAAATGTTGTGAAGTGTTCACCGATCACAAGAGTTTGAAGTATATCTTCACCCAAAAGGAAATCAATATGAGACAAAGAAGATGGTTAGAGCTTATCAAGGATTATGACTTAAGTTTGCAATACCACCCTAGTAAAGCGAATGTTGTAGCAGATGCTCTAAGTCGTAAGGTAATTGGTAATGGACTTACCAAAGGAGAATTGCCAGATGATTTGTGTACCCAATTCCGAGAACTCAGATTGGAGATTGTGCCTGAAGGATATCTCATGTCTTTGGATGTTCAACCCACTTTGTTAGACAAGATCCTAGAAGCCCAGAAGACTGATAAGGAAATTAAAGAGATGAAGGAAAAGATTGGCCAAGGGAAAGCTAAAAATTTCCATGAAGATGAACAGGGTACTTTATGGCATGGGAAACGTATCTGTGTTCCACAAGATCCAGATTTACGGAAACTAATTTTGCAGGAAGCACACAACTCTCCGTATTCTATCCACCCGGGTAACACCAAAATGTACATGGACATGAAAGAAAGATTTTGGTGGAACAATCTCAAGAGAGACATCGCCGAACATATTGCTTTGTGTGATGTGTGTAGTAGAGTAAAAGCGGAGCATCAGAAACCAGCAGGTTTGCTTCAACCACTACCTATTCCTGATTGGAAATGGGACAAAATTTGTATGGATTTCATTACCGGATTACCAAGGACTAGATCAGGATATGTTTCCATATGGGTAGTAGTGGATCGCCTAACAAAAGTGGCTCATTTCATACCCGTGAAGACAACTTATACAAGTGCCAAGTTAGCCAAGATCTACATGAGTAGAATTGTATGCCTTCATGGTGTGCCCAAGAGTATTGTGTCTGATAGGGGAACCCAATTCACTTCCCATTTTAGGAGACAGTTACATGAGTCATTGGGAATGAGGTTGGAATTCAGCACTGCTTTTCATCCTCAAACCGATGGACAAACAGAAAGAACTAATCAAATTCTGGAGGACATGTTGAGGGCATGTGCCCTAGACTATGGAGCAAGTTGGGATGAAAGTCTGCCTTACGCAGAATTTTCTTATAACAACAGCTATCAAGCCAGCATTGAGATGGCACCGTTTGAGTTTCTCTACGGTAGAAAATGTACCACCCCACTGTTATGGAATGGTGTGGGAGAAAGAAGTTTATTTGGGCCAGATCTTATCAAAGAAGCCGAAGAGAAGGTCAAATTGATTAAGGACAGGTTGAAGATAGCACAGTCCCGACAGAAAAGCTACACAGATCCTAAGCGTAGGGAAGTCACCTACGAAGTTGGTGATAGAGCCTATCTTAGAGTATCACCACTTCGTGGAGTGAAAAGATTCGGAGTCAAAGGAAAGTTGGCACCTAGATATGTTGGGCCATTCAAGATTCTGAGTCGCAAAGGAGAGGGTGCTTATGAAATTGAGCTACCAAAATCTCTATCAGCTGTCCATAATGTGTTTCATGTGAGTCAACTTAAGAAATGTCACCTAGAAATGGAAGAAACTTCTTTGAAGGATACTATACCTTTGGAGGAGGTTCAATTAGAAAGTGACCTCACATACGAGGAGAAGCCTATCAAGATTCTTGAGACTGCAGAAAGAGTCACAAGGACAAAGACTATCAAGTTTTGCAAAGTGCAATGGAATCATCATACTGAAGAGGAAGCAACATGGGAAAGAGAAGATGATCTTCGAAAAGACCACGCTCACCTATTTGCTAGCCAATCCGAATCTCAAGGGCGAGATTCACCTTAAGGGGGTTAGAATTGTAACATCCCTAAAATCATGATTTCAAAGTTTGCATATCATTCATGCATGCATATAGAAATGGGGTCAAATTCAAAACTCATCTTCAGAAAAACAAAGCACATAGTGCTATCATTTTTATGTGAGCAAGCAAAAATCAAATGACCATCACCATTTGAGAGTTTGAATGTTTTAAACCTAAAATGCTTGTTTTCTTTATTGAATGGGTTGAGTGTGATTATTTGAACCAAGTTTTACAAAATGGAAATGGTTCAAGAAACATTTTTCAAACATTTACAAATCAGGTACCAAGTCCCTGATATTTTGTTCTCCAAGAGTGACCAAGCTTTTGCAAAGCAACCACATGGTTTTATGCCTATATTTGAAACTTTTGCACCCTGCAAAAACCCCAGAAAGATTTGAATTCAAAAAGAGTTTGAATTCATATTAAAACCATTCCTGAAAATACAAACAGAAAAAGAAAAGGACAAAAGAAAAGAAAAGGGCCGGGCGCCAGGATTCCAGCCCAACTGCAGAATAGGCCCAGCTAGCCCACCCGGACCATTCCTCTCCCTCTCGCACACGCCAGCACACCCAGACAGTCGCTGACGACCAGACCCCACCTCCCCTTCGCGCGTTTTGCTGAGGAGCGGGCCCTCTCCACGTCGCCCTCGTCTTTCCCAAATCGCGCCCGCAGACCACGTCGCCGCTGCAGTGAAGCCGGTAATGGCGCGGCGTAATTAGCCTTGATGCCGCAGGCGTTTCCTGTCGCGCTTGGGCCTATTTAAATCCCTCTGCCCCACGAGTATTTTCCCCCACTCTCCTCGCTCACTCCGCCACCAGGCTGCGCGCATTTGCCTTCGAAGCCTCGTAGTACCGACGACTCCGGCGACCGATTCCGGTGAGCCTCGACCGCCCCCCTCTCTCTGGTTCAAACGACGATGCTCGGCATGGTCTCGTGCACCTGCTGACACCTTTCATCTGCCTGCTCGTGACCCAGGTCGTCGTTTCCATTCACGACCGCAACCACCTGCGCCGCCGCTCGACTCCGGCGATCAATTAAGGTAAAACCCGAGCGCCCCTTGCCCCCTCTTTCATACGAGATTGTTCGCATATGTCTTGTGCACCCCCTGACCCCTCTGGTTCATGCTAGGGCGACGCCAAACCTCGCCAATGACCTTATCTGCAAGCAACAGACGCCGCCGCAACTCTGACGAGCCCCTGAGACCGTGCCAGCACGCCCCTTCGCAAATCAACGCCACGTTGAGCTTCAGCACGCCACCGCGGTTCTGGTAAGACTCTTCCCCCTCTCGCGCGTGACCTATAACACCGGCGCCGCCACTGTCAGACACGCTGCCGCCAGTCGCCGCCGCTAGCGCCGCTCGTGTTTGGTCAGGACGATTAGGAGCGTTAGATGCAGATCCTGCGGCTGAGATTAGAACGTGAGCGAAGAGGTAAGCGCGCATCTGAGCCGCCAGATCTTACTTAGATCCTACGGCCCGCAGAGCTCGATCCGGCCGAACCGGTACGCGCCAATAGAAACATGACGCGTGGCTAGGGTTAGATTCAAAAACAGAATTCAAATCATATTTAGATCCAAATTTCAAGTGGCTATAACTTTTGATTCCCACGTTGGATTTTTGCAAACTTTATACCGTTGGAATCAGTGAATCAAGCCCTTTCTGAATCTGCAATGTGTTTAGCAAAAAGTTTATGTTAAAATGACTTTTCATGCAGAAACTTATTTAGGACCATTTTGAGTATAGAATTTGTTTAGTAAATTGTTTTAGTACTAAATAAGTTTAGTTAGCAAGTTTTTGACTTGGTTATGTTTATGTATAATGCACTTGCTTGGTGGACTTTTCAAAAATCATCACTTAGCATTTTCTTGCATGCATGCATTCATATCTTTGTTTGTATATGAATTGTGTGTAATATGGTGCTACAAATTTTTGTGTAGATTTTGCTAGTGACTATGATTGTGAAGAGTGCTACTCTGTCCATTACCAAGGCAAGTGGTACTTCATGAATATTTCCATCCCTATATTTTATACAAGCATTAGAAATATTTTGCCAAGTCTTGCATGTTGTTACTATTTTGCCAAATGCTATGTTGGGAAATCCTAAGTAGTAGTAGAATTGCTAGGAAATTTTCCCAGTTAAGTTACTATGCCATGCTTAGCCTAGCTAGTAGCGAACAAGGGTTGGTAAAGTATCTACATGCTATGATGAAAATACTTCTAAGTCTTTGGACTTAAGTTTTTCTTAATAAAACAACTAAGTCAATGAACCTCCTGGGTGGAATGGGACTTGAATGGTGGTTTTTGGTTGAGTGGTTACACAAGTCCCATGGACATGGTTTACCTTGTGTATCTCACTTGTGGTATGCCACCCAGGCACAAAGGGATTTTAGAGGCCAAGTGTTGAGAAGCTTATAGTGCAACCACTTGGCAATATGGGCTCTGCCTTGATCATATAGGTTGCTAGAACTTAGTCATTTGGACAGTTGGTGGTAGTGGGATGATAAGTTGGAACGCGTCCATTTGGCTAAGGAAAGGCTTCTGAAAGGTCCTGTCTTGGGAAACCAAGTCTGGTGGGGAAAGTGCACAACCTCTGCAGATGGAAAATCTAAGTACTTAGCCAAGTCCATGGCAATGGACAATTTGAGCATCAAGACATGGAAGCTATCAAGAATCTCATCACTCCAACTTCTAAGTAAAAATTGTGGGTGAACAAGGGTGAAGGACCCCAATGTCTATTGGTGGTTTCTTGGGAAGTTTTTGACAAAGAAAAACTTAGTGATTTCAACTTATAGGAAAAACCTATTTTGAGCAAAGCAAGCCAAGCTACACTTAGCCAAAATGCATATAGTAATATAGTCCACTTAAAAATTTACTAAGGTATCACTTGCCAATACAATTCCAAAGTATTGACCCACTGTGGCTGTAACTTGTGATGTTGCAGGTTACTCCGATGATGATTAGGTGTCATGAGTCTACACTCAACATGCTTCCCTGTGGCACATCAAGATGAAGACTTATGTTTATTTACTTATTCCAACACTCTTGTATTAGGCATGTGGCCCTGAGTTGTAATAGACTATGTTTTATCTCTGGAATGGAGTAATAAATGACCTTTGTATCTGTGTACTTCATCTTAAACTGTGGATGCTAGCATTGATCTAGGGACTAGCATTGCAATCAGATGGATCCTTTTCCTTTACAAAGGAGGGATCTTACATGATGATAAGCATGATCTCATGGTCGAAGGAATTAGGTTACTATGTATCAGAAAGCATATAGCAATTGAACTATTAAAATGACTTGATCTTTATGCTACGCTTATCTATAGGAGTATGTCCATCATACCATTCTACTAACGATATGATCTTGTTGTTAATAACATCTCAATGTTCATGACGGGGAAACCAC
Organism: Avena atlantica; assembly: GCA_910589765.1. Classification (NCBI taxonomy): domain Eukaryota; kingdom Viridiplantae; phylum Streptophyta; class Magnoliopsida; order Poales; family Poaceae; genus Avena; species Avena atlantica. The sequence continues at coordinate 511,794,836 of OU342736.1, forward strand.
AATCATTTATTAACCAACAAGCTAGTATTATAAAGAGGCTCTACCAGGGACTCTAATTTAATTTACAAATCACACAAGTATTAATGTTTCCTTGTTAATACTATTATAGCATGAATGTAAACATTTATCATAAACACAAACATATAATAATAACTATATTTATTATTGCCTCTAGGGCATATCTCCAACATATAGCCCCCGATCATCACGTGATGCTTGAACACGACGAACTTTCGCAACGGTGCATACATGGGAAGAACACAGTTTTATCTTGATCTTTAAGTGAGGAATCATCTTATAATGCTACCGTCGCGATCTAAGCATAATAAGATACATAAAAGGATAAACATCACATGCATATAATTTTATGTGACATGGTATAGCCAATCTCCGCGCAATGATCTCCATATTGTGCATGCCAGCATGATCTCCATCACTCCACCATGATTGCCTCCACCACGAATAGCAACTACAACTATTTCTAACTACTTAGCGATAAAGTAAAGCTTTTACATGGCATATAAGAAGTTGACACACAGGTCATACACAATTATAAAGACAACCATATGGCTCCTGCTTGTTGTGTACTCATCGACATGCAAGTCGTGAAACATTACAAAACATGATCATTGCATACAACATACACATCACATCTTGGGCCAAACCATATCACAGAAACACTCCCTGCAAAAACAAGTTAGACGCCTCTACTTTGTTGTTGCATGTTTTACATGGCTTATGGGAGTAAGAACGATTCTTACCTACGGAAAGCCACAACGGTGATATTATGGTTTCCAAACTCCGGTGTAAATCCCATGACAACTATAGTGAGAGAAACTGGCATCCACCAGCCACATGTGTGGAACAAGCCACACGTCAAGTGCGGAGCCGGTCTCGCTAACGAGGTCGCGTAAAGTTGGCCTGGACTGCTTCGATCTCACCATCCCACGTCATAAGACACAAACAAGAGGCTTGCAACAGAAAACATCAACTCCCGCAACAAGCATGTTGCGTTCTACTCGTGAAACACATCTACGCATAGATCTAGCTCTCATACCACTGAAGGGTTTCGCAGCATAGTAAATCAAAAACTTTCTATGATGCGAACGGGGAAGCCAAGATCTAATCTAGGAGATGCAAACAACGAGGGGGGATAGATGAGATCTTCATACCCTTGAAGATTCGCACAGCGGAACATGCGACGGAACGTGGTTGATGTAGTCGTACTCGCTTCTCCTCCTCGCGATCCGATCCGATCCAACACCGCAAGTGGCGATGCCTCCGAAAGATAAACACGTACGGCACCTCGACGTCTCCTCCTTCCTCGGTCCAGCAAGTGGGGTGGAGAGATAGGTTGGATCTGCGCCAGGGCTTCGCCTACGCGCAGTCGGGAGGGAGAGAGAGAGGAGGGCAGCAGGGCGGCTAGGGATTGAGGAGGTGTGTTGGGGGGAGGGTGCGCCCCCAGCCCTCTTTATACAGAGGGGTGGGCGGCTGCCCTTGCCCCTCCTCCAAGCCTAGGGCCGGCGGCCAAGGGGGAGCAGTGGGGGAAAGTTTCCCCCTCCTTCTAGAAGCTCTCCATAGGGTTTCCCCTAGAGCTTTGCCGGCTGGGCCACTGGGCCTTGTGCCCCTTGCCCAATGCAGCCAGGGCACTCCCTTGTAGGCCCACGCCCCCTCCCGACAAGTGGGGACACGTTGGTCCCACTATGGAAGGTTCTAGAAGCTTCCGGTACAATACCGAACAATCCGAAACACTTCCGAACTCCAAAAACTTCTTTGCCTTATATGAATCTTATTCTCCGGACCATTCCGGAACCTCTCGTGATGTCCCGGATCCCATCCGAGACTCCGAACAAAAACTCATAAACCAATTATCCATTCTATCCTAGCGTCGAGACACGTTAAGTGTGTGACCCTGCGGGTTCGAGAATATGCAGACATGATCTTCTATCAATAATCAACAGTGGGGTCTGGAAACCCATATTGACTCCCACATACTCATCGATGATCATATCGGATGAACCACGATGCCAGGATTCAATTAATCCCATATACATATTCCATTCGTCACGCGATATTTTACTTGCCCGAGATTCGATCGTCGGCATCGGCATACCTAGTTCAATCTTGTTCACAGCAAGTACTTTACTCGTTCCGTAATACGATATCACTTTGTGATTAACTCCTTAACCACGTGCTTGCAAGCGGTGTTGATATCGATTACCGAGTGGGCCCGAAGTATATCTCTCCAACTTGGGAGGGACAAATCCCATCTCGATACATACAACCCAACAAGTACTTTCCGATCACCCGAGAGACACCTTTATGATCACCCTCTCATAGGATGACGTTTGATGACCTCAAAGCTTTCTTCCGATACCAGGGAGTTGCATTATCTCATGGTCTAAGGAATACAATATTTGACATAAGAAAAAGCTTCGCAAAGATGAACACGATGACACGATCTAATTGCTCTGCTTGATTTGGGTCTGTCCATCATACCATTCTCCCAATGATGTGATCTCATTATTAATCGACAACTCATGTATATGGTTAGGAAACCTTAACCATCATTAATCAATGAGCTAGTCCATAGAGGCGTACTAGGGACACGGTGTTGTTCATAAACCACACAAGTATTAAAGTTTCCGCTTAATACAATTCTAGCATGGAATATAAACTTTATCATGAACAAGAATTATAATAATAACATCTTTATTATTGCCTCTGGGGCATAATTCCAACAAATATTTTCCAGAAGCCATGTCCACAATTATGTAGTACTTGTATCACAATGTCTCGACCATATACCATAGACAACTCAAACTAAACTAGTGCTATAAATTTTATATTGGTATGACTAGTAATCAACTCCACTACAACAGAATAGATAATTTAAAATCCCAACAGATGGTGATATTGGGACGTCTTGCTCTATCTATATCTGACTAGTAAGTATTGCAACCATAATGGAAGGATTAATAAAAGTGCCAATAGTGTGTGTTCCTCAAAAAGACTTCCTCGTTTGGTCTCTAGGGGGAAAACTCGAGGATGGGAGTTGTTATCAGGTTGGTTCTGAATAGGTCTCTCTTATCCTCTCTGATAGTCGTAAGTTGTATTGAGTCTCTATAGGTTATTTAGTGCATGCTTTGCTGTCGATTTAGCCCACCATACCCATGTAGGCGAGAGCCACCGAATTATAAGACTCGCCATGTACTGGCCTTAGTATTAATCGCTCCTTCTTTTCCTTTGCCCTTTGTCAGTACCCCTTTTTATTTGACAGGTATGAGTTCGACGGCATTAGCAAGGTTACCCGTTCGGCTTTTACTAGGTAGTGTTATGGACTCCATTGGTTATTCTTGAGGACTCTTAGTCCAATTTGCATATTATCCGTACTCGGGTGTTGTATCGTTTTCAATGTTATTCAAATTTTTGTCATGTATATCTATATTCTTGACTCGCTGAGTCGTTTTTGTATATATATATTCTTGTGGGTTCCATCGTGGATTATCCTGTAATGGTATTACTTCGTTTTTTCCACCCGCATGCAAGTGCTTGGTGGTCATCATTGAATCATTTCTATGTCAGTTTGGCGAGAACCATTGAAATTTGCATAGGACCGATTCGAGTGTGTTACACCATGAAAAAAAATGCAAAATGGTGACTTATTGGCATAGCCTCAAACAAATTGTATTGATTGTATCTGACCTTTTAAGTCATCGTTGGACCCCAAATTTTTTTTGCTTTAGACCACGAAAACGAAAAAACATGAAAACCGTGACTTTTTGGTGGAGCATATCAAAACTTGTATCGAGTATCTCGGACCATGGAAATTGTTAAATCTCCAAAAAAAGTGTGCAATACCCCAAGAAAATGGACAAAAACATGAAAAGAACAAGATTGTGGCACAATATCTCAAACCGTGTAATGACTGTCTCAAAACTTTGAATTGTCGTTGAACCCACAAAAAGCGTGATATATCCCACGAAAAATGCACAAACAATGACTTGTTCGTGTATCCTATCAAAACTTGTACCCGGTGTCTCGGATCTTTGGAAGTTGTTGTTGGACACCCAAAAAGTCTGACATAGCCCACGAAAAAATTCGAAAACGGAGTATTTTTGGCATATCCTATCAAAACTTGTATTGATTATCGGACCTTGAAATCATCAATGGACCCCCCCCCCAAAGAAAATTGTGTTATAGCCCACAAATATGGACAAAAACATAAAAGATTGACTTTTTGACAAGAAGAGTCTTTTTGGAAATGACATGTGTCTTAAAAAATATGTACACTTCCTCTTAGACTGGTATGATCCCGAATGTCCACCAAAAATCAAGTACTACGTCTATCGGTTGCCCTATTCATCTTTCATGGAAAAGAATTCCAAGCTGGTAAGATGATATATTCTTGAATATATGATCATAAAGCTAGCCTATCATATTTAATTACTTCCACTAATAACAAGCATGCAAATTTTTCAATTATTTGTATTTTCCTAGACATTTATATCCGAGTTCACAAAAAAATACGTAAGGAATTGCCTGGATAAACCTATTGATGTTCATGTTTGGTAAATGAACAATAAGAAGCCAAAGATGGTTAGAATGAAGATGTGAGATGGTTCAAATGCAATCTTGATGAATGGATGGGAGAAGGTTGTGAGAAGTTTCAACTTACAATAATATAGCATTGTCCTTTTTTAGTTTGATGAAAAATATAATGGAGAGGTAGATATTCTTGTTGATCAACTTTCAGCATGGGCCCATTATGCAATTCTTGTTGTTAGAGAGTACTAATTATTCTTGTTTGATGTATGGATTCCACTTTGTATGTATTGTCATAAAGTAATGGTAAATATGTATGGATTTCAACAAGTATCTCGCTAAGCTTAATTGTTAATATAATGGTATTCTTTTGGCTAGCTGCTAAATACTTAAGCTAATCTGTTTATCTATTTTTTGGCTAATCAATCATGATTATGTGTCATGTCTATTATGATTTAGTTTAATAAGAATGTTGTGTCCTATTTAAAAGTATTTATACATACAGGATATGGTCACTTTAACTAGCTGCATCAAGTTACATAATATTGGAGGTCGCCATAAATAACCACCTCTTCGTGGCGTCCTTTTTCTAGAGATGATATTGATTTAAATTTGACTCCGGGTGCCTTATTATTGGATATGGTCCCTAATAGAAGGAGGGTGAGGAGTTTTTTTAAGCATTATACTAATAGTTGTCTCCAGGTCGCACATCTTAGAAATGTTTACATTTTCATACCGTCTGAAGTTGTGTATCTTAGCACTGGTGGAAACGAGGTCTCTAACACCAGTTCTTAGAGGCCTCTAACACCGGTTCTGGAACCACTATTGGGGGATCGGTGTTAGAGCCCCCCTCCCTTTTAACAGCGGTTCTAATATGAACCGTTGTTAAAAGGGTGGCGCACGTGGGGCTGCCGCAGCGCTCAGCCCCCCCCCCTTTAATACCGGTTCGTAACATGAACCGGTGTTAAAGGTTCTGTGCCGCGGCGGGAAAAAGAGATAAATCTCTACCGCGGCAGAGTTCTGCCGCGGCAGGAAAACGGCCTAAATCTCTACCGCGGCAGAGTTCTGCCGCCTCCCCGTTCTGGGCGTATTTCTGCGGCGCGGCGGGGACAGGGAGGGGGGAGGGGGAATCGATCGGAAACGGTATACACATACATCGTCGTCGGTACATATGAGTACATGAATAATTAAGCAACTATTATTATACACAAACATCGTCATTGTGTGGTATTATCTGTAAACGTTGAAACATCAAGTACAAGACAAACACGTTCAAGCATATATACAACATTCATTTTTTGGATATCTAAAGAGTTCTCCGCCAGGCGTGACGACCTCATCAAGTATGAACCCCGCCAATTCCTCTTGAATGGCTCGTATGCGGTCAAATGGCAGGAGTTGGTCCCGCATCCGTTCGATCTAAATATATATGAAGAATTGGGTCAATATATATATAAGAATAAAACTCAGCACAATTGATGGTAATAAAATAATGTTGTATACTTTGTTTACTTACTCTAAGTTGTTCTAGTGCGGCTTGGCCCGTCGCACATATCGTGTTGCGAATGAACTCGCAAACATAGTATCCACAAAAGTTATTGCCGGGTCCCTGATGCGCGCACTTTACGAGAATAGGGAGTTCAATCAAAATAATAATCAATAAAGCATGATATAATGGAATTGGAAGCAGAATCAAAGAGATACGTATGCCTAGCTAGCTAGTATTACTTACATTTTGGTCAAATTTTAGTTCTTCTGACCATTCACCTACGGCCCTGCCCGTGAACCTTTACCAAACCCTATCCGGCAAAGAAAATGGATAAAGGAGTAATTAATTACTTGTTGTCACGAAAAGTTGCCGATCTAGTGCGATAATATGATTGAAATTACCTCTGGAGCATCTCTTTCAAGTCTGCCCCATAGCTCTTGGGCTTTTCGTAACGAGTCCATGAAAAGTACTTTTCCTGAGTCAGGTTGAATGACTAGCAGAATAAAGTGGAACCTGCGCAAGCATAACTCATCATCAATTACACTTAACATCGAGTAAGACGAAACATAATGTGTACAAGAGAGGGTAACAGTACTCACGAGAAGTTGTAAGGCAATAGTATTTCCCTTTTGGCTTGTTGTCTCAGTGAAGACGTTAGCAAGAAATCTTCTGTTTGCCCGGGTCTGTGTCTTACCACTTCTTCATGAACTCTATTTGGGTCAACGAACCCAATGTCAAAAGGGCCTCCTTTCATGCATTCCATAACCTTTTTCCTACATAATAGTATATACATATATGGTGAGCATATATATATATACATGCAATTAATGAATTGAATGAGATGAGATAGAAATTACAGAAATAGTACTTACACACAATAAAGGCTGATGGCAGCTTTGTCGAGTTCCTTCTAATTGAATAGAAAATGCAAGTCTTGAATGTTGAAGGCGATCTCGTCGTCTCCGCACAAGAAAATCTGATCTCTTATATGCGTCGTGATCCATTGTTCCTTTCCCGTCTTGCAGAAATCAAGGTACCACTTGTGCAATCTTCGCATCTTTGTTGGTAGATTCTTGAGCTCCTCTTTCTTGACGAGATTCTTACCATACTTCCATGGCTGTATGGGTTGACATCGCCTGTGGGCAAGTTGTCTCCCATGATGTTGAAGTATGCAATATAAGTCATCCCCATCTCATTGGCCTTTCTTTGTAGCTCTGCCTCGTAATCATTTACAGGAGTAGCGTTTCGTGTGTCGAACACTTGGAGCGGGGCGCATGATTGGTTTTCCTGCTCTCCGAGCATGGGAACTGTTTTCTGGGGTGCCGCATGACTGCTACTTTCAGACTCCCTCCGCCTTGCATCCCCCTTCAATCTGGCGCTCGTAGTCCGGCACAACTGGGGTTTCAGGTTTCAAAAGATTATTGTAAAACTTCTCCACCACCGCCGGATCTAGTTTCTCCTTTGGCTCGGCCCGTCTAGGTGCAAAGAATTTCTTGACCTCTTCTTCCGAGATCCTATTGGTCTCCTCGTCGCTGCGATTCCACGGTAAAACCGACAATGGCTTGGCGGAAGGCTATGGGACGTAATTTCTTGAACTCTTTGGCGTACGGTTTCCTGCGGATTTCTTTGTGGCATGCTAGTGATGCTCTTCATGGCAGTGCTCTTCCTCTTACGCTGAGGAGATGGATGAAGCGCCGGAGATGGCTGACGCACAGGATATGGCTAGTGCGTCGGAGATGGCTGATGCGTAGGAGATGGCTGGCGCACGGGAGATGGCTGCCGCGCAGGAGATGGCTGAAGCGCCGGAGACGACAAGGGAGTATTTTGATGACTTGGAGACATCTGAGGCGGCTCAGACTGCTGACGCTGCGGAGACGGCGGGGGTGCCAGTGGCCTCCAATTTGGAAGCATGATGTGTTCCTTCTTCCAAAGAATGGTTTTTTTCACTTCAAATTTGAGATGAGTTTCCCCTTCACTTGTAGCATGGTCAAGTTGTGCTTCCTCATATTCCTTCACAACCTCATCCACCCCGACAATAGCATAGCCATCTGGAATCGGTCGGCAGTGGTAAGTTCCACCAGCTAAAGGAGGTAAGGCATAGCCGACAGCCACCTTAATGGATAAGCCCATTAATCTCACATGCAGCTCAGCGTGTTCGCTCTCCGTGATCTCATCCATGGGGTATCGAGGACCTGCCATTTCAAGTGTGGGTTGCACATTCTCCGTGGAAGCCACGCTGCTTTTCCGCGCAGAGTCTGGGCCGCCGGTAGCTTCCAATGCAGGCTCTTCCTGCCGTTGAGATGGGCTGGTAGCTTGCTGGCTCTTTTGTGCATTCACTTACGCCTGCAGCGCCACAAGTGCATGATCTATCTGTGTCATCCGCTCTGTACGCTCTTTTTATTTTCTGTCGCACCATCTGTAAGATTCGCCCCACTCGGCAAACCATCCTTCCACGTCATACCCCCTATGCCTCGTGCAAGTCCAGGGTGTTCTTTTTTACCGATGGTGTGTGTGAGCTGGTCATTCTCTCTGTCGGGATGGAAGGTCCTGGCGGTTGTTTCCTCGTATGCCGTGATGAGTTCAGTGACGGGTTTGGCAAGGAGGGTTGGGAAGATACACAATCCCATTCCTGGGTCCAATCATGCCCCGATTCCATAGAACCAAGTCTTTGCACGTAGGTCCCACCCATGTGTCTAGGGTTTGATCCCTCTATCGCGCAGGGCCTTCTCAGCTTCCTCCCACTTAGACCTCTGAGATATGTAGCCACCTGACCCCGTCCTCTGGTGATATTCTTCTTCTGGGCATTTAGCGTATTGGTTTCTGACCTCTTTGTAGCTATAGCACCTTCCTTGTATGCCACAAATTTGGGCCAGTGAGGTCTTATCTTCACATAATATGCGTCTTCGAAATCTGGAGTCTCTCGAGCTTTGACAAATTTGTTCAATTTTGTCATCCAGTAGCGGAAAGCATCAGCCATCTTCTTTAGAGTCCAATCTTTGACCTTTTCCTTTATAACCGGTTTGTTTTCATCCTCCTCTGGAGGAAGGGTGAAATTTACCAACAGCGAATTCCAAAGCATTTCTTTGGATCTTTCATCAACAAAGGTACCGTCGCCCTTCTTTGGCTTATTCCAATATTCAATTATGATTGGGATTTGGTCCCTAACAAGAACTCCAGCCTGACGTACAAATTTGTCTGCGGCCTTCTTGGGCTCCATCGGCCTGCCATCAACACGGCTGCTTCGATCATGAACTTTGCACGATCTTTCAACCGATGGCTCGCGCCTCGCTTGCTCTTTTTCGTAGAAGAAGATTATTGCTGGCTGGTCGATCCGGAGGGCTAAAAGAAGAAAGAAGCGTTAATTAATACATATACATATATATACAAATCAATCGGTGCAAGTCAGCAGAGGCTTAATCCATGCATATAGCTCGACGGACTTTGCAATCACTAAAGTGCGTTCACCGGAGTCGTCATCTTCTCCATGACTACTTGAGTTGTCATCATGTCCCTCCAAGTTCAGATATTGTGAGGTGTCCTCGTGGATCATGTTCTCCATTATTTCTTCCTCTTCAAGGTTCCTACTGAGTGGATCCATAGTTTCTAAAACAATAATATTATCACACAAATATCAGTAATACATCTATTGAAATGCTCGAGCAAAAACCCCTAAAGCATACACATACACATACACACACACATACACATACACATACACATACACATACACATACACATACACATACACATACACATACACATACAAAAAATATATACATGAAAACCCTAAAGAAGGCTCTACAACTTAATCGGGGTTCCGAGGGGTGAAAACCCTAATTCGAGGAAACTCCGGATCTATATGATAGGGGTTACTATGTTCTCTAATGAAAATTGTCTTGAAAGTTGTTCAACAATGCATGATTATAGCTTAAATAGTTAGATCTCATTTTTCTGAATATTTTTATATAGTATACATATTTTTATGACTTATAAATCATTAGATATTGAATTTACAAGTTTTATTCATTTTCTGAAATTGTTTAATCAATTTAAATTGAATTATTACATCACTATGATGTCAGCTGGGCGGTTTAACCTATTTACACCGCTACTGGTCCTAGCCACTGTGGCTGACTGTGGGCCAGGGGCCATGTCACTGCCACCTAAGCGGGCGCTGCTGGCCATGTCACTGCCACCTCAGGCGGGGGTCGCCGGCGATGACAGAGGCCACGCCAGCACGCGGAACTAAGCTTGTTCGAATGGGCGCGATGTGGGGATCCTAAAACTGGTGGCGCTGCTGGCTTAAGGTCATCGGAATAGCGACTCCGACAAGCAGCGGCGGCGCTGTAAGATCCCTCCTTTGTAAAGGAAAAGGATCCCTGTGATTGCAATGCTAGTCCCTGGATCAATGCTAGCATCCACAGTGTAAGATGAAGTACACAGATACAAAGGTCATTTATTACATCCATTCCAGAGATAAAACATAGTCTTTACAACTCAAGGCCTCAGGCCTAACACAAGATTTTTGGAATAAGTAAATAATTATAAGTCTTCATCTTCATGTGCCACAGGCAAACATGTTGAGTGTAGACTCATGACACCTAATCCTCATCAGAGTAACCTGCAACATCACAAGTTACAGCCACAGTGGGTCAATACTTTGGAATAGTATTGGCAAGTGATACCTTAGTAATTTTTAAGTCGACTATATTAATATATGCATTTTTGGCTAAGTGTAGCTTGGCTTGCTTTGCTCAAAATAGGTTTTTCCTATTAGTTGAAATCACTAAGTTTTTCTTTGTCAAAACTTTTCCCAAGAAACCATCAATAGACATTGAGGTCCTTCACCCTTGTTCACCCACAAGTTTTACTTAGAAGTTGGAGTGTGGATATTCTTGATAGCTTCCATGTCTTGATGCTCAAGTTGTCCATTTCCATGGACTTGGCTAAGTACTTAGATTTTTCCATCTGCAGAGATTGTCCACTTTCCCCACCAGACTTGGTTTCCCAAGACAGGACCTTTCAGAAGCCTTTCCTTAGACCAAATGGACGCGCTCCAACCTATCATTCCCACTACCACCAACTGTCCAATTGGCTAAGTTCTAGCAACTTATGTGATCCAGGCAGAGCCCATATTGCCAAGTGGCTGCACTATAAGCTTCTCAACACTTGGCCTCTAAAAATCCCTTTGTTCCTGGGTGGCATACCACAAGTGAGATACACAAGGTAAACCATATCCATGGGCCTTGTGTAACCACTCAACCAAAACCACCAATCAAGTCCCTTTCCACCCAGGTGATTCATTGACTTAGTTGTTTTATTAAGAAAAACATAAGTCCAAAGACTTAGAAATATTTTCATCATAACATGTATATACTTTACCAGCCCTTGTTTGCTACTAGCTAAGCTAAGCATGGTATTGTAACTTAACTTAGGAATTTCCTAGTAATTCTATAACTACTTAGGATTTCCCATCATGGCATTTGGCAAAAAGTAACATGCAAGATTTAGCAAAATATTTCTAATGCTTGTATAAAATATAGGGATGGAAATATTTATGAAGTACCACTTGCCTTGGTAGTGGGGAGAGTAGCACTCTTCACAATCACAATCACTAGCGCCAAAATCTACGCATAAAATATAACCACAATCACATACAAGTCATATACAAACAAAAATAAGTATGCATGCATGCAAAAGTGCTAAATGATGACTTTTAAAACTCCACCAAGCAAGTGCATAGTACTGAAACATAACCAAGTTAAAAACTTGCTAAACCAAGTTTATTTTACACTAACACAATTTTCTAAACAATTTCTATACTCAAAATAGTCCTAAACAAGTTTATGCAAAAGAAACCATTTTAACAGAACCTAAACTTTAAACACATTGCATATTTAGAAAGGGCTTGTCTTCCTGATTCCAACAGTATAAAATTTGCAAAAATCTAACGTGGGAATCAAAAGTTATAGCCTAATCAAATTTGAATCTAAATCTGTTTCAAAATCTGTTTTAAATCCAAACCCTGGCCACGTGTACTATTTTTACTGGCGCGTACCGATTTGCGTCGGATCACGCACGCGAGCCGTAGGATCTAAGTGGCGATGCACGGTTCAGATCAAAACATAACGCTTCGCTAAGTGGTTCTATCGCACGCGTTAGATCTAGATCCAACAGCTCCCGATCAAGCGACCACATTCTGGCGGCGCGCGGCGACGGCGAGCGGCCGAGCGCTCTATCAGTGGCGGCGTTGGCGTTTTAGGTTGCTCGGGGAGGAAAGGGTGTGCTTACCAGAACCGCAAGGTTGAGGCGAAGCTCAACGTGGAGGTGGCTTGGCAAGGGGCGCACAGGGTCGTCGGAGATTCCTCGCCGGAGTTCGCGAATGCGTCGGGTGCGGCTGTTGTCGACGTTGGCGAGGTTCTGCGTCGCGCTAAGCCAAAAGGAGGGCACCGTTAGATGCGCAAGACGATGGGGGTCCTAGGCGTATCAGGCAGAGGGCAAGGGGCGGCTGGTACTTACGGGGAGAGGTCGCCGGAGTTCGTGCAGAGAGCGGCGGCGCTCGGTCGAAGTTGTTGCGGAAGCTACAGACCATGCGAGAGCAAACGGGGTGTGTCAGTAGATCAGCAAGGAGTTCCTGAGCTTGATAGCATGAGTCAGGGACAGAGGGGAACACGGTGCTCACCGGAATTCGTCGGCGTGGTCGTCGGAACAGCGGCGGCGTCGAGCGAGTTGCGAGCAGCCTGGGGGCGTGAAGGAGGAATTGGTTGAGCGGAAATGGTCGTGAGAGAGAGGGGATTTTATAGGCTGAGGCTCGACAAGAAACGCCCAGGGATTCAATGCCATTTACCTCGCGGAATCAAAGCAGCAACGGGCAACGGCGGAGTTCGTGCGCGAGATTTTGGGGAAGAAGACGAGGACGTGGACGGGGCCCGCTTGTCAGCGAAATAGGCAGAGAGAAGGTGGGGTCTGGGTGTCAGCGACCGCTTGGGTGCGTCTGCGCGTGCGAGCGAGAGAGAGAGAAGCCGGGTGGGCTAACTGGGCCGGTTGTGCTGTTGGGCTAGAATAGGAGCGCCTGGCCTTTTTCTTTTCTTTAATCCTTTTATTTTTCTAGAATGAATTTCAGGAATGGTTTTCAAATGATTTCAAACTCCTTTTGAATTCAAATCTATTTGGGATTTTTGCAGTGTGCAACAGTCTCAATTCTAGGCATAAAACCATGTGGTTACTTTGAAAAGGCTTGGTCACTTTTGGAGAAACAAAATAACAGGGACTTTGCACTTGATTTGCAAATGTTTGAAAAATGGTTTTTGAAACCATTTCCATTTTGTAAAGTTTGGTTCAAATTCCACACTCAAACCAATCAACAAGGGAGATAAACAATCTAGGTTAAAAACATTCAAACTCTCAAATGGGGATGGCCATTTGATTTAAGTTTGCTCACATAAAATGATAGCACTATGTGCTTCTGTTTTCTGAAATGAGTTTGAAATTGATCTCAATTCTATATGCATGCATGAATGATATGCAATCTTTGAAATCATGATTTTAGGGATGTTACAAATCTAACCCCCTTAAGGTGAATCTCGCCCTCGAGATTCGGATTGGCTAGCAAATAGGTGAGGGTGATCCTTCCAAAGATCATCTTCTCTTTCCCATGTTGCTTCCTCTTTGGAATGATGATTCCGCTGCACATTGCAAAACTTGATAGTCTTTATCCTTGTGACTCTTTCTGCAGTCTCAAGAATTTTGATAGGTTTCTCTTCATAAGTGAGATCACTTTCTAGTTGAACTTCTTCCAAAGGTATAGTATCCTTCAAAGAAGTTTCCTCCATTTCTGGGTGACACTTCTTAAGTTGACGCACATGAAATACATTCTGGACAACTGATAGAGATTCTGGCAGTTCTATTTCATAGGCAACTTCTCCTTTGTGACTTAAAATCTTGAATGGCCCAACATATCTTGGTGCCAATTTTCCTTTGACCCCGAATCTTTTCACTCCACGAAGTGGTGATACTCTAAGATAGGATCTATCACCAACTTCGTAGGTGACTTCTCTACGCTTAGGATCTGCGTAGCTTTTCTGTCAGGATTGTGCTATCTTCAGCCTGTCCTTAACCAATTTGACCTTCTCTTCGGCTTCTTTGATAAGATCTGGTCCGAATAGACTTCTTTCTCCCACACCATTCCACAACAATGGGGTGGTACACTTTCTTCCGTAGAGAAAATCAAACGGTGCCATCTCAATGCTGGCTTGATAGCTGTTGTTATAAGAAAATTCTGCGTAAGGCAGACTTTCATCCCATCTAGCTCCATAGTCTAAGGCACATGCCCTCAACATGTCTTCCAGAATTTGATTAGTCCTTTCTGTTTGTCCATCAGTTTGAGGATGAAAAGCAGTACTGAATTCCAACCTCGTTCCCAATGACTCATGTAGCTGTCTCCAAAAATGGGAAGTGAATTGAGTTCCCCTATCGGACACAATACTCTTGGGCACTCCATGTAAACATACGATTCTACTCATGTAGATTTTGGCTAACTTGGCACTTGTATAAGTTGTCTTCACGGGTATGAAATGAGCCACTTTAGTTAGGCGATCCACCACTACCCATATTGAATCATATCCTGACCTGGTCCTTGGTAATCCGGTAATGAAATCCATACCAATTTTGAACCACTTCCAATCAGGTATAGGTAGTGGTTGAAGCAAACCTGCTGGATTCTGATGCTCCGCTTTCACCCTACTACACACATCACACAAAGCAATATGTTCGGCGATGTCCTTCTTGAGATTGTTCCACCAAAATCTTTCTTTCATGTCCATGTACATTTTGGTGTTACCCGGGTGAATAGAATACAGAGAGTTGTGTGCTTCCTGCAAAATCAGTTTCCGCAACTCCGGATCTTGTGGAACACAGATACGTTTCCCATGCCATAAAGTACCTTGTTCGTCTGCATGGAAACTTTTAGCTTTCCCTTGGCCAATCTTTTCCTTAATCTCTTCAATTTCTTTATCAGTCTTCTGAGCTTCTTTTATCCTGTCCAACAAAATGGGTTGAACATCCAAAGACATGAGATGTCCTTCAGGCACAATCTCCAATCTGAGTTCCCTGAATTGGGCACACAAATCGTCTGGCAGTTCTCCTTTGGTAAGGCCATTCACAAATACCTTACGACTTAGAGCATCTGCTACAACATTTGCTTTACCGGGGTGGTATTGCAAACTTAAGTCATAGTCCTTGATAAGATCTAACCATCTTCTTTGTCTCATATTGATTTCCTTCTGGGTGAAGATATACTTCAAACTTTTGTGATCCGTGAACACTTCACATCGTTTTCCCAAAAGATAGTGTCTCCATGTTTTGAGTGCATGGACGACAGAGGCCAACTCTAAATCATGAGTAGGATAGTTTACCTCATGAGTTTTGAGTTGTCTCGAGGCATACGCCACAACTTTACCGTCTTGCATAAGTACTGCACCTAAACCTTGATGAGATGCATCACAATATACTTGGAAATCTTTTTCCAAATCTGGCAGACACAGGACTGGGGCTGTCACAAGTCTCTTCTTCAATTCCTGAAAGCTGAGTTCACAACCTTCAGACCAAGCAAACTTCTTGTCTTTCTTTAATAATTCAGTCATAGGCTTAGCAACCTTTGAGAAATTCTCAATGAACCTTTTGTAGTAACCTGCTAAGCCAAGGAAACTACGAACCTCTTTCACATTCTTGGGAGATTGCCATTCAGTCACAGCTGAAACTTTAGCAGGATCAACTGCTACACCATCCTTTGTCATAACATGACCAAGAAATCCAACTTCCTCCAGCCAGAACTCACACTTGCTGAATTTGGCATAAAGTTTATGTTCCCGTAACTTCTCAAGTATCAAACGCAAGTGTCCTTCATGTTCTTCTTTGCTCTTGGAGTAAACTAAGATGTCATCGATGAAAACGACAACAAACTGTTGCCTGTCAAAACCCACCGGCGAGCAGAGACGAGCAACACGAAGAGCCGGGAGGCTCCCAGAACTGCTGGTGGGCCCTGGTCCCTCGGGCAACGGCCCGCAAAACTCCGGCACACGTCCTGGCTGATACAAGGACGTGCCACCTGACCTATACCTGGTCAGGAAGGTGATGGATTGCTTCGATCAGTTTCCTGCGTAGCAAACAAGTATACGTAAAGTTCGAGCCGCGACCGGCTCTCAGGTTTCCCTGTGAATCGGCTCCTGGAGCCGATTATCCCATGGTTCTGCATTAAATCTACGATAACATGGGGTTTTGCTTGATCAATACAAATTAAATCGATCTACGACAGTTTAACGTTTTCACCATATAATTGGAACGTCCTACACGTAATTGAGCCTGGTAGATACAAAAGATGATAGAAAACTAACCCTAGAGAAGGCCTAACAATCGACGTAAAGTCAATTCCCGGAACAACTCCTCTCGAATTGGCAAACCATATCCTTACATACTACTGGATCGTTCAACCCGTTTGCAAGGCCTGACTATATAGATATCAAACTAAACCTTTGAAAACAAGGCATAACTATAACAGATCAAATCAACTGAATAAAGATCAAGCAAGATGTTGCCCTTATACCCAAAAAAGGCGCAAAGGCAGCGAGATAACCAAAGGCAGCATAACTAAACAATCATAACGAAAAAGTATCGATGCTAGCCCAAACAAATCTATGATAACAGTATTACTCGCCATCAACAAGGCTTCAGCACGAGTAATACTAAATAACGCATAAGCAGATACTGCCTAGACCGCGAGATGCGATCTAGGCAGCATGATACTTACCCGAAGAAAACCCTAGAAACAAGGGGTGGCGATGCGCCGATATTGTGTTTGTTGTGAACGTGATCGTCCTCCTTTCTCAATAACCTTAGGTACATATTTATATTCCGGAGACTTTCTATCTTTGGAATAACCCTAACAACTCTATCTCTTACCTAAACCGAAACGTAACCTACTATAATATACAAATACACGGGCAATTTAGCCCAAATCCACGCACAAGGCCGATTCAACAACACGTTGCATATATGTATCTTCCAAGCCCATCTTGATTACGGCCCATCTCCTTCTTTGGCCAAAATGTGGCGATAACACATGCCCCCCTGGTTTTGGCAATAATAATTCCAAAACCACTTTGTTGATGTTTTTTCTTCCCCCTTTTTTTATCGGGTTACGCGTTGCAGAGCAGAATCGTCACGCCACCCCCTCATCATGATGCCCTGTCTTCTCAACTCCTCCGTAGTGCATGATTTGACAATTTTGGCACCACATTCTGGGAAACCGCTATAGCATTGAACCGCCTCCCACTATTCCCCTTATTTAAATTCATCTGAGCAGTTTGCAGCCCCCATCTTCCTCCATTAGCCAAAAAACCCTCTTCCTCCGCCGAAAAAACCCTCTTCCTCCGCCATGGCCTCCTCTTCTTCCTCCAAATCATCCGCCCTTTCCTCCCAATCTTCCAACACGATGAGCAACCGAGAGCCGACGCCGGAGCAACCGCCAATGGCGGCGTACGAGGCTGTCGCCCCACAATGGTGGGACGAGAGGGACTGGGACTTCGCCGCTTGGTCGGAGGACGACGAGTCCCTGACCGACGGCGAGGAGGGCCTCCAGTTCCTTGTCGACGGGGAACTGGAGGTGGAGAGCTCCGACGACGCCTGGTCCTGGGATGGCGTCGAATCCTCCGACGAGGAGGAGGAAGCGCAGGAGGACACCTCCTCCGATGAATACCCGCCGGTGAAGCGCTTCCGCGCCGGGTCCAGCGAGGACACCGAAGACGACGACGAGGGCGAGGAGGCCCCCGCTGACATCCTCACCAACAGCGACGACGACGACGCCGGCAGCAGCGCTGATGACAGCGAGTACGACGACGGCGAAGACGGCGGTGACGACACCGGCCTCTAGATTAGGAACTAGTAGTAGTAGTACTAGCAGTAGATTTCCTTTTGTAAGCAATCGGCTCCATTGTAAACAATCGTCTTTTGAATCAACAAAGATTGCTTTTCCAATTCGCTTTTGCCGATAGTCAAAATAGGTCAACGCTCCAGAAGCCGATAGTAATGTATCGGCTTTCATCATACTATGTTTCTATGGTCAACCAAAGAGCCGATGGCAACGCATCGACTTTCCCCACAATTGTTGACAAGGTCAAATTCGGTCGCATATTTATATAAATCTGAGCGGCCACTTTTCAATTTCAAACGGTAACCTGCGACCCTCTCCAAAAAGGCTAACCCAGATCTCCAATTGCCTTACTGAATAGATCGAGCTTACAGCGACAAGAACCCTCGATCCCCAATTGCATAGATCCATCTCACTGGCAAACTAGATGGCGGAATCGTCCAATATCAACACAGCGGTCTCTGGTCTGAAGGTACGCCTGCTCCTCGCAGTCTGAACACAGTGCTAGAATTAATAGCAAACACCTGAATTAATGCTTTTATTCCTCCGTTAAATTCTTAGGTTTCAGACATCCTGCTTCCGCATCCTTCTCTCCCAAATTCTCTCTGTCTTGGCCCCCGTACAGAATCTAGTCCTGCCCATCTGATCTCTTGTGAGGCAAACAGAATCCCCTTCGTAAGCCAAAACCTAGATTTGAATTCTTGGGCCGACTGCTTGCGAGCCTGGCTTAACCCTCCTGAACATTGGGTCTCTTGGTACAGCAGGGTAGCCAAAACTTACCAATCCCAATGGGAAACCACGGGAATAGCCGATGCCTTGTATTTGTCATTGTCTCCCCTTGAAAAACACGAAAATCTTCTAAAAACCATCGGCTATTTCTGGTCCGATGCTCTGAACTGCTTCATGTTCGGTCATGGTCCCATGATACCAACTCTGCTAGACGTGGTGATGATCACTGGTCTGGACGTTACATCACCCAGTCCCTCTGCTTTTAAGCTGACAAAGGTCCCCTTCAAGCTTTCTTCCAAAACAGACTACACGAACTGGGGTGCTTATCTTCAGAGTCACATGAAAACTAAAGGCCCTGTCACAGAGAAAGAACACACGGCTTTCCTCAACTTTTGGCTGGAACATTTCATATTCTGTGGCCCTTCCCTTGCTCCAACCAAGAATTATCTCTCCTTGGCCTATGAACTTGCCAAAGGCACTCAACTTGGCATCGGCAAACTGTTCCTTGGAGAAGTCTATCGATACCTCCAGTTAATGTCTGTCAAACTATTCTCCGGCATAGCAGTCAAAACAAGAGGTCCTTGGTGGTTCATTCAGCTATGGGCTCAGCTGTATTTTCAAAACCACGTTCCAAACTGCCCACTTCTGACGAGTTGCACCTTCCCAGATGCCAAAGGGAAGCAGATTCGATGCACCAGCTACGGCCAAGCTCTGTATAGACTGCCAGGTAGTAAACTCATCCCTCAGGAAGCATCCAAGTGGTTCAGCATTTTCTTCCAAGGCCTGGACAATCCTGTCTTCTTTCCTTACATGGAAGAATCGGAACATTTTGAAAATCCACTCTCCTTCAGGCTAGACAACTTTGCCGATGACACCAGCACTCGGCAGCTATTCTCCGCTGTGATCCGCCCCTGCTTCCTTCCAGTTGGCATGAGCACATCCAACAGAATAATCAAGCCTGGATACGAATTCTACCAGCCGGTCGTAGCGGCTCGGCAATTTGGCCTTGGACAAGTACCTCCCCATTTCTTTCTCCACCATCTTACAGAGAGCAGAGCTGACCTGCCCAATCCTCTCACCAGTCAAAGGTGTTACTCCTTCTTCGATGCTCTGACCATCCCCATTCCTAACAACCTCACCTTCGCTTCATCAACTGATGGTTTTGAGAACTGGTGGTCGATGTGGAAGACTCATGTCTTCAGGAGAGCTCTGGGACCGTTGCTGGAACAGCTCGATGCTGAATATGATATCCCCGTAGAACAGGTACCACTACTTGTAACTTTCCTTGACGCAGCTCACAAATGATTCTTCCAATAACCCGCTATGCCTTCTTGCAGCAACAAGATGGTCCTGAACCCACACAGAGTGATGGCTCCCCCTTCGAATTCTTCCCACCAGCTCCCGTGGTCCTTTTCTGCAAAAACTCACCACCTTTGAAAAAGGTCATGATGCAGAACCAGCCGATATCACCACAATCGGCTTCCAAGAGCCGAGCAACTTCGGGGTCAGCCGCCCCTCGAGTCCCAACTAAAACAAGAACGGTGGCGAGGAAGGTAGCTGCCAGGAAGACTTTGAGGCGCCGGAGCCCTTCTCCAGAAAGTTCGCATGTACGCTGATCCATGCCTTGGTTGTTCTCTTTCGTCCTTGCAAACATGCTTGTGCTCACTAGCTCTCCTTTTTCCTACAGGCTTCCATCGAAGACACCTCCAGCGGGGACACACAATCCGATCGAGAAGAATTGGGCCCAACAGACTCTGAGAGGACCACCACACCAAGCCAGCCAGATTTGCCACCATCGGCTTCCAGGAAAAGGCCTGTTCCTGAATCTACTGCCCCCCGAGCACCAGTCGAGGCGGGGCCAGCTGTGAGCCCCAAGAGGGCTCGCAAGGGACTGCAAACTTCTTCGTCGAGCCAAGAGGTTTCAAAAAGTCACCACCCTCCATGTTTTCTCTGCCGATTTATCACTACTTACATCGGCTAAGCACCATCCATGCAAACGACTGACACTTCTAGTGGGAAAGTCGGGGAAGTGCCCACGTCCACCGCAAGGCTGGATCTAGTAATCCCCGAAGGTGGAGATGAAACGGTTCCCTCTTTGGCCAAGCTTCCAGCAACAACACACCAGCCGATTGTCTCGTCATCTGCTATCCCCTTGACCTTAGGAGAGGTATGTTTTCTTTGTTCGGCTCATCCTTCCATGTCGGACGCATACTGACGCCATTTTGGCCTGCCAGGGTTGTGATATCTCAGGCCTGCTGACGTTCGACCCTGAATCTATCGAACCAACTCTCTCTGTCGCCAACGACGAACCACGAGGAAGGGTTGTTCTACCCCAATTCCAGCATCTCAAGGCCTTGCTGTCCTCCCCAATCGAGGAGTTGATCGAGGGTTCTGAAGAGGTGCAGAGTGTTCTTGCCAAAATCAAGGACCAACTCCCAGTAGCATTGCAGGTGAAGCTTTGGCCAGTTGTAACTCTGTCTTTCTACGGTTCAAGAGTGAAGTTGGCTCGTGAGAGGATTAATCTGCGCCGCGCCCAACTCCCGCTGAAGGCCAATATCGCAGACAAATGTCAGCGGCTTAATGAGAAAAAGGCGTGTCTGGATGCCAAAACTGACACCTCTGTCAGTACCGCCGAGCTTGCATCTTTAAAAAAGGAACTGGGGGATCTTGAAGAGAAGGTCCGGGCGACTAAACAGCTCATTCGTGACAAGGAAGCATCTATCGCCCGCTCCCAAGACGAAGCAGCAGGGCTCAAAGCTCAACTGAAGACTGATCTGGCGGAAATACGTGCCCTGAACCAACAGCTAGTGATGGGCAAGGACGAAGATGATGAAGCCGAGATCGCCGAGGTGGATCGTGTCCGTGCTGACGCCCTCCACGCCTTCGAGGCATTCCTTCAGTAGCTTATTCATGTAAACTGACACCTGTTCGTAACAATTTAAACCTCTAGAGTCGATGGCTGTGCATCGGCTATAACTTTTTATTGGCCGATTTCATGTATCGGCCCCCATATTTCACTGTCCATCATCCCACATGCTTGGGAAATATTTCTTGAGATGCTGACCGTTGACAGCCACTGGGAATTTCACGCCGTCCAGCTCCTCAAGCATGTACGCGTTCCCCCTTAGGACTTGGTCGACCCTGTACGGCCCGTGCCAATTTGGAGACCATTTACCATATGTTGCATCCTTAGTCCCTAATGGCAATACAGCTTCCCATACCAGATCGCCAACGTGGAATTCTTTTGGTCTCACCTTCTTATTATATGCACGAGCTACTTTCACAAAGCTTCTGATAAGCCCATAAAGCTTCTGATAAAATCTCGTGCCAGCGCCTAGGGTGCTCGTCCACTTTCCTCTTGATCAGTTTGATAAGGCTCTGGTTGGACGCTTCAGCTTGCCCATTTGCTTGAGCATAGTATGGAGATGATCGGATCAGCTTAATTCCCGTGTCCTCACAGAACTTTCTAAACTCGTGAGAAATGAAGACAGAACCTCCATCGGTCGTGATAGTTTGGGGAATCCCGTACCTATGAATGACATGTTCTTTCACAAAATTGATAACATCCTTCGAGTTCACTGACTTCATAGGGACGGCTTCCACCCATTTAGTGAAATAATCCGTAATGGCCAAAATCCACATGTGGCCTTTGCTTGATGGAGGATTGATCTTGCCAATCATATCCATGCCCCAACCTCGGAATGGCCAAGGCTTGATGATGGGGTTCATTGCTGACGCGGGTACCGTCTGAATTTCCCCAAATTTCTGACATGCTTGACACCCTTTGTAGTACTTAAAACAGTCCTCAAGCATGGTGGGCCAATAAAATCCTGATCGCCTGATCAACCATTTCATCCTATGAGCCGATTGGTGAGTTCCACAGGCGCCTTCGTGTACCTCGTGTAGGAGCCGATTAGCCTCGGTCGGCCCCAGACATTTGAGCAGTAACCCTTCCAGAGTCCTGTAGAACATGTCGTCCCCAATAAGCACATACTTCATGGCCTTGTACCTTATCCGTTTAGGTGCCCCCCGAGCCGAATCTTTCAAGTAATTGAAGATATCGGCTCTCCAGTCGTCCGCCTCCAGGAACTGTACCTGAACATCAGCTCCCTCTGCTACGTCCTTGTAGCCTGAAGCCATTTGCGCGAGATCATTCGCCTCGGTATTCTGTGATCGCGGGATCCAGCTAAAGTTTATGTACCGGAACTGTGCCATCAGCTCACGGCATTGCAACCATAATGGGAAGAGCGACTCGCTCTCACACTTGTATTCCTCCGTGAGTTGAGAAATCACCAATTTGGAGTCCCCAAAAATTTCCACTGCCTCTGCTCTAGCTTCGATGAGTAACTCCATTCCCTTGCGTATCGCCTCATACTCAGCGGCATTGTTGGTGCAAAGGGTAGATAGCCTGATGGAGAAGGAATATGTTGCCCCCCGGGGCGACACGAGTAGAATGCCGATGCCGCAACCATCATCACAAACTGAACCATCGAAAAACATAGCCCACGCTAGTATAGACAGTGCTGCTATATCCGTGTTGATTCTTTCAGCAATAAGTTCGGCCAACGCTTGACCCTTAACCGCTTTCGCGGGTTGGTACCGGATATCAAATTCCGATAATGCGAACATCCATTTGCCGAGTTGGCCTTTCAACATAGGAGCCGACAGCATATGTTTTATGACATCCGATTTGCATGTAATGATAATCTCTGCTGAGAGTAAGATGTGGCGCAGCTTGGTGCAGGTGAAAAACAGGCAGAGGCATAACTTATCGATCTCAGGATACCTTGTTTCTGCATCCATCATCCTTCTGCTGATGTAAAACACAACTCGCTCCAGACCATCATAAACTTGCACCACCACCGAGGCGATGGACGTGTCAGCTACTGACAAGTAAATGTAGAACGGCCTGTCTGGCTGGGGCGGAACCAACACTGGCGGCTTCGTCCGATATTCTTTGATCTCGTCGAAGGCTCATTGTTGTTCTGTCCCCCAGCGGAACTCTTCATCAGATTTAATTTTCACCAGTCCCATGAACGGCTCTATCCTTCCTGACAGATTGGAGATGAATCTTCTGACGAAGTTGATCTTGCCGATGAGAGACTGCAGTTCTTTCTTCGTGGTAGGTGGCTTCATTGTTCGCACTGCCTCCTGACTTTTCAGGCCGATCTCAATTCCGCGTTCATGGACCAAGAAACCCAAGAACTGACTGGCCGTCACACCAAAGGCACACTTCTTTGGATTCATTCGTAGCCCGAATTTTCTTGTTCGGTCCAGGACGCGTTGCAGATCGTCCAAGTGTCCTTGTACTGAGGCAGACTTAACCACCACGTCATTGATATAAATTTCCACTATCTTGCCGATCAGATCATGAAAAATGTAATTCATGGCTCTTTGGTATGTGGCGCCGGCATTCTTCAGTCCAAACGTCATGACTACATATTCAAACAACCCCACCGAACCTGGGACTCTGAATGCAGTCTTGTGTATATCTTCCGGAGCCATAAAAATTTGGTTGTAACCGGCATTGCCATCCATGAAGCTCAAAATCTTATGACCAGCAGCTGCGTTGATTAATGTCTCTGCTACCGGCATAGGATACTCATCCTTTGGAGTGGCTCTATTGAGATCCCGAAAATCTATGGCAACACGCCAGCGGCCATCCTTTTTCTCTACAGGTAAGATACTAGAAATCCACTCAGCATACCTGCATGGCCTGATTAACCTAGCTGTCAACATTTTCTCGATCTCTTTCTTGACTTCTTCTAAAATTTCGGCCTTCATCTGTCGTGCTCGCTGCTGGAATGGCCGAAACCCTTTTTTAAGCGGGAGCCGATGCTCAATGATGCTCCTGTCTAGCCCTGGCATCTCTGTATAGTCCCAGGCAAAGCAATCTGGATATTCTTTCAACAAAGCTATCATCGGACCCCGCAAATTCGGATCTAACTTCTTGCTAATAAATGTTGGTCGCGGCTTATCCCCAGGACCAATATCAATCTCCTCTAGCTCATCCGCGGAAGTAAACCCATACCCTAGCTTTCCGTCACCTGCTAAATCGATGCTAAGCACGGGGCAAACAGTTGGTGACGATAACAAAGATAATTTGGGCCGATTGCCGGAATCGGCCCCCTTTTTGATTGCATTAATCAAGGAAGGTTTACAACTTATTCGCGCTCTGCAGTGGCAGGGAATCCCCCTGTTACGACTACATGACCTGCTTGTCGTAAGGCTACTGCTTTTTATTTTATGTGGCCGATCGCAGGGATCGGCCATACCACGTATGATCGTGGACTTTGCTACTCTGTCAGGCCAGTGGATAAGACTGGCCTCACCCCGTTTTTTGTAGCTTCAATGCGCTCACAGCCGTCTAGACTAATTCCAGAGATCGGCTCTTGGTCTTCTGCCTCCCAGATGTTCATGCCAGCTATGGAGATCTCGATCGAATCATTTGCACGAATGACCTCCACTTCATCTCCATCCCACTGTATTAGGCACTAGTGCATTGTGGATGGAATGCAGCAGTTAGCGTGAATCCAATCCCTCCCCAGCAAGACAGCGTAGGTGCTTTTGCTATCAACGATGAAGAATGACGTAGGGATGGTTTTTCTGCCTACGGTTAGATCCACGTTCAGAACGCCTTGCGCTTCTGAAGTTTGGCCGTTAAAGTCGCTTAATCTGACGTTGGTTTTGATCAGATCCGCGGTGGAGCGTCCCAAACGCCGTAGCATGGAGTATGGCATTATGTTGACTGCCGCTCCGGTGTCAACTAACATCTTGCGGACAGGCTGCCCATTGATATAACCTCGCAGGTACAAGGCTTTCAGATGCTTGTAGCCCTTCTCTTGTGGCTTTTCAAAGATGACCGGCCGTGGGCCGCAGTCAAACTGTGCCACTGGTAGCTCTTTGGTTCTTGGAGCGCGAAACTCTGACGGAAGTATGAACACCATGTTTATGCCAGCCGATGTCTTCGCATCGGCTTTTACTGGTTTGGGGCGCCACTCCTTCCTTTTCGGACGAGCCTCCGTTTCCAAGGTTTGTCGAATTTTCACGGCCAGATCGGGTCGTGCTTTCCTTAAAGCGTGGAGGTACTGCGCTTCGGCTTGCTCCAAGCTACGCAGTCGCTGAACTCTACGCTTTTGGGTATGTCTGAGTCCATTGGGACACCACCTTGGCCGGTGATATCGATCTTCTTCTTCTTCATCTTTTGGCTCCTCAAAATTCTTTGCTCGAGATGACTCCTCTTGTCTACTCTGAGGTGGGAGAGGCCCTAGACGCTTGAACACTGAAACTGGACCTGTGTCATCCTTCTGCTGTCCACATTCCGGGCAATTGTCGATTGTAGGCAATCGGCTCATTCCCGCATCCCAGCAATACTTGAAGAAAGGGCACTCCCAATGTTTATCTACGCCTTCCTTTCCCGTTGACTTTCCCCTAGCGAGGTGCTCATATCCTTCGTCATCTCTATCGTGCCGGCGACGTCGGTCATACTGACGCTCATACTTGTTAAGGAGGTGCGTGGAGTGTGGCTTCTGATATCGCACGCTCCTCACTTGCTCATCGGTTACATACCGCCTGTCATCGTAACGGGGCCGGTTACGTGGACTAGCCTCCTGTCTTTCTTTGCCCTGAGAGCGACCGCCTTCCTCTTTATATGTGCCATGGTGGTACACAGGCCCTGCCATATTAACGTCGAACGAGAAATCTAACTGACGCCTCGTGGAGTGGCCGTGTTCTACCATGTTGACACCGGGAAACGGGTTTGTGTCTACTTTCATGGCGAATTGACCCAGGATCAGACGGCCCTGTTCTATCGCCGTTTGGATCTGGCGACGTAGCTCTTTGCAATCATTGGTGGTGTGGGTGAACGAGTGATGCCACTTGCAGTATGGTCTCCCGTTCATCTCTTGAGCCGTAGGGATTTTATGGCCTTCGGGTAACTTCAGCTGCTTTTCTCTCAGCAGTAAATCGAATATCTGCTCAGCTTTGCTCACATCGAAGTCGAACCCTTTCACAGGCCCTTGCTGTTTCACCCACTTGCAGGACACAGGATCTGCCCCCCGAGCCCATTCAGCCACGGCCACCTCCTGGTCTTGTACGGGATCCTCTGTATCAACTTCTGTATCGACCAGGCTTATCGGACGTTTGAACTTGTCTTGGTACAACTCAGGGTGGCGCTGTTCATACATTGTCAGTTTCTGGGCTATGTGCGCCAATGAATTGTATTCTAATTGGAAAGCCAGATCCTTGATAGGTGCTGAGAGACCCAACACTGCCAGCTCGACCGCTTCTTTCTCAGTTAAATGAGCCGAATAACATCGGTTCTTGACAGTCCTGAAACGCTGAATGTACTCAGCTACCGTTTCTCCCCGCTTTTGCCGCACCTGCGCCAGATCTGCAATGCCAGCCTCGGTAGCTTCTAAATGATACTGAATGTGGAACTGCTCTTCTAGTTGCTTCCAGGTCTGGATCGAATCCGGTGGCAACGAGGTGTACCACCCAAAAGCTGGTCCTGTCAGAGATTGCGCAAAGAACCTCACGCGTAGTTGATCTGATGCTGAAATCATGCCTAACTGTGCCAGGTATCGGCTCACATGCTCGATCGAGCTCGACCCTTCTGATCCGCTAAACCTTGAGAACTCAGGGAGCCGATACTTGGGTGGCAGCGGAATCAGATCAAACTCGTTGGGGTACGGCTTGGAATAGCCGATTGTCCTTCTCTTCGGCACGAAGCCGAACTGGTCTCTCAAGATGGTGCGGATTTGTTCCACCGTTTGAGCTGCAGGGGCTAAACTCTCATGACTCGTTCCGGTGGCATACTTGGCTAGCCATGCCTGTTTGTCAGCGTCCATGCCAGACATCCCTGCTCCAGAAACACCTTCTCCCGAAACCCCTGCTCCAGAAGCTCCTGCCCCAGAAATCCCTGCGGTTGCAATCTGGTTCGTGCGCGTCAGGCTATTGCAGTCCGGTACGTAGGTGCACACATATCCATGTGGGATTTCTTTAGGTGGTTCAAACAGGAATTGGTAATCGCCAGGGTCACCTCCAACCTTGTAGACGACGTACGCTGGTGCCCATGGTGGCTCCGGAGCTGCAAGCGTGAATGGCAGCTGGGGCCTGGTCTGGAGCGGTCTTTCTCCCTGGTGAGTCCCTAGAGTAGGCCCCGATAGAGAGTACTGATGCTTCATGATTTCCTGAACTACGCGAACCGCGATGCGCTCGAAAGCGTTCACTAGGCTTTCGGAATGGCGGTGCAGAGAATGAGCCACCATCTAATTGACTTCCTGTCGCAGCGCTCTGGTGCGCTCCTCTGAAGGAACAGACAGATCCACCTCATCAAGAGCACCTTCAGGTGAGAACCCTTTCCATCTGATGCCATGCTTACGGGTCCTCTCAAAAGAGCCGATGAGATCGGCTTCGAAGAGAGCTTTGATATCATCATACTTCGCCTTGTGCTCCTCAGGCAGCTCGTCGTACGTGACTGGCCTGTCCCCCATCGCAGCGTCGGATGTTGATGCAGATGTTGTTGAAGGTCCCACCGGGCGTGCCAGAATGTGTTGCCTGTCAAAACCCACCGGCGAGCAGCGACGAGCAACACGAAGAGCCGGGAGGCTCCCAGAACTGCTGGTGGGCCCTGGTCCCTCGGGCAACGTCGGATGTTGATGCAGATGTTGTTGAAGGTCCCACCAGGCGAGCCAGAATGTGTTGCCTGTCAAAACCCACCGGCGAGCAGCGACGAGCAACACGAAGATCCGGGAGGCTCCCAGAACTGCTGGTGGGCCCTAGTCCCTCGGGCAACGGCCCGCAAAACTCCGGCACACGTCCTGGCTGATACAAGGGCGTGCCACCTGACCTATACCTGGTCAGGAAGGTGATGGATTGCTTCGATCAGTTTCCTGCGTAGCAAACAAGTATACGTAAAATTCGAGCCGCGGCCGGCTCCCAGGTTTCCCTGTGAATCGGCTCCTGGAGCCGATTATCCCATGGTTCTGCATTAAATCTACGATAACATGGGGTTTTGCTTGATCAATACAAATTAAATCGATCTACGACAGTTTAACGTTTTCACCATATAATTGGAACGTCCTACACGTAATTGAGCCTGGTAGATACAAAAGATGATAGAAAACTAACCCTAGAGAAGGCCTAACAATCGACGTAAAGTCAATTCCCGGAACAACTCCTCTCGAATTGGCAAACCATATCCTTACATACTACTGGATCGTTCAACCCGTTTGCAAGGCCTGACTATATAGATATCAAACTAAACCTTTGAAAACAAGGCATAACTATAACAGATCAAATCAACTGAATAAAGATCAAGCAAGATGCTGCCCTTATACCCAAAAAAGGCGCAAAGGCAGCGAGATAACCAAAGGCAGCATAACTAAACAATCATAACGAAAAAGTATCGATGCTAGCCCAAACAAATCTATGATAACAGTATTACTCGCCATCAACAAGGCTTCAGCACGAGTAATACTAAATAACGCATAAGCAGATACTGCCTAGACCGCGAGATGCGATCTAGGCAGCATGATACTTACCCGAAGAAAACCCTAGAAACAAGGGGTGGCGATGCGCCGATATTGTGTTTGTTGTGAACGTGATCGTCCTCCTTTCTGAATAACCTTAGGTACATATTTATAGTCCGGAGACTTTCTATCTTTGGAATAACCCTAACAACTCTATCTCTTACCTAAACCGAAACGTAACCTACTATAATATACAAATACACGGGCAATTTAGCCCAAATCCATGCACAAGGCCGATTCAACAACACGTTGCATATATGTATCTTCCAAGCCCATCTTGATTACGGCCCATCTCCTTCTTTGGCCAAAATGTGGCGATAACACAAACTTGTCGAGAAATTCCATGAACACCTTGTTCATCATATTCATGAAGTATGCTGGAGCATTTGTCAAACCAAAAGGCATTACGGTATACTCATACAATCCATACCTTGTGGTGAATGCTGTTTTAGGTATGTCTTGCTCTCTTATCTTAAGTTGAAAATAGCCTGACCTTAGATCAATCTTTGAGAACACACATGCTCCTTCAAGCTGATCAAACAAGTCATTGATTGTCGGCAAAGGATATTTCTTCTTGATAGTTACCTCATTAAGTGAACGGTAATCTATGCATAACCTTTGACTTCTATCTTTCTTCTCCACAAACAAGACTAGGGCTCCCCAAGATGAAGAACTTTGTTGAATAAATCCTTTCTGCAACTGTTCTCTAAGTTGTTTCTTGAGTTCTTACAGTTCATCTACTGACATTTTATATGGTCTCTTTGCTATCGGTCTAGATCCTGGTAGCAAATCAATAAGGAACTCCACATCCCTGTCTGATGGCATTCCTGGCAATTTTTCCGGAAACACGTCTGGATACTCACTCACAATTGGCACACTGTCCATGCTAACCCCCTTAAGAGAATTTAGCTTACTTCCTTTGGATTCAAAGTTGGACTTGAATTTAATCCATTTTGTTTCCGGCGTTGTGAGTGCAACAGTACGATTGGCGCAATCTAGTACTCCTTCATACTTAGCCATCCAATCCATTCCCAATATCACGTCCAGTCCTTGGGAATCTTGGATTATCAGACTCACCGGAAATTTATGTTTTCCAAACTCTATTACTAGATCCCGGCATCCAAGACTTACTATCATTTCTCCACCCGGAGAACTAACTTTTATTGGACACTCAATGTTTTCAGTTGGAAAACCATTTCTATCAACAAATGCTTTTGATATGAATGAATGCGATGCTCCAGTATCAAAAAGAACAAATGCTGGAATAGAATTGAGTCTGAACTTACCAGTAACAGCATCAGGCTCCTCATAGACCTCCTCCACACTGATGTGGTTCACCTGACCTTTCTGGAAAGGATTGGGCTTGACAGGTCCTTCAACTTTCTTTTCGGGGCACTCATTTGCATAGTGTCCCATCTTCTTGCATTTGAAGCATTCAACCTGACTGATGTCTCTCTTAGCAGGCTGGCTTCCACTTCCACCTCCATTACCACTGTGGTGGCTCTTATGTCCACTCTTGTGGTTTTTGTACTTGTCATTGTCATGACTGCGATGATGCTTGTTGTCATGACGGTTGTGGTTGTGGTGCTTGTTGAATTTCCCATGCTTGTGAGATACTGAGCTTCCACTGTCATCATAATGAGATCGTTTGTGAGACGATCCCGAGCTGTGCTTGTCGGAGTGCTTTCTCTTTCTACTCTCAACTTGCGTCATCTTGTTCTCCAAAATAGCAGCCTTGTCACAGACAGACTGATATGTGGGAACATAGGCCACAGCCAACTGCAGGTTCAGTTCATCATTCAAGCCTTCAAGAAATTTTTCCTTTCTCTTGGCATCGGTGTCAACCTCATCCGGTGCATAGCGCGCCAGATTGTTGAACTCTTCAATATATTCAGCCACGCTGCGGTGGCGCTGCTTCAGATTGTGGAATTCTTTCTTTTTCAGGCTCATCACTCCAGATGAGATATGAGCAGTGCGAAAGCCATCCTCAAAGATAGCCCATGTCACTTCATCTATGGGAGTGGTGATCTGGAAGTTGTCCCACCAAGTGGCGGCTGGACCTTCCAGCAGATGTGCTGCAAATCTGACCTTTTTAGCATCCATGCAGCCCACGGTTACTAAGTCCTTGTTTACAGAACATAGCCAATCATTGGCTACCATGGGATCAGTCGTCCCTGAAAACTTAGCTGGCCTCAATCTCAAGAACCTGGTGAGCATATCAAAGCCCGGAGGGTTGTTGTTGTTATTGTTATTGGGGTTGTTGTTGTTATTGTTTTGGTTCTGGATGAACGTTGTCATCATCTGCATCAGCTGTGTTTGAGCAGTCATCATCTGCTGCATTTCTGGAGTGATGTTGTTGTTGTTGCTGTTGGGGTTGGGGTTTGCACGACGGGGAGGCATCTGTGGTTTGTTGAAATAGAGATAAGAATGAGATACCCATAGATGTTTTCATGCACATTACATCACGTAAGCAAACACATAGCATGCAACACAAGATAAAAGTTCAACAACAAGATAACAAGTTCACAAAGTAAAACACACAAGTAGCAAGCCATCCACATGTCGGATGGTCCAATAACAAGTTCTCGAATAACAAGTATGATAATAAAAGATAAACGAGTAGTCAAGTCTACTCATCAACCTCAATCTCCTCCTCGACAAAGGTAAGACCTGCGTTCTCCATCGCGGCCTTGTTCTCCTCAATAGTAGTGGTCAAGGACTCAATCTTGGCCTTGAGAGCCCTCTTTTGGGAACGAAGCCTCTCTATCACCGTCTGCTGCTGCTCTAGCTCGAAGTCCTTGGACTGCAGTTCTGCAGTCATATCCCGGATCTTCTTGTTCCTATCCTGGACACGCTTCTCCTGACTCTTGAACTTCC
The DNA here is from genome assembly GCA_910589765.1 of Avena atlantica. Taxonomy (NCBI): domain Eukaryota; kingdom Viridiplantae; phylum Streptophyta; class Magnoliopsida; order Poales; family Poaceae; genus Avena; species Avena atlantica. Next base: position 511,826,931 of record OU342736.1, read on the forward strand.
TGTCCTGGGTCTCGAACTTCGCCTCCATTTCCTTGACTATTTCGTCCTGCTACGCAAAAAGCTTGTCCTTCTCGCGAAGCTGCACCTGGAGCTCATCGTTGCTGAGCATGACATTGGTCCTGTCCGTGTCCACGTGCCTAATGAGAGACTCTAAGTCCTGGAGGTACAGGCGTATCGGCTCTGCTGCGTCCCTCGAGTCGTCCTCAAAGTCGATGGACTCTCCGTCCTCATCACGTCTTCCGAAGATGTGGAAGTGAGTGCCTCTAACCTGTCGGGAGTGTCGACCTAGCAGTCGTCCTATCAGGTCCTGCATAACTACCTCCATGCCTCTCTCCCTGTCATCGTGCATAAGCTTGAAGACGATGGCCTCCGTAGTACGCTCTGTCTGGCGTCCGGGCTGGTTCACCTTGAAGCCCCAGAGCTCCTTCCTGTCGAACTTGGTGAGTGGATGCACCATGATGGTGGGAAGAGGGAGATTGAGCAAAGTGGTAAGCTCAACGATACGAGGACCAAAGCGAGTAACCTAGAACTCCTCAACCGTGCTGATGGTAATATGCATCTATTTATAAGATTGAAAAGTTAGAACAATACAATTCAAGATAAAACAAAAGACAAAACATCACATACATATCCTTGGGAAGCAAAACACACAAGTCATGCATACATGAATCCATTACATCAACCAAGGTCCAATCTTATTTTAAGGTAACATTTTGGTAGATATGGTGATAGGTGGTGGTCCAACTAACGAAGTACGTTTACAATCCTATCTCATTAGATCTGTTGGCTAACACAATGTTCCTGGAAGCAATTAGCCTAGCTTGCTCACATGATTCCATCACTAAGTCTATAATGTCTCCTCTTAAGGTCTGGTTGGTAGCTTCCAACTCTTGTGTATGTTCCTTCTCTTTCATCAAGTCTTTTTGGAGGTTGAGCATTCTGCACTTGACTCTAGCACTAAGTTCTTTGATAGTCCTCCAAGCTGCATCTCTTGCTGACACAAAGAATGTGGTATGTACCACAATGTTGGTGTACATGCAGAATCCTGTTTCTTTGTGGTTGTCTTCCTTGTTTTTGTACAAGTGAAGTTGCACCCACCAGTACTCAACTCCTTCATCCATCACAGGAAAGCCTTTGTACACAGTTGCACCATGTATTTCCATTGCCACCAAGAGGTCCTTGAGAATTTTGGGAAACTCTGTCTCACACTCCAAGGTCATGGTCATGAGTGGTCCTTTCCTTACGGCTTCGTTGATGGAGTTCATCTACAAATGGAGTTGAGAGAGAAGATTAGAAAAGTTTAAGAGAAGAATAGACAAGTGTAGAAGTTACTGAAAACTTTTTCCTTAGTGGTTTCCAATCCTAGGGTCATAATCCTACAGGCAACACAGTGCTCTGATACCATCTGTAAGATCCCTCCTTTGTAAAGGAAAAGGATCCCTGTGATTGCAATGCTAGTCCCTGGATCAATGCTAGCATCCACAGTTTAAGATGAAGTACACAGATACAAAGGTCATTTATTACATCCATTCCAGAGATAAAACATAGTCTTTACAACTCAAGGAATCGGGCCTAACACAAGAGTTTTGGAATAAGTAAATAATTATAAGTCTTCATCTTCATGTGCCACAGGCAAACATGTTGAGTGTAGACCCATGACACCTAATCCTCATCAGAGTAACCTGCAACATCACAAGTTACAGCCATAGTGGGTCAATACTTTGGAATAGTATTGGCAAGTGATACCTTAGTAATTTTTATGTGGACTATATTAATATATGCATTTTTGGCTAAGTGTAGCTTGGATTGCTTTGCTCAAAATAGGTTTTTCCTATTAGTTGAAATCACTAAGTTTTTCTTTGTCAAAACTTTTCCCAAGAAACCATCAATAGACATTGAGGTCCTTCACCCTTGTTCACCCACAAGTTTTACTTAGAAGTTGGAGTGTGGAGATTCTTGATAGCTTCCATTACTTGATGCTCAAGTTGTCCATTTCCATGGACTTGGCTAAGTACTTAGATTTTTCCATCTGCAGAGGTTGTGCACTTTCCCCACCAGACTTGGTTTCCCAAGACAGGACCTTTCAGAAGCCTTTCCTTAGACCAAATGGACGCGCTCCAACCTATCATTCCCACTACCACCAACTGTCCAATTGGCTAAGTTCTAGCAACTTATGTGATCCAGGCAGAGCCCATATTGCCAAGTGGCTGCACTATAAGCTTCTCAACACTTGGCCTCTAAAAATCCCTTTGTTCCTGGGTGGCATACCACAAGTGAGATACACAAGGTAAACCATATCCATGGGCCTTGTGTAACCACTCAACCAAAACCACCAATCAAGTCCCTTTCCACCCACGTTTGAGAAATATGACCAAAACCTCGTCATTTTCACAATTTATGTACGTTTCATGAGCTATTGGCCACCGTTTTGGGATTGCCGAGAAATTTACAGGCTCCGTCACACCCGATACGTGTTTGAGAGTTATGAGCAAAAACCCGTCGTTTTATGGCCGTTTTCATGTGCTATTGCCCACAGTTTTGGGGTTCTAGGGTGATTTACACGACTCATAACACCTGATAAACACTAGAGAGTTATGACCAAAAATCGATGTTTTCGTGTTTTATGGCCGTATTCATGAGTTATTGCCCATAATTTTGGTGTTACAGGGCGATTTGCACTACCCATAAGACCCGATACATGTTTGAGAGATATGACCAAAAATCATTATTTTCGTGTTTATGGACTTTTTCAATAGCTATTGCCCACAGGTTTGGGGTTCAATAGTGATTTGCATGGCCAGTAAACATGTATACATGATTGAGAGTTATGACCAAAAACTCGTCGTTTTCACGATTTATGGACGTTTTCATGCGCTATTACCAACCATTTTGGTTTTCCAGGGCGATTGACATGACTTGTAAACCCGATACACGTTTTAGAGTTATGAGCAAAAACTCGTCATTTTCATGTTTTATGGCCCTTTTCATGAGCTATTGCCCACAGTTTTGGTGTTCCAGGGCGATTTGCAGGGCCCAACAGCCCCAATACATGTTTAGGAGTTATGAGCAAAAACTCGTCGTTTTCATGTTTTGTGGCCCTTTTCATGAGCTATTGCCCACCGTTTAGGGGTTCTAGGGTGATTTACACGACTCGTAACACCCGATACATGTTTGAGAGTTATGACCAAAAAATCAACGTTTTCGCGTTTTATGGCCTATTTCATGAGGTATTGCCTATAGTTTTGGTGTTCCAAGCGGATTTCCATGACCCATAAGAACCGATATATGTTTGAGAAATATTACCAAAAATTGTTGTTTTCGCGTGTATGGACGTTTTCATGAGCAATTGCCCATAATTTTGGGTTCAATGTGGATTTGCATGTCCAGGAAAATTGGACACATGTTTAAGAGTTATGACCAAATAGTCATTGTTTTCGCGATTTATGGTCATTTTCATGAGCTATTTCCCATAGTTTTGGGATTCGATTGCGATTTACATGACTCGTAACACCCGATACACGTTTGAGAGTTATGAGCAAAAACTTGTCGTTTTCATGTTTATGGTCGTTTTCATCAGCTATTTCCCACAGTTTGGGGGTTCTAGGGAGATTTACACAACTCGTAACACCTGATATATGTTTGAGAGTTATGACCAAAAACTCGGCGTTTTCACGTTTCATGACCCATAGTTTTGCGGTTCAATTGAGATTTGCATGGCGAGTAAAACCGGATATATTTTTGAGAGTCATGACCAAAAACCCAGTGTTTTCTTGTTTTATGTTTGTTTTCTTGTGCTATTTCCCACCATTTTGGGGTTGAATGGGTATTTTCCTGGCGATTAAAACCTAATACATGTTTTAGATTTTTGACCAAAAACTCGTTATTTTCGCGATTTATGGATGTTTTCATGAGCTATTACCAACCGTTTTGGTTTTCTAGGGCAATTTACATGACTTGTAACACTCGATACACGTTTAGGAGTTATGAGCAAAAACTCATCGTTTTCATGTTTTATGGCCCTTTTCATGAGCTATTGCCCACAGTTTTGGTGTTCCAGGGCGATTTGCAGGGCCCAACAGACCCGATACATGTTCGTGAGATATGAGCAAAAACTGGTCGTTTTCCCGTTTTATGGCCGTTTTCATGTGCTATTGCCCACAGTTTTGGGGTTCTAGGGTGATTAAAACGACTCGTAACACCAGATACATGTTTGAGAGTTGTGACCAAAAACTCAATGTTTTCGCGTTTTATGGTCTATTTCATGAGCTATTGCCCACAGTTTTGGTGTTCCATGGGATTTGCATGGCCCATAAGAACCGATAGATGTTTGAGAAATATGGCCAAAAATTGTTGTTTTCGCGTTTATGGATGTTTTCATGAGCAATTGCCCATAATTTTGGGATTCAATGGGGATTTGCATGTCTAGTAAAACCGGATACATGTTTAAGAGTGATGACCAAAGAGTCATCGTTTTCGATTTTTATGGTCATTTTCATGAGCTATTGCCCACAGTTTTGGGATTCCTGGGCTATTTACATGAATCGTAACACCAGGTACACGTTTGAGAGTTATGAGTAAAAACTCGTTGTTTTCATGTTTTATGGCCGTTTTCATGAGCTATTTCCCACAGTTTTGGGGTTCCAGGGCGATTTACACGACTCGTAACACCCGATACATGTTTGAGAGTTATGACCAAAAACTCGGCGTTTTCACGTTTTATGGCCCACGGTTTTGGGGATCAATGGAGATTAGCATGGCCAATAAAACCGATTACATTTTGAGAGTCATGATCAAAAACTCAGCGTTTTCTTATTTTATGCCTGTTTTATTATGCTATTGACCCCGTTTTGAAGTTACATGGCAATTTTCACTACCCACAAGACCCGATATATGTTTGAGAGATATGACTAAATCATTGTTCTCGTGTTTATGGACGTTTCCAATAGTCATTGCCCATAGTATTGGGGTTCAATAGGGATTTGCGTGGCCAGTAAAACCGGATACATGTTTGAGAAATATGACCAAAACCTCGTCATTTTCACGATTTATGTACGTTTTCATGAGTTATTGTCCATAGTTTTGGGATTCCCTAGTGATTTAAAGGACGCGTCACACTTTATAAGTGTTTGAGAGTTATGACCAAAAACATGTCGTTTTATGGCCGTTTTCATGTGCTATTGCCCACAGTTTTGGGGTTCTAGGGTGATTTACACGACTCGTAACACCAGATAAACGCTTGAGAGTTATGACCAAAAAATCGATCTTTTCGCGTTTTATGGCTGTATTCATGAGCTATTGCCCACAATTTTGGTGTTACGGTGCGATTTGCACTACCCATCAGATCCGATACATGTTTGATAGATATGACCAAAAATCGTTGTTTTCGTGTTTATGGAAATTTTCAATAGCTATTGCCCACAGTTTTGGAGTTCATTAGCGATTTGCATGGCTAGTAAAACCGGATACATGATTGAGAGTTACGACCAAAAACTAGCCGTTGTCGTGATTTATGGACGTTTTCATGAGCTATTACCAACCGTTTTGGTTTTCTAGGGTGATTTACATGACTTATAACACCCGATACACGTTTGAGAGTTGTGAGAAAAAACTCGTCGTTTTCATGTTTTATGGCCCTTTTCATGAGCTATTGCCCACAGTTTTGGTGTTCCAGGGCAATTTGCAGGGCCCAACAGCCCCAATACATGTTTGAGAGATATGAGCAAAAACTGATCTTTTTCGCGTTTTATGGCCGTTTTCATGTGCTATTGCCCACAGTTTTGAACAAAATCGCAACGTTTTCGCGTTTTATGGCCGTTTTCATGTGCTATTATCCACCGTTTTGGGGTTCTAGGGTGATTTACATGACTCGTAACACCCGATACATGTTTGAGAGTTATGACCAAAAACTCAACGTTTTCGCGTTTTATGGCCTATTTCATGAGCTATTGCCCACAGTTTTGGCGTTCCGGGGGGATTTGCATTGCCCATAAGAACCGATAGATGTTTGAGAAATATGACAAATAATTGTTGTTTTCGTGTTTATGGACGTTTTCATGAGCAATTGCCCATAAGTTTGGGGTTCAATGGAGATTTGCATGTCCAGTAAAACCGGATACATGTTTAAGAGTTATGACCAAAGAGTCATCGTTTTCGCGATTTATGGTCATTTTCATGAGCTATTGCCCATAGTTTTGGGATTCCAGGGCGATTTACATGACTCGTAACACCCGATACAAGTTTGAGAGTTATGAATAAAAACTCGTCGTTTTCATGTTTTACGGCCGTTTTCACGAGCTATTTTCCATAGTTACAGGCCGATTTTCACTACCCATAAGACCCACTATATGTTTGAGAGATATGACCATAAATCATTGTTCTCGTGTTTATTGACGTTTTCAATAGCTATTGCCCACAGTATTGGGGTTCAATAGGGATTTGCGTGGCCAGTAAAACCGGATACATGTTTGAGAGATATGACCAAAACTTCGTCATTTTCACGATTTATGTACGTTTTCATGAGCTATTGGCCATAGTTTTGGGATTGCCGAGAAATTTACAGGACTCGTCACACCCGATACGTGTTTGAGAGTTATGAGCAAGACCCCGTCGTTTTACGGCCGTTTTCATGTGCTATTGCCCATAGTTTTGGGGTTCTGAGGTGATTTACACGACTTGTAACACCTGATAAACACTAGAGAGTTATGACCAAAAAATCGATGTTTTCACGTTTTATGGCCGTATTCATGAGCTATTGCCCACAATTTTGGTGTTACAGGGCGATTTGCACTACCCATAAGACCTGATACATGTTCGAGAGATATGACCAAAAATCGTTATTTTCGCGTTTATGGACGTTTTCAATAGCGATTGCCCACAGTTTTGGGGTTCAATAGGGATTTGCATGGCTAGTAAAACCGGATATATGTTTGAGAGTTATGACCATTTATGGACGTTTTCATGAGCTATTACCAACCGTTTTGGTTTTCCAGGGCGATTTACATGACTTGTAATACCCGATACACGTTTGAAAGTTGTGAGCAAAAACTCATCGTTTTCATGTTTTATGGCCCTTTTCATGATCTATTTCACACAATTTTGGTGTTCCAGGGCAATTTGCAGGACCCAACAGACCCAATACATGTTTGAGAGATATGAGCAAAAACTGGTCGTTTTCGTGTTTTATGGCTGTTTTCATGTGCTATTGCCCACCGTTTTGGGGTTCTAGGATGATTTACACGATTCGTAACACCCGATACATGTTTGATAGTTATGACAAAAAAACAACGTTTTCGTGTTTTTTGGCCTATTTCATGAGCTATTGCCCACAGTTTTGGTGTTCCAGGGGGATTTGCATTGCCCATAAGAACCCATAGATGTTTGAGAAATATGAAAAAAAAAATTGTTGTTTTCGTGTTTATGGACGTTTTCATGAGCAATTGTCCATAATTTTAGGGTTCAATGGAGATTTGCACGTCCAGTAAAACCGGATACATGTTTAAGAGTTATGACCAAAGAGTCATCGTTTTCGCGATTTATGGTCATTTTCATAAGCTATTGCCCATAGTTTTGGTATTTCAGGGCGATTTACATGACTCGTAACACCCGGTACAAGTTTGAGAGTTATGAGTAAAAACTCGTTGTTTTCATGTTTTACCGCCGTTTTCACGAGCTATTTCCCATAGTTTTGGGGTTACAGGGCGATTTACACGACTCGTAACACCTGATACATGTTTGAGAGTTATGACCAAAAACTCAGCATTTTCACGTTTTATGGCCCACAGTTTTGGGGTTCAATTGATATTTGCATGGCCAATAAAACACATTACATTTTTGACAGTCATGACCAAAAACTTAGCGTTTTCTTATTTTATGCCTGTTTTCTTGTGCTATTGCCCCATGTTTTGGAGTTATAGGGCGATTTTTACTACCCATAAGACCCGATATATGTTTGAGAGATATGACCATAAATCATTGTTCTCGTGTTTATGGACGTTTTCAATAGCAATTGCCCACAGTATTGGGGTTCAATAGGGATTTGCGTGGCCAGTAAAACCGGATACATGTTTGAGAGATATGACCAAAACCTCGTCATTTTCACGATTTATGTACGTTTTCATGAGCTATTGGCCACAGCTTTGGGATTGCCGAGAAATTTACAGGACTCGTCACACCCGATACGTGTTTGAGAGTTATGAGCAAAAACTCGTCGTTTTCTGGCCGTTTTCATGTGCTATTGCCCACAGTTTTGGGGTTCTAGGGTGATTTACACGACTCATAACACCTGATAAACACTAGAGAGTTATGACCAAAAATCGATGTTTTCGCGTTTTATGGCCGTATTCATGAGCTATTGCCCACAATTTTGGTGTTACAGGGCGATTTGCACTACCCATAAGACCCGATACATGTTTGAGAGATATGACTAAAAATCATTATTTTCGCGTTTATGGACGTTTTCAATAGCTATTGCCCACAGTTTTAGGGTTCAATAGGGATTTGCATGGCTAGTAAAACCGGATACATGTTTGAGAGTTATGACCAAAAACTCGTCGTTCTCGCGATTTATGGACGTTTTCATGAGCTATTACCAACCGTTTTGGTTTTCCAGGGTGATTTACATGACTTGTAATACGCGATACACGTTTGAAAGTTGTGAGCAAAAACTCGTCGTTTTCATGTTTTATGGCCCTTTTCATGATCTATTTCCCACAATTTTGGTGTTCCAGGGCGATTTGCAGGACCCAACAGACCCAATAAATGTTTGAGAGATATGAGCAAAAACTAGTCGTTTTCGTGTTTTATGGCTGTTTTCATGTGCTATTGCCCACCGTTTTGGGGTTCTAGGGTGATTTACATGACTCGTAACACCCGATACATGTTTGAGAGTTCTGACCAAAAACTCAACGTTTTCGCGTTTTATGGCCTATTTCATGAGCTATTGCCCACAGTTTTGGTGTTCCAGGGGGATTTGCATGGCCCATAAGAAACAATAGATGTTTGGGAAATATGCCCAAAAATTGTTGTTTTTGTGTTTATGGACGTTTTCGTGAGCAATTGCCCATAATTTTGGGGTTCAATGTGGATTTGCATGTCCAGGAAAATCGGACACATGTTTAACAGTTGTGACCAAATAGTCATTGCTTTCGCGATTTATACTCATTTTCATGAGCTATTGCCCACAGTTTTGGGATTCCAGGGCGATTTACATGAGTCGTAACACCCGATACACGTTTGAGAGTTATGAGCAAAAATTCGTCGTTTTCATGTTTATGGTCGTTTTCATCAGCTATTTCCCATAGTTTGGGGGTTCTAGGGAGATTTACACAACTCGTAACACATGATACATATTTGAGAGTTATGACCAAAAACTCGGCGTTTTCACGTTTCATGGCCCATAGTTTTGGGGTTCAATTGAGATTTGCATGGCGAGTAAAACCAGATACATTCTTGAGAGTCATGACCAAAAACCCAGTGTTTTCTTGTTTTATGTTTATTTTCTTGTGCTATTTCCCACCATTTTGGGGTTGAATGGGTATTTTCCTGGCGATTAAAACCTAATACATGTTTTAGATTTTTGACCAAAACCTCGTTGTTTTCGCGATTTATGGATGTTTTCATGAGCTATTACCAACCGTTTTGGTTTTCTAGGGCGATTTACATGACTTGTAACACCCGATACACGTTTAGGAGTTCTGAGCAAAAACTCGTCGTGTTCATGTTTTATGGCCCTTTTCATGAGCTATTGCCCACAGTTTTGGTGTTCCACAGCGATTTGCAGAGCCCAACAGACCCGATACATGTTCCCGAGATATGAGCAAAAACTGGTCGTTTTCGCATTTTATGGCCATATTCATGTGCTATTGCCCACAGTTTTGGGGTTCTAGGGTGATTTACATGACTCGTAACACCAGATACATGTTTGAGAGTTATAACCAAAAACTCAATGTTTTCGCGTTTTATGGTCTATTTCATGAGCTATTGCCCATAGTTTTGGTGTTCCATGGGGACTTGCATGGCCCATAAGAACCGATAGATGTTTGAGAAATATGACCAAAAATAGTTGTTTTCGCGTTTATGGACGTTTTCATGAGCAATTGCCCATAATTTTGGGGTTCAATGGGGATTTGCATGTCTAGTAAAACCGGATACATGTTTAAGAGTGATGACCAAAGAGTCATCGTTTTCGCAATTTATGTTCATTTTCATGAGCTATTACCCACAGTTTTGGGATTCCTGGGCGATTTACATGACTTGTAAAACCCGGTACACGTTTGAGAGTAGTTATGAGTAAAAATTCGTCGTTTTCATGTTTTATGGCCATTTTCATGAGCTATTTCCCACAGTTCTGGGGTTCCAGGGAGATTTACACGACTCGTAACACCCGATACATGTTTGGAAGTTATGACCAAAAACTCGGCGTTTTCACGTTTTATGGCCCACAGTTTTGCGGTTCAATGGAGATTTGTATGGCCAATAAACCGATTCCATTTTGAGAGTCATGACCAAAAACTCAGCGTTTTCTTATTTTATGCTTGTTTTATTATGCTATTGAGCCCCGTTTTGGAGTTACATGGCGATTTGCACTACCCATAAGACCGGATATATGTTTGAGAGATATGACCATATATCATTGTTCTCGCGTTTATGGACGTTTTCAATAGCTATTGCCCACAGTATTGGGGTTCAATAGGGATTTGTGTGGCCAGTAAAAACGGATACATTTTTTAGAGACATGACCAAAACCTCATCATTTTCATGATTTATGTACGTTTTCATGACCTATTGGCCATAGTTTTGGGATTCCCAAGCGATTTATAGGACTCTTCACACCCGATACATTTTTGAGAGTTAGGATCAAAAACTTGTCGTTTTCGCGTTTTATGGCCGTTTTCATGTGCTATTTGCCCACAGTATTGGGGTTCTAGGGTGATTTACCTGACTCGTAACACCAGATAAAAGCTTGCGATTTATGGACGTTTTCATGCGCTATTACCAACCATTTTGGTTTTCCAGGGCGATTGACATTACTTGTAACACCCGATACACGTTTTAGAGTTATGAGCAAAAACTCGTCGTTTTCATGTTTTATGGCCCTTTTCATGAGCTATTGCCCACAGTTTTGGTGTTCCAGGGCGATTTGCAGGGCCCAACAGCCCCAATACATGTTTAGGAGTTATGAGCAAAAACTCGTCGTTTTCATGTTTTGTGGCCCTTTTCATGAGCTATTGCCCACTGTTTAGGGGTTCTAGGGTGATTTACACGACTCGTAACACCCGATACATGTTTGAGAGTTATTACCAAAAACTCAACGTTTTCGCGTTTTATGGCCTATTTCATGAGGTATTGCCCACAGTTTTGGTGTTCCAAGCGGATTTCCATGGCCCATAAGAACCGATAGATGTTTGAGAAATATGACCAAAAATTGTTGTTTTCGCGTGTATGGACGTTTTCATGAGCAATTGCCCATAATTTTGGGTTCAATGTGGATTTGCATGTCCAGGAAAATCGGACACATGTTTAAGAGTTATGACCAAATAGTCATTGTTTTCGCGATTTATGGTCAATTTCATGAGCTATTGCCCATAGTTTTGGGATTCGAGGGCGATTTACATGACTCGTAAGACCCGATACACGTTTGAGAGTTATGAGCAAAAACTCGTCGTTTTCATGTTTATGGTCATTTTCATCAGCTATTTCCCATAGTTTGGGGGTTCTAGGGAGATTTACACAACTCGTAACACCCGATACATGTTTGAGAGTTATGACCAAAAACTCGGCGTTTTCACGTTTCATGGCCCATAGTTTTGGGGTTCAATTGAGATTTGCATGGCGAGTAAAACTGGATACATTTTTGAGAGTGATGACCAAAAACCCAGTGTTTTCTTGTTTTCTGTTTGTTTTCTTGTGCTATTTCCCACCATTTTGGGGTTGAATGGGGATTTTCCTGGCGATTAAAACCTAATACATGTTTTAGATTTTTGACCAAAAACTCGTTGTTTTCGCGATTTATGGATGTTTTCATGAGCTATTACCAACCGTTTTGGTTTTCTAGGGCAATTTACATGACTTGTAACACCCGATACACGTTTAGGAGTTATGAGCAAAAACTCGTCGTTTTCATGTTTCATGGCCCTTTTCATGAGCTATTGCCCACAGTTTTGGTGTTCCAGGGCGATTTGCAGGGCCCAACAGACCCGATACATGTTCGTGAGATATGAGCAAAAACTGGTCGTTTTCCCGTTTTATGGCCGTTTTCATGTGCTATTGCCCACAGTTTTGGGGTTCTAGGGTGATTAAAACGACTCGTAACACCAGATACATGTTTGAGAGTTATGACCAAAAACTCAATTTTTTCGCGTTTTATGGTCTAGTTCATGAGCTATTGCCCACAGTTTTGGTGTTCCATGGGATTTGCATGGCCCATAAGAACCGATAGATGTTTGAGAAATATGACCAAAAATTGTTGTTTTCGCGTTTATGGACGTTTTCATGAGCAATTGCCCATAATTTTGGGATTCAATGGGGATTTGCATGTCTAGTAAAACCGGATACATGTTTAAGAGTGATGACCAAAGTGTCATCGTTTTCGATTTTTATGGTCATTTTCATGAGCTATTTCCCACAGTTTTGGGATTCCGGGGCTATTTACATGAATCGTAACACCAGGTACACGTTTGAGAGTTATGAGTAAAAACTCGTTGTTTTCATGTTTTATGGCCGTTTTCATGAGCTATTTCCCACAGTTTTGGGGTTCTAGGGTGATTTACCTGACTCGTAACACCAGATAAAAGCTCGCGATTTATGGACGTTTTCATGCGCTATTACCAACCATTTTGGTTTTCCAGGGCGATTGACATTACTTGTAACACCCGATACACGTTTTAGAGTTATGAGCAAAAACTCGTCGTTTTCATGTTTTATGGCCCTTTTCATGAGCTATTGCCCACAGATTTGGTGTTCCAGGGCGATTTGCAGGGCCCAACAGCCCCAATACATGTTTAGGAGTTATGAGCAAAAACTCGTCGTTTTCATGTTTTGTGGCCCTTTTCATGAGCTATGGCCCACGGTTTTGGGGATCAATGGAGATTAGCATGGCCAATAAAACCGATTACATTTTGAGAGTCATGATCAAAAACTCAGCGTTTTCTTATTTTATGCCTGTTTTATTATGCTATTGACCCCGTTTTGAAGTTACATGGCAATTTTCACTACCCACAAGACCCGATATATGTTTGAGAGATATGACTAAATCATTGTTCTCGTGTTTATGGACGTTTCCAATAGTCATTGCCCATAGTATTGGGGTTCAATAGGGATTTGCGTGGCCAGTAAAACCGGATACATGTTTGAGAAATATGACCAAAACCTCGTCATTTTCACGATTTATGTACGTTTTCATGAGTTATTGTCCATAGTTTTGGGATTCCCTAGTGATTTAAAGGACGCGTCACACTTTATAAGTGTTTGAGAGTTATGACCAAAAACATGTCGTTTTATGGCCGTTTTCATGTGCTATTGCCCACAGTTTTGGGGTTCTAGGGTGATTTACACGACTCGTAACACCAGATAAACGCTTGAGAGTTATGACCAAAAAATCGATCTTTTCGCGTTTTATGGCTGTATTCATGAGCTATTGCCCACAATTTTGGTGTTACGGTGCGATTTGCACTACCCATCAGATCCGATACATGTTTGATAGATATGACCAAAAATCGTTGTTTTCGTGTTTATGGAAATTTTCAATAGCTATTGCCCACAGTTTTGGAGTTCATTAGCGATTTGCATGGCTAGTAAAACCGGATACATGATTGAGAGTTACGACCAAAAACTAGCCGTTGTCGTGATTTATGGACGTTTTCATGAGCTATTACCAACCGTTTTGGTTTTCTAGGGTGATTTACATGACTTATAACACCCGATACACGTTTGAGAGTTGTGAGAAAAAACTCGTCGTTTTCATGTTTTATGGCCCTTTTCATGAGCTATTGCCCACAGTTTTGGTGTTCCAGGGCAATTTGCAGGGCCCAACAGCCCCAATACATGTTTGAGAGATATGAGCAAAAACTGATCTTTTTCGCGTTTTATGGCCGTTTTCATGTGCTATTGCCCACAGTTTTGAACAAAATCGCAACGTTTTCGCGTTTTATGGCCGTTTTCATGTGCTATTATCCACCGTTTTGGGGTTCTAGGGTGATTTACATGACTCGTAACACCCGATACATGTTTGAGAGTTATGACCAAAAACTCAACGTTTTCGCGTTTTATGGCCTATTTCATGAGCTATTGCCCACAGTTTTGGCGTTCCGGGGGGATTTGCATTGCCCATAAGAACCGATAGATGTTTGAGAAATATGACAAATAATTGTTGTTTTCGTGTTTATGGACGTTTTCATGAGCAATTGCCCATAAGTTTGGGGTTCAATGGAGATTTGCATGTCCAGTAAAACCGGATACATGTTTAAGAGTTATGACCAAAGAGTCATCGTTTTCGCGATTTATGGTCATTTTCATGAGCTATTGCCCATAGTTTTGGGATTCCAGGGCGATTTACATGACTCGTAACACCCGATACAAGTTTGAGAGTTATGAATAAAAACTCGTCGTTTTCATGTTTTACGGCCGTTTTCACGAGCTATTTTCCATAGTTACAGGCCGATTTTCACTACCCATAAGACCCACTATATGTTTGAGAGATATGACCATAAATCATTGTTCTCGTGTTTATGGACGTTTTCAATAGCTATTGCCCACAGTATTGGGGTTCAATAGGGATTTGCGTGGCCAGTAAAACCGGATACATGTTTGAGAGATATGACCAAAACTTCGTCATTTTCACGATTTATGTACGTTTTCATAAGCTATTGGCCATAGTTTTGGGATTGCCAAGAAATTTACAGGACTCGTCACACCCGATACGTGTTTGAGAGTTATGAGCAAGACCCCGTCGTTTTACGGCCGTTTTCATGTGCTATTGCCCATAGTTTTGGGGTTCTGAGGTAATTTACACGACTTGTAACACCTGATAAACACTAGAGAGTTATGACCAAAAAATCGATGTTTTCACGTTTTATGGCCGTATTCATGAGCTATTGCCCACAATTTTGGTGTTACAGGGCGATTTGCACTACCCATAAGACCTGATACATGTTCGAGAGATATGACCAAAAATCGTTATTTTCGCGTTTATGGACGTTTTCAATAGCGATTGCCCACAGTTTTGGGGTTCAATAGGGATTTGCATGGCTAGTAAAACCGGATATATGTTTGAGAGTTATGACCATTTATGGACGTTTTCATGAGCTATTACCAACCGTTTTGGTTTTCCAGGGCGATTTACATGACTTGTAATACCCGATACACGTTTGAAAGTTGTGAGCAAAAACTCATCGTTTTCATGTTTTATGGCCCTTTTCATGATCTATTTCACACAATTTTGGTGTTCCAGGGCAATTTGCAGGACCCAACAGACCCAATACATGTTTGAGAGATATGAGCAAAAACTGGTCGTTTTCGTGTTTTATGGCTGTTTTCATGTGCTATTGCCCACCGTTTTGGGGTTCTAGGATGATTTACACGATTCGTAACACCCGATACATGTTTGATAGTTATGACAAAAAAACAACGTTTTCGTGTTTTTTGGCCTATTTCATGAGCTATTGCCCACAGTTTTGGTGTTCCAGGGGGATTTGCATTGCCCATAAGAACCCATAGATGTTTGAGAAATATGAAAAAAAAAATTGTTGTTTTCGTGTTTATGGACGTTTTCATGAGCAATTGTCCATAATTTTAGGGTTCAATGGAGATTTGCACGTCCAGTAAAACCGGATACATGTTTAAGAGTTATGACCAAAGAGTCATCGTTTTCGCGATTTATGGTCATTTTCATAAGCTATTGCCCATAGTTTTGGTATTTCAGGGCGATTTACATGACTCGTAACACCCGGTACAAGTTTGAGAGTTATGAGTAAAAACTCGTTGTTTTCATGTTTTACCGCCGTTTTCACGAGCTATTTCCCATAGTTTTGGGGTTACAGGGCGATTTACACGACTCGTAACACCTGATACATGTTTGAGAGTTATGACCAAAAACTCAGCATTTTCACGTTTTATGGCCCACAGTTTTGGGGTTCAATTGATATTTGCATGGCCAATAAAACACATTACATTTTTGACAGTCATGACCAAAAACTTAGCGTTTTCTTATTTTATGCCTGTTTTCTTGTGCTATTGCCCCATGTTTTGGAGTTATAGGGCGATTTTTACTACCCATAAGACCCGATATATGTTTGAGAGATATGACCATAAATCATTGTTCTCGTGTTTATGGACGTTTTCAATAGCAATTGCCCACAGTATTGGGGTTCAATAGGGATTTGCGTGGCCAGTAAAACCGGATACATGTTTGAGAGATATGACCAAAACCTCGTCATTTTCACGATTTATGTACGTTTTCATGAGCTATTGGCCACAGCTTTGGGATTGCCGAGAAATTTACAGGACTCGTCACACCCGATACGTGTTTGAGAGTTATGAGCAAAAACTCGTCGTTTTCTGGCCGTTTTCATGTGCTATTGCCCACAGTTTTGGGGTTCTAGGGTGATTTACACGACTCATAACACCTGATAAACACTAGAGAGTTATGACCAAAAATCGATGTTTTCGCGTTTTATGGCCGTATTCATGAGCTATTGCCCACAATTTTGGTGTTACAGGGCGATTTGCACTACCCATAAGACCCGATACATGTTTGAGAGATATGACTAAAAATCATTATTTTCGCGTTTATGGACGTTTTCAATAGCTATTGCCCACAGTTTTAGGGTTCAATAGGGATTTGCATGGCTAGTAAAACCGGATACATGTTTGAGAGTTATGACCAAAAACTCGTCGTTCTCGCGATTTATGGACGTTTTCATGAGCTATTACCAACCGTTTTGGTTTTCCAGGGTGATTTACATGACTTGTAATACGCGATACACGTTTGAAAGTTGTGAGCAAAAACTCGTCGTTTTCATGTTTTATGGCCCTTTTCATGATCTATTTCCCACAATTTTGGTGTTCCAGGGCGATTTGCAGGACCCAACAGACCCAATAAATGTTTGAGAGATATGAGCAAAAACTAGTCGTTTTCGTGTTTTATGGCTGTTTTCATGTGCTATTGCCCACCGTTTTGGGGTTCTAGGGTGATTTACATGACTCGTAACACCCGATACATGTTTGAGAGTTCTGACCAAAAACTCAACGTTTTCGCGTTTTATGGCCTATTTCATGAGCTATTGCCCACAGTTTTGGTGTTCCAGGGGGATTTGCATGGCCCATAAGAAACAATAGATGTTTGGGAAATATGCCCAAAAATTGTTGTTTTTGTGTTTATGGACGTTTTCGTGAGCAATTGCCCATAATTTTGGGGTTCAATGTGGATTTGCATGTCCAGGAAAATCGGACACATGTTTAACAGTTGTGACCAAATAGTCATTGCTTTCGCGATTTATACTCATTTTCATGAGCTATTGCCCACAGTTTTGGGATTCCAGGGCGATTTACATGAGTCGTAACACCCGATACACGTTTGAGAGTTATGAGCAAAAATTCGTCGTTTTCATGTTTATGGTCGTTTTCATCAGCTATTTCCCATAGTTTGGGGGTTCTAGGGAGATTTACACAACTCGTAACACATGATACATATTTGAGAGTTATGACCAAAAACTCGGCGTTTTCACGTTTCATGGCCCATAGTTTTGGGGTTCAATTGAGATTTGCATGGCGAGTAAAACCAGATACATTCTTGAGAGTCATGACCAAAAACCCAGTGTTTTCTTGTTTTATGTTTATTTTCTTGTGCTATTTCCCACCATTTTGGGGTTGAATGGGTATTTTCCTGGCGATTAAAACCTAATACATGTTTTAGATTTTTGACCAAAACCTCGTTGTTTTCGCGATTTATGGATGTTTTCATGAGCTATTGCCAACCGTTTTGGTTTTCTAGGGCGATTTACATGACTTGTAACACCCGATACACGTTTAGGAGTTCTGAGCAAAAACTCGTCGTGTTCATGTTTTATGGCCCTTTTCATGAGCTATTGCCCACAGTTTTGGTGTTCCACAGCGATTTGCAGAGCCCAACAGACCCGATACATGTTCCCGAGATATGAGCAAAAACTGGTCGTTTTCGCATTTTATGGCCATATTCATGTGCTATTGCCCACAGTTTTGGGGTTCTAGGGTGATTTACATGACTCGTAACACCAGATACATGTTTGAGAGTTATAACCAAAAACTCAATGTTTTCGCGTTTTATGGTCTATTTCATGAGCTATTGCCCATAGTTTTGGTGTTCCATGGGGACTTGCATGGCCCATAAGAACCGATAGATGTTTGAGAAATATGACCAAAAATAGTTGTTTTCGCGTTTATGGACGTTTTCATGAGCAATTGCCCATAATTTTGGGGTTCAATGGGGATTTGCATGTCTAGTAAAACCGGATACATGTTTAAGAGTGATGACCAAAGAGTCATCGTTTTCGCAATTTATGTTCATTTTCATGAGCTATTACCCACAGTTTTGGGATTCCTGGGCGATTTACATGACTTGTAAAACCCGGTACACGTTTGAGAGTAGTTATGAGTAAAAATTCGTCGTTTTCATGTTTTATGGCCATTTTCATGAGCTATTTCCCACAGTTCTGGGGTTCCAGGGAGATTTACACGACTCGTAACACCCGATACATGTTTGGAAGTTATGACCAAAAACTCGGCGTTTTCACGTTTTATGGCCCACAGTTTTGCGGTTCAATGGAGATTTGTATGGCCAATAAACCGATTCCATTTTGAGAGTCATGACCAAAAACTCAGCGTTTTCTTATTTTATGCTTGTTTTATTATGCTATTGAGCCCCGTTTTGGAGTTACATGGCGATTTGCACTACCCATAAGACCGGATATATGTTTGAGAGATATGACCATATATCATTGTTCTCGCGTTTATGGACGTTTTCAATAGCTATTGCCCACAGTATTGGGGTTCAATAGGGATTTGTGTGGCCAGTAAAAACGGATACATTTTTTAGAGACATGACCAAAACCTCATCATTTTCATGATTTATGTACGTTTTCATGACCTATTGGCCATAGTTTTGGGATTCCCAAGCGATTTATAGGACTCTTCACACCCGATACATTTTTGAGAGTTAGGATCAAAAACTTGTCGTTTTCGCGTTTTATGGCCGTTTTCATGTGCTATTTGCCCACAGTATTGGGGTTCTAGGGTGATTTACCTGACTCGTAACACCAGATAAAAGCTTGCGATTTATGGACGTTTTCATGCGCTATTACCAACCATTTTGGTTTTCCAGGGCGATTGACATTACTTGTAACACCCGATACACGTTTTAGAGTTATGAGCAAAAACTCGTCGTTTTCATGTTTTATGGCCCTTTTCATGAGCTATTGCCCACAGTTTTGGTGTTCCAGGGCGATTTGCAGGGCCCAACAGCCCCAATACATGTTTAGGAGTTATGAGCAAAAACTCGTCGTTTTCATGTTTTGTGGCCCTTTTCATGAGCTATTGCCCACTGTTTAGGGGTTCTAGGGTGATTTACACGACTCGTAACACCCGATACATGTTTGAGAGTTATTACCAAAAACTCAACGTTTTCGCGTTTTATGGCCTATTTCATGAGGTATTGCCCACAGTTTTGGTGTTCCAAGCGGATTTCCATGGCCCATAAGAACCGATAGATGTTTGAGAAATATGACCAAAAATTGTTGTTTTCGCGTGTATGGACGTTTTCATGAGCAATTGCCCATAATTTTGGGTTCAATGTGGATTTGCATGTCCAGGAAAATCGGACACATGTTTAAGAGTTATGACCAAATAGTCATTGTTTTCGCGATTTATGGTCAATTTCATGAGCTATTGCCCATAGTTTTGGGATTCGAGGGCGATTTACATGACTCGTAAGACCCGATACACGTTTGAGAGTTATGAGCAAAAACTCGTCGTTTTCATGTTTATGGTCATTTTCATCAGCTATTTCCCATAGTTTGGGGGTTCTAGGGAGATTTACACAACTCGTAACACCCGATACATGTTTGAGAGTTATGACCAAAAACTCGGCGTTTTCACGTTTCATGGCCCATAGTTTTGGGGTTCAATTGAGATTTGCATGGCGAGTAAAACTGGATACATTTTTGAGAGTGATGACCAAAAACCCAGTGTTTTCTTGTTTTCTGTTTGTTTTCTTGTGCTATTTCCCACCATTTTGGGGTTGAATGGGGATTTTCCTGGCGATTAAAACCTAATACATGTTTTAGATTTTTGACCAAAAACTCGTTGTTTTCGCGATTTATGGATGTTTTCATGAGCTATTACCAACCGTTTTGGTTTTCTAGGGCAATTTACATGACTTGTAACACCCGATACACGTTTAGGAGTTATGAGCAAAAACTCGTCGTTTTCATGTTTCATGGCCCTTTTCATGAGCTATTGCCCACAGTTTTGGTGTTCCAGGGCGATTTGCAGGGCCCAACAGACCCGATACATGTTCGTGAGATATGAGCAAAAACTGGTCGTTTTCCCGTTTTATGGCCGTTTTCATGTGCTATTGCCCACAGTTTTGGGGTTCTAGGGTGATTAAAACGACTCGTAACACCAGATACATGTTTGAGAGTTATGACCAAAAACTCAATTTTTTCGCGTTTTATGGTCTAGTTCATGAGCTATTGCCCACAGTTTTGGTGTTCCATGGGATTTGCATGGCCCATAAGAACCGATAGATGTTTGAGAAATATGACCAAAAATTGTTGTTTTCGCGTTTATGGACGTTTTCATGAGCAATTGCCCATAATTTTGGGATTCAATGGGGATTTGCATGTCTAGTAAAACCGGATACATGTTTAAGAGTGATGACCAAAGTGTCATCGTTTTCGATTTTTATGGTCATTTTCATGAGCTATTTCCCACAGTTTTGGGATTCCGGGGCTATTTACATGAATCGTAACACCAGGTACACGTTTGAGAGTTATGAGTAAAAACTCGTTGTTTTCATGTTTTATGGCCGTTTTCATGAGCTATTTCCCACAGTTTTGGGGTTCTAGGGTGATTTACCTGACTCGTAACACCAGATAAAAGCTCGCGATTTATGGACGTTTTCATGCGCTATTACCAACCATTTTGGTTTTCCAGGGCGATTGACATTACTTGTAACACCCGATACACGTTTTAGAGTTATGAGCAAAAACTCGTCGTTTTCATGTTTTATGGCCCTTTTCATGAGCTATTGCCCACAGATTTGGTGTTCCAGGGCGATTTGCAGGGCCCAACAGCCCCAATACATGTTTAGGAGTTATGAGCAAAAACTCGTCGTTTTCATGTTTTGTGGCCCTTTTCATGAGCTATTGCCCACCGTTTAGGGGTTCTAGGGTGATTTACACGACTCGTAACACCCGATACATGTTTGAGAGTAATTACCAAAAACTCAACGTTTTCGCGTTTTATGGCCTATTTCATGAGGTATTGCCCGCAGTTTTGGTGTTCCAAGCGGATTTCCATGGCCCATAAGAACCGATAGATGTTTGAGAAATATGACCAAAAATTGTTGTTTTCGCGTGTATGGACGTTTTCATGAGCAATTGCCCATAATTTTGGGTTCAATGTGGATTTGCATGTCCAGGAAAATCGGACACATGTTTAAGAGTTATGACCAAATAGTCATTGTTTTCGCGATTTATGGTCAATTTCATGAGCTATTGCCCATAGTTTTGGGATTCGAGGGCGATTTACATGACTCGTAACACCCGATACACGTTTGAGAGTTATGAGCAAAAACTCGTCGTTTTCATGTTTATGGTCGTTTTCATCAGCTATTTCCCATAGTTTGGGGGTTCTAGGGAGATTTACACAACTCGTAACACCCGATACATGTTTGAGAGTTATGACCAAAAACTCGGCGTTTTCACGTTTCATGGCCCATAGTTTTGGGGTTCAATTGAGATTTGCATGGCGAGTAAAACCGCATACATTTTTGAGAGTCATGACCAAAAACCCAGTGTTTTCTTGTTTTATGTTTGTTTTCTTGTGCTATTTCCCACCATTTTGGGGTTGAATGGGTATTTTCCTGGCGATTAAAACCTAATACATGTTTTAGATTTTTGACCAAAAACTCGTTGTTTTCGCGATTTATGGATGTTTTCATGAGCTATTACCAACCGTTTTGGTTTTCTAGGGCGATTTACATGACTTGTAACACCCGATACACGTTTAGGAGTTCTGAGCAAAAACTCGTCGTGTTCATGTTTTATGGCCCTTTTCATGAGCTATTGCCCACAGTTTTGGTGTTCCACGCCGATTTGCAGATCCCAACAGACCCGATACATGTTCCCGAGATATGAGCAAAAACTGGTCGTTTTCGCATTTTATGGCCGTATTCATGTGCTATTGCCCACAGTTTTGGGGTTCTAGGGTGATTTACATGACTCGTAACACCAGATACATGTTTGAGAGTTATAACCAAAAACTCAATGTTTTCGCGTTTTATGGTCTATTTCATGAGATACTGCCCATAGTTTTGGTGTTCCATGGGGACTTGCATGGCCCATAAGAACCGATAGATGTTTGAGAAATATGACCAAAAATAGTTGTTTTCGCGTTTATGGACGTTTTCATGAGGAATTGCCCATAATTTTGGGGTTCAATGGGTTTTGCATGTCTAGTAAAACCGGATACATGTTTAAGAGTGATGACCAAAGAGTCATCGTTTTCGCAATTTATGTTCATTTTCATGAGCTATTACCCACAGTTTTGGTATTCCTGGGCGATTTACATGACTTGTAAAACCCGGTACACGTTTGAGAGTAGTTATGAGTAAAAATTCGTCGTTTTCATGTTTTATGGCCATTTTCATGAGCTATTTCCCACAGTTCTGGGGTTCCAGGGAGATTTACACGACTCGTAACACCCGATACATGTTTGGAAGTTATGACCAAAAACTCGGCGTTTTCACGTTTTATGGCCCACAGTTTTGCGGTTCAATGGAGATTTGTATGGCCAATAAACCGATTACATTTTGAGAGTCATGACCAAAAACTCAGCGTTTTCTTATTTTATGCTTGTTTTATTATGCTATTGAGCCCAGTTTTGGAGTTACATGGCGATTTGCACTACCCATAAGACCTGATATATGTTTGAGAGATATGACCATATATCATTGTTCTCGCGTTTATGGACGTTTTCAATAGCTATTGCCCACAGTATTGGGGTTCAATAGGGATTTGCGTGGCCAGTAAAAACGGATACATTTTTTAGAGACATGACCAAAACCTCATCATTTTCATGATTTATGTACGTTTTCATGACCTATTGGCCATAGTTTTGGGATTCCCAAGCGATTTATAGGACTCTTCACACCCGATACATTTTTGAGAGTTAGGATCAAAAACTTGTCGTTTTCGCGTTTTATGGCCGTTTTCATGTGCTATTTGCCCACAGTATTGGGGTTCTAGGGTGATTTACCTGACTCGTAACACCAGATAAAAGCTCGCGATTTATGGACGTTTTCATGCGCTATTACCAACCATTTTGGTTTTCCAGGGAGATTGACACTACTTGTAACACCCGATACACGTTTTAGAGTTATGAGCAAAAACTCGTCGTTTTCATGTTTTATGGCCCTTTTCATGAGCTATTGCCCACAGTTTTGGTGTTCCAGGGCGATTTGCAGGGCCCAACAGCCCCAATACATGTTTAGGAGTTATGAGCAAAAACTCGTCGTTTTCATGTTTTGTGGCCCTTTTCATGAGCTATTGCCCACTGTTTAGGGATTCTAGGGTGATTTACACGACTCGTAACACCCGATACATGTTTGAGAGTTATTACCAAAAACTCAACGTTTTCGCGTTTTATGGCCTATTTCATGAGGTATTGCCCACAGTTTTGGTGTTCCAAGCGGATTTCCATGGCCCATAAGAACCGATAGATGTTTGAGAAATATGACCAAAAATTGTTGTTTTCGCGTGTATGGACGTTTTCATGAGCAATTGCCCATAATTTTGGGTTCAATGTGGATTTGCATGTCCAGGAAAATCGGACACATGTTTAAGAGTTATGACCAAATAGTCATTGTTTTCGCGATTTATGGTCAATTTCATGAGCTATTGCCCATAGTTTTGGGATTCGAGGGCGATTTACATGACTCGTAACACCCGATACACGTTTGAGAGTTATGAGCAAAAACTCGTCGTTTTCATGTTTATGGTCGTTTTCATCAGCTATTTCCCATAGTTTGGGGGTTCTAGGGAGATTTACACAACTCGTAACACCCAATACATGTTTGAGAGTTATGACCAAAAACTCGGCGTTTTCACGTTTCATGGCCCATAGTTTTGGGGTTCAATTGAGATTTGCATGGCGAGTAAAACTGGATACATTTTTGAGAGTGATAACCAAAAACCCAGTGTTTTCTTGTTTTCTGTTTGTTTTCTTGTGCTATTTCCCACCATTTTGGGGTTGAATGGGGATTTTCCTGGCGATTAAAACCTAATACATGTTTTAGATTTTTGACCAAAAACTCGTTGTTTTCGCGATTTATGGATGTTTTCATGAGCTATTACCAACCGTTTTGGTTTTCTAGGGCAATTTACATGACTTGTAACACCCGATACACGTTTAGGAGTTATGAGCAAAAACTCATCGTTTTCATGTTTCATGGCCCTTTTCATGAGCTATTGCCCACAGTTTTGGTGTTCCAGGGCGATTTGCAGGGCCCAACAGACCCGATACATGTTCGTGAGATATGAGCAAAAACTGGTCGTTTTCCCGTTTTATGGCCGTTTTCATGTGCTATTGCCCACAATTTTGGGGTTCTAGGGTGATTAAAACGACTCGTAACACCAGATACATGTTTGAGAGTTATGACCAAAAACTCAATTTTTTCGCGTTTTATGGTCTAGTTCATGAGCTATTGCCCACAGTTTTGGTGTTCCATGGGATTTGCATGGCCCATAAGAACCGATAGATGTTTGAGAAATATGACCAAAAATTGTTGTTTTCGCGTTTATGGACGTTTTCATGAGCAATTGCCCATAATTTTGGGATTCAATGGGGATTTGCATGTCTAGTAAAACCGGATACATGTTTAAGAGTGATGACCAAAGTGTCATCGTTTTCGATTTTTATGGTCATTTTCATGAGCTATTGCCCACAGTTTTGGGATTCCGAGGCTATTTACATGAATCGTAACACCAGGTACACGTTTGAGAGTTATGAGTAAAAACTCGTTGTTTTCATGTTTTATGGCCGTTTTCATGAGCTATTTCCCACAGTTTTGGGGTTCTAGGGTGATTTACCTGACTCGTAACACCAGATAAAAGCTCGCGATTTATGGACGTTTTCATGCGCTATTACCAACCATTTTGGTTTTCCATGGCGATTGACATTACTTGTAACACCCGATACACGTTTTAGAGTTATGAGCAAAAACTCGTCGTTTTCATGTTTTATGGCCCTTTTCATGAGCTATTGCCCACAGTTTTGGTGTTCCAGGGCGATTTGCAGGGCCCAACAGCCCCAATACATGTTTAGGAGTTATGAGCAAAAACTCGTCGTTTTCATGTTTTGTGGCCCTTTTCATGAGCTATTGCCCACCGTTTAGGGATTCTAGGGTGATTTACACGACTCGTAACACCCGATACATGTTTGAGAGTAATTACCAAAAACTCAACGTTTTCGCGTTTTATGGCCTATTTCATGAGGTATTGCCCACAGTTTTGGTGTTCCAAGCGGATTTCCATGGCCCATAAGAACCGATAGATGTTTGAGAAATATGACCAAAAATTGTTGTTTTCGCGTGTATGGACGTTTTCATGAGCAATTGCCCATAATTTTGGGTTCAATGTGGATTTTCATGTCCAGGAAAATCGGACACATGTTTAAGAGTTATGACCAAATAGTCATTGTTTTCGCGATTTATGGTCAATTTCATGAGCTATTGCCCATAGTTTTGGGATTCGAGGGCGATTTACATGACTCGTAACACCCGATACACGTTTGAGAGTTATGAGCAAAAACTCGTCGTTTTCATGTTTATGGTCGTTTTCATCAGCTATTTCCCATAGTTTGGGGGTTCTAGGGAGATTTACACAACTCGTAACACCCGATACATGTTTGAGAGTTATGACCAAAAACTCGGCGTTTTCACGTTTCATGGCCCATAGTTTTGGGGTTCAATTGAGATTTGCATGGCGAGTAAAACCGCATACATTTTTGAGAGTCATGACCAAAAACCCAGTGTTTTCTTGTTTTATGTTTGTTTTCTTGTGCTATTTCCCACCATTTTGGGGTTTAATGGGTATTTTCCTGGCGATTAAAACCTAATACATGTTTTAGATTTTTGACCAAAAACTCGTTGTTTTCGCGATTTATGGATGTTTTCATGAGCTATTACCAACCGTTTTGGTTTTCTAGGGCGATTTACATGACTTGTAACACCCGATACACGTTTAGGAGTTCTGAGCAAAAACTCGTCGTGTTCATGTTTTATGGCCCTTTTCATGAGCTATTGCCCACAGTTTTGGTGTTCCACGGCGATTTGCAGATCCCAACAGACCCGATACATGTTCCCGAGATATGAGCAAAAACTGGTCGTTTTCGCATTTTATGGCCGTATTCATGTGCTATTGCCCACAGTTTTGGGGTTCTAGGGTGATTTACATGACTCGTAACACCAGATACATGTTTGAGAGTTATAACCAAAAACTCAATGTTTTCGCGTTTTATGGTCTATTTCATGAGCTACTGCCCATAGTTTTGGTGTTCCATGGGGACTTGCATGGCCCATAAGAACCGATAGATGTTTGAGAAATATGACCAAAAATAGTTGTTTTCGCGTTTATGGACGTTTTCATGAGCAATTGCCCATAATTTTGGGGTTCAATGGGTTTTGCATGTCTAGTAAAACCGGATACATGTTTAAGAGTGATGACCAAAGAGTCATCGTTTTCGCAATTTATGTTCATTTTCATGAGCTATTACCCACAGTTTTGGTATTCCTGGGCGATTTACATGACTTGTAAAACCCGGTACACGTTTGAGAGTAGTTATGAGTAAAAATTCGTCGTTTTCATGTTTTATGGCCATTTTCATGAGCTATTTCCCACAGTTCTGGGGTTCCAGGGAGATTTACACGACTCGTAACACCCGATACATGTTTGGAAGTTATGACGAAAAACTCGGCGTTTTCACGTTTTATGGCCCACAGTTTTGCGGTTCAATGGAGATTTGTATGGCCAATAAACCGATTACATTTTGAGAGTCATGACCAAAAACTCAGCGTTTTCTTATTTTATGCCTGTTTTATTATGCTATTGAGCCCCGTTTTGGAGTTACATGGCGATTTTCACTACCCATAAGACCTGATATATGTTTGAGAGATATGACCATATATCATTGTTCTCGCGTTTATGGACGTTTTCAACAGCTATTGCCCACAGTATTGGGGTTCAATAGGGATTTGCGTGGCCAGTAAAAACGGATACATTTTTGAGAGACATGACCAAAACCTCATCATTTTCATGATTTATGTACGTTTTCATGACCTATTGGCCATAGTTTTGGGATTCCCAAGCGATTTATAGGACTCTTCACACCCAATACATTTTTGAGAGTTAGGATCAAAAACTTGTCGTTTTCGCGTTTTATGGCCGTTTTCATGTGCTATTTGCCCACAGTATGGGGTTCTAGGGTGATTTACTTGACTCGTAACACCAGATAAAAGCTCGCGATTTATGGACGTTTTCATGCGCTATTACCAACCATTTTGGTTTTCCAGGGCGATTGACATTACTTGTAACACCCGATACATGTTTTAGAGTTATGAGCAAAAACTCGTCGTTTTCATGTTTTATGGCCCTTTTCATGAGCTATTGCCCACAGTTTTGGTGTTCTAGGGCGATTTGCAGGGCCCAACAGCCCCAATACATGTTTAGGAGTTATGAGCAAAAACTCGTCGTTTTCATGTTTTGTGGCCCTTTTCATGAGCTATTGCCCACCGTTTAGGGGTTCTAGGGTGATTTACACGACTCGTAACACCCGATACATGTTTGAGAGTTATTACCAAAAACTCAACGTTTTCATGTTTTATGGCCTATTTCATGAGGTATTGCCCACAGTTTTGGTGTTCCAAGCGGATTTCCATGGCCCATAAGAACCGATAGATGTTTGAGAAATATGACCTAAAATTGTTGTTTTCGCGTGTATGGACGTTTTCATGAGCAATTGCCCATAATTTTGGGTTCAATGTGGATTTGCATGTCCAGGAAAATCGGACACATGTTTAAGAGTTATGACCAAATAGTCATTGTTTTCGCGATTTATGGTCAATTTCATGAGCTATTGCCCATAGTTTTGGGATTCGAGGGCGATTTACATGACTCGTAACACCCGATACACGTTTGAGAGTTATGAGCAAAAACTCGTCGTTTTCATGTTTATGGTCGTTTTCATCAGCTATTTCCCATAGTTTGGGCGTTCTAGGGAGATTTACACAACTCGTAACACCCGATACATGTTTGAGAGTTATGACCAAAAACTCGGCGTTTTCACGTTTCATGGCCCATAGTTTTGGGGTTCAATTGAGATTTGCATGGCGAGTAAAACCGCATACATTTTTGAGAGTCATGACCAAAAACCCAGTGTTTTCTTGTTTTCTGTTTGTTTTCTTGTGCTATTTCCCACCATTTTGGGGTTGAATGGGGATTTTCCTGGCGATTAAAACCTAATACATGTTTTAGATTTTTGACCAAAAACTCGTTGTTTTCGCGATTTATGGATGTTTTCATGAGCTATTACCAACCGTTTTCGTTTTCTAGGGCAATTTACATGACTTGTAGCACCCGATACACATTTAGGAGTTATGAGCAAAAACTCGTCGTTTTCATGTTTTATGGCCCTTTTCATGAGCTATTGCCCACAGTTTTGGTGTTCCAGGGCGATTTGCAGGGCCCAACAGACCCGATACATGTTCGTGAGATATGAGCAAAAACTGGTCGTTTTCCCGTTTTATGGCCGTTTTCATGTTCTATTGCCCACAGTTTTGGGGTTCTAGGGTGATTAAAACGACTCGTAACACGAGATACATGTTTGAGAGTTATGACCAAAAACTCAATTTTTTCGCGTTTTATGGTCTAGTTCATGAGCTATTGCCCACAGTTTTGGTGTTCCATGGGATTTGCATGGCCCAAAAGAACCGATAGATGTTTGAGAAATATGACCAAAAATTGTTGCTTTCGCGTTTATGGAAGTTTTCATGAGCAATTGCCCATAATTTTGGGATTCAATGGGGATTTGCATGTCTAGTAAAACCGGATACATGTTTAAGAGTGATGACCAAAGTGTCATCGTTTTCGATTTTTATGGTCATTTTCATGAGCTATTGCCCACCGTTTTGGGATTCCTGGGCTATTTACATGAATCGTAACACCAGGTACACGTTTGAGAGTTATGAGTAAAAACTCGTTGTTTTCATGTTTTATGGCCGTTTTCATGAGCTATTTCCCATAGTTTTGGGGTTCCAGGGCGATTTAGACGACTCGTAACACCCGATACATGTTTGAGAGTTATGACCAAAAACTCGGCGTTTTCACGTTTTATGGCCCACGGTTTTGGGGATCAATGGAGATTAGCATGTCCAATAAAACCGATTACATTTTGAGAGTCATGATCAAAAACTCAGCGTTTTCTTATTTTATGCCTGTTTTATTATGCTATTGACCCCGTTTTGGAGTTACATGGCGATTTTCACTACCCATAAGACCCGATATATGTTTGAGAGATATGACTATAAATCATTGTTCTCGTGTTTATGGACGTTTTCAATAGTCATTGCCCATAGTATTGGGGTTCAATAGGGATTTGCGTGGCTAGTAAAACCGGATACATGTTTGAGAGATATGACCAAAACCTCGTCATTTTCATGATTTATGTACGTTTTCATGAGTTATTGTCCATAGTTTTGGGATTCCCTAGTGATTTAAAGGACGCGTCACAACTGATACGTGTTTGAGAGTTATGACCAAAAACTTTTCGTTTTATGGCCGTTTTCATGTGCTATTGCCCACAGTTTTGGGGTTCTAGGGTGATTTACACGACTCGTAAAACCAGATAAACGCTTGAGAGTTATGACCAAAAAATCGATGTTTTCGCGTTTTATGGCTGTATTCATGAGCTATTGCCCACAATTTTGGTGTTACAGGGTGATTTCACTACCCATCAGACCCAATACATGTTTGATAGATATGACCAAAAAACGTTGTTTTCGCGTTTATGGAAGTTTTCAATAGCTATTGCCCACAATTTTGGGGTTCATTAGGGATTCGCATGGCTAGTAAAACCGGATACATGATTGAGAGTTATGACCAAAAACTAGCCGTTGTCGCGATTTATGGATGTTTTCATGAGCTATTACCAACCGTTTTGGTTTTCCAGGGTGATTTACATGACTTATAACACCCGATACATGTTTGAGAGTTGTGAGAAAAAACTCGTCGTTTTCATGTTTTATGGCCCTTTTCATGAGCTATTGCCCACAGTTTTGGTGTTCCAGGGCAATTTGCAGGGCCCAACAGCCCCAATACATGTTTGAGAGATATGAGCAAAAAATGATCTTTTTCGCGTTGTATGGCCGTTTTCATGTGCTATTGCCCACAGTTTTGAACAAAAACTCAACGTTTTCGCGTTTTATGGCCGTTTTCATGTGCTATTACCCACCGTTTTGGGGTTCTAGGGTTATTTACATGTCTCGTAACACCCGATAGATGTTTGAGAGTTATGACCAAAAACTCAACGTTTTCACGTTTTATGGCCTATTTCATGAGCTATTGCCCACAGTTTTGGTCTTCCAGGGGGATTTGCATTGCCCATAAGAACCGATAGATGTTTGAGAAATATGACAAAAAATTGTTGTTTTCGCGTTTATGGACGTTTTCATGAGCAATTGCCCATAAGTTTGGGGTTCAATGGAGATTTGCATGTCCAGTAAAACCGAATACATGTTTTAGAGTTATGACCAAAGATTCATCGTTTTCGCGATTTATGGTCATTTTCATGAGCTATTGCCCATAGTTTTGGGATTCCAGAGCGATTTACATGACTCGTAACACCCGATACAAGTTTGAGAGTTATGAGTAAAAACTCGTCGTTTTCATGTTTTACGGCCGTTTTCACAAGCTATTTTCCATAGTTTCGGGGTCTCAAGGCGATTTACACGACTTGTAACACCGATACATGTTTGACAGTTATGACCAAAAACTCGGCGTTTTCACGTTTTATGGCCCACGGTTTTGGGATTCAATGGAGATTTGCATGGCCAATAAAACAGAATACATTTTTGAGAGTCATGGCCAAAAACTCCGCGTTTTCTTATTTTATGCCTGTTTTCTTTTGCTATTGCCCCATGTTTTGGAGTTATAGGCCGATTTTCACTAACCATAAGACCCACCATATGTTTGAGAGATTTGACCATAAATCATTGTTCTCGTGTTTATGGACATTTTCAATAGCTATTGCCCACAGTATTGGGGTTCAATAGGGATTTGCGTGGCCAGTAAAACCGGATACATGTTTGAAAGATATGACCAAAACTTCGTCATTTTCACGATTTATGTACGTTTTCATGAGCTATTGGCCACAGTTTTGGGATTGCCGAGCAATTTACAGGACTCGTCACACCCGATACGTGTTTGAGAGTTATGAGCAAAACCCCGTCGTTTTACGGCCGTTTTCATGTGCTATTGCCCACAGTTTTGGGGTTCTGGGGTGATTTACACGACTCGTAACACCTGATAAACACTAGAGAGTTATGACCAAAAAATCGATGTTTTCGCGTTTTATGGCTGTATTCATGAGCTATTGCCCACAATTTTGGTGTTACAGGGCGATTTGCACTACCCATAAGACCAGATACATGTTTGAGAGATATGACCAAAAATCGTTATTTTCGCGTTTATGGACGTTTTCAATAGCTATTGTCCACAGTTTTGGGGTTCAAGAGGGATTTGCATGGCTAGTAAAACCGGATACATGTTTGAGAGTTATGACCATTTATGGACGTTTTCATTAGCTATTACCAACCGTTTTGGTATTCCAGGGCGATTTACATGACTTGTAATACCCGATACACGTTTGAAAGTTCTGAGCAAAAACTCGTCGTTTTCATGTTTTATGGCCCTTTTCATGATGTATTTCCCACAATTTTGGTGTTCCAGGGCGATTTGCAGGACCCAATAGACCCAATACATGTTTGAGAGATATGAGCAAAAACTGGTCATTTTCGTGTTTTATGGCTGTTTTCATGTGCTATTGCCCACCGTTTTGGGATTCTAGGCTGATTTACACGATTCGTAACACCCGATACATGTTTGATAGTTATGACAAAAAAATCAACGTTTTCGCGTTTTATGGCCTATTTCATGAGCTATTGCCCACAGTTTTGGTGTTCCAGGGGATTTGCATTGCCCATATGAACCCATAGATGTTTGAGAAATATGACAAAAAATTGTTGTTTTCGCGTTTATGGACGTTTTCATGAGCAATTGCCCATAATTTTAGGGTTCAATGGAGATTTGCATGTCCAGTAAAACCGGATACATGTTTAAGAGTTATGACCAAAGAGTCATCGGTTTCGCGATTTATGGTCATTTTCATAAGCTATTGCCCATAGTTTTGGGATTTCAGGGCGATTTACATGACTCGTAACACCCGGTACAAGTTTGAGAGTTATGAGTAAAAACTCGTCGTTTTCATGTTTTACCGCCGTTTTCACGAGCTATTTCCCATAGTTTTGGGATTCCAGGGCGATTTACATGACTCGTAACACCCGATACATGTTTGAGAGTTATGACCAAAAACTCGGCGTTTTCACGTTTTATGGCCCATAGTTTTGGGGTTCAATGGATATTTGCATGGCCAATAAAACCTATTACATTTTTGAGAGTCATGACCAAAAACTTAGCGTTTTTTTATTTTATGCCTGTTTTCTTGTGCTATTGCCCCATGTTTTGGAGTTATAGGGCGATTTTTACTACCCATAAGAACCGATATATATTTGAGAGATATGACCATAAATCATTGTTCTCGTGTTTATGGACGTTTTCAATAGCAATTGCCCACAGTATTGGGATTCAATAGGGATTTGTGTGGCCAGTAAAACCGGATACATGTTTGAGAGATATGACCAAAACCTCGTCATTTTCACGATTTATGTACGTTTTCATGAGCTATTGGCCACAGCTTTGGGATTGCCGAGAAATTTACAGGACTCGTCACACCCGATACGTGTTTGAGAGTTATGAGCAAAAACCCGTCGTTTTACGGCCGTGGATCCCTGTGATTGCAATGCTAGTCCCTGGATCATTGCTAGCATCCACAGTTTAAGATGAAGTACACAGATACAAATGTCGTTTATTACAAGCATTCCAGAGATAAACATAGTCTTTTACAACTCAGGGCCAAAGGCCTAATACAAGAGTTTTGAAATAAGTAAATAAACATAAGTCTTCATCTTCATGTGCCACAGGCATGCATGTTGAGTGTAGACTCATGACTCCTACTCATCATCGGAGTAACCTGCAACATCACAAGTTACAGCCACATAGGGTCAATACTTTTGGAATAGTATTGGCAAGTGATACCTTAATATATTTTAAGTGGACTATAATGCTATATGCATTTGGCTAAGTGTAGCTTGGCTTGCTTTGCTTAAAAATAGGTTTTACCTATTAGTTGAAATTGCTAAGTTTTTCTTTATCAAAACTTTCCCAAGGAACCTCCAATAGACATTGGGTCCTTCACCCTTGTTCACCCACCAAATTTTACTTAGAAGTTGGAGTGATGAGATTCTTGTGGCTTCCATGTCTTGATGCTCAAATTGTCCATTGCCTTGGACAAGGCTAAGTACTTAGGTTTTCCATTTGCAGAGGTGGTGCACTTTCCCCACAAGACTTGGTTTCCCAAGACAAGACCTTTCAGAAGCCTTTCCTTAGTCAAATGGACGCGTTCCAACCTATCATCCCATCTACCACCAACTGTCCAAATGACTAAGTTCTAGCAACCTATATGATCAAGGCAGAGCCCATATTGCCAAGTGGTTGCACTGTAAGCTTTCTCCACACTTGGCCTCCAAACCTCTTTGTGCCTGGGTGGCTTACCACAAGTGAGATACACAACCCAAGTCCATGGCCTTGTGTAACCACTCAACATAACCCAATCCTTCCATTCCACCCAGGGGTTCATTTGACTTAGTTGTTTTATTAGAAAAGCATAAGTCTCATGACTTAGAATATTTTCATCATAGTAAGTATAGATTTTTACCATCCCTTGTTTGCTAAATAGCTAGGCTAAGCATAGTAGGATAACTTAACTTAGGAGATTTCCTAGTAATACTACAAATTCTACATTACTTAGGATTTCCCAATTTAGCATTAGGCAAAATAGCATGCAAGACTTAGCAAAATTATCTAATGCTAGTACAAAAAAAAATAGGATAGACATATTCATGAAAATATCACTTGCCTTGGTAATGGGGAGAGTAGAACTCTTCACAATCACAATCACTAGCAAAATCTACACAAAAAAAAATATAGCATACAATTACACACAAATATATTCAACCAAAAATAATATGAATGCATGCATGCAAGATTTTGTCAAGTGGTGATTTTGAAAATTCTACCAAGGGTGCACATGTTTTCAGAACTTAACAAGTCACAAATTTGCCAACTAAACTTATTTGGCTCCAATACAATTTACCAAAATAAATCTCTTCTTTAAATGGCCTTAAAACATGTTCTACAAAAAAAATCATTTTAACTGTTACTATATGCTAAATAAATTGGATATTCAGAAAGGTCTTGTTTCACTGAATCGAACGGTATAAAATTTGTAAAAGTCTAACGTGGCAATCAAAACTTATAAGCATTTGAATTTGGATCAAATTTTTGGTTTTAAATCTAATTTTAGATCTAACCCTAGCCACGCGTCGTGCTGTGATTGGCGCGTACCGCTTCGGTTGGATCGCGCTCTGCAGCCGCAGGATCTAAACAGATCGTACGCTCCAGATCGCGTACCGCTTCGGGGTTAAGTGGATCTATCTCAGCGCTACGATACAGATCCAACGATCTAAAATAACAAGCCAAAATCTGGCGGCGCTTATCGGCTGTGCGCGGCGGCGACGGCCAGACGGTGGCGGCGCCGACGGTACAGATCGTTAGGTGGATGGGGAAGATGCTTACCAGGACCGCAAGGATGTGGGGATGCTCGACGTGTGATCAGCTCGGCAAGGGGCGCTCAGGGTTGCGGTAGATTTCTCGCCGGAGTTGGATCTGGCAACGGTGGTTCTACTCGAGGTCGGAGGCGATGGGGTAGATCACTAGGATGCCAAAGGGAGGTGTGGTTAGACGCGGAAGATCGCGGAGAACATGCGAGTGTGAACGACAAGGTTCGGGGTGGTCTGGACTTACCACTAGAGCTCGCCGGAGTTCGTGCAGAAGACGGTGGCGGCCAGTCGTCGACGTTGCCGATGCTACGGGTCATGCGAAGGTAAACGGAGAGTGTTAGAAGGTGCACAGAGGTTCACTGAACATGATAGCGTAAACGCGAGACCGAGGGAAACTCTAGGCTCACCGGAATTTGCCGGCGCAGTCGTCGGAGACGGCGGGGTTGCAGAGAGCAATGCGCGCAGCCTGGGGGCGTTCTGTGCTTGGGGTTTGGGGGAAAAGAAAGAGGGGGCAGAGGGGGTTTATATAGCTTGATCATGAGCGAGAATCACTCGGGCATTGATTCGAATTGACGCCGCGAATTAATCACAGAAACGGCCACACTGATTTGGGGATGAACAGGTCCTGCGGGTGGAGACGATGCCGACGTGGAGGAGGCCCGCTTGTCAGCGATGTGTGCGAGGTGGTTGTGGGGTCTGCCTGTCAGCGGCCGAACGCGTGTGCTCGCGCGTGAGAGAAGTAAAGAAAGGATCCCGGGTGGGCTTGCTGGGCTCGATTCGCTGCTGGGCCAGAAACCTGGCGCTCGGCCTTTTTCCTTTGTTTAAGTCTTTTTATTTTCTAATTCTATTTTCTGAAATGATTTTTGACATGAATTTAAATCCTTTTGAATTCAAACAAAATTGGGGATCTTTGCAGGGTTCTGTGGTTTCAAATACAGTCTTTTAACCAAGTGGTTACCTTGTAAGGCCTGGTCAAGCTTGGGTTTTGGAACAAACAGATACTTGTCTCTAGTTTGTGAATGATTGAAATATGGTTTAGAAAATATTTCTAAATTGAAAACTTGGGTTAAAATGCTACACCTAATCTTTCCAACAATGGAGGCAAGCAATCAAGTTCCTAAACAATCCAATCCCAAAGGGTGATGGCCACTTGAGTTGAATTTGCACACATGAAATCATAGCTCAACCTTCTGTCTCTAAATGATTTTGAGAAAAACCCTAAATGGATAAATGATGCAAGAATGATATGAATGAGTTTTGGAATATGAATTGAGGGATGTTACACAACTTTGGTGTTCCAGGGCGATTTGCAGGACCCAACAGACCCAATACATGTTTGAGAGATATGAGCAAAAACTGGTCGTTTTCGTGTTTTATGGCTGTTTTCATGTGCTATTGCCCACCGTTTTGGGGTTCTAGGCAGATTTACACGATTCGTAACACCCGATACATGTTTGATAGTTATGACAAAAAAAATCAACATTTTCGCGTTTTATGGCCTATTTCATGAGCTATTGCCCACAGTTTTGGTGTTCCAGGGGGATTTGCATTGCCCATAAGAACCCATAGATGTTTGAGAAATATGACAAAAAATTGTTGTTTTCGCGTTTACGGACGTTTTCATGAGCAATTGCCCATAATTTTAGGGTTCAAAGGAGATTTGCATGTCCAGTAAAACCAGATACATGTTTAAGAGCTATGACCAAAGAGTCATCATTTTCGCGATTTATGGTCATTTCATGAGCTATTGCCCATAGTTTTGGGATTCCAGGGCGATTTACATGACTCTTAACACCCGGTACAAGTTTGAGAGTAATGAGTAAAAACTCGTCGTTTTCATGTTTTACCGCCGTTTTCACGAGCTATTTCCCATAGTTTTGGGGTTCCAGGGCGATTTACACGACTCGTAACACCCGATACATGTTTGAGAGTTTTGACCAAAAACTCGGCGTTTTCATGTTTTATGGCCCACAGTTTTGGGGTTCAATGGATATTTGCATGGCCAATAAAACCCATTACATTTTTGAGAGTCATGACCAAAAACTTAGCGTTTTCTTATTTTATGCCTGTTTT
Source organism: Avena atlantica (assembly GCA_910589765.1). Lineage (NCBI taxonomy): Eukaryota > Viridiplantae > Streptophyta > Magnoliopsida > Poales > Poaceae > Avena > Avena atlantica. The sequence goes on from OU342736.1 coordinate 511,864,264, forward strand.
CTTGTGCTATTGCCCCATGTTTTGGAGTTATAGGGCGATTTTTACTACCCATAAGACCCGATATATGTTTGAGAGATATGACCATAAATCATTGTTCTCGTGTTTATGGACGTTTTCAATAGCAATTTCCCACAGTATTGGGGTTCAATAGGGATTTGTGTGGCCAGTAAAACCGGATACATGTTTGAGAGCTATGACCAAAACCTCGTCATTTTCACGATTTATGTACGTTTTCGTGAGCTATTGGCCACAGCTTGGGATTGCCGAGAAATTTACAGGACTCGTCACACCCGATACGTGTTTGAGTGTTATGAGCAAAAACCCGTCGTTTTACGGCCGTTTTCATGTGCTATTGCCCACGGTTTTGGGGTTCTGGGCTGATTTACACGACTCGTAACACCTGATAAACACTAGAGAGTTATGACCAAAAATCGATGTTTTCGAATTTTGTAGCCGTATTCATGAGCTATTGCCCACAATTTTGGTGTTACGGGGCGATTTGCACTACCCATAAGACCGATACATGTTTGAGAGATATGACCAAAAATCGTTATTTTCGCATTTATGGACGTTTTCAATAGCTATTGCCCACAGTTTTGGGGTTCAATAGGGATTTGCATGGCTAGTAAAACCGGATACATGTTTGAGAGTTATGACCAAAAACTCGTCGTTCTCGCGATTTATGGACGTTTTCATGAGCTATTACCAACCGTTTTGGTTTTCTATGGCGATTTACATGACTTGTAATACCCGATACACGTTTGAAAGTTGTGAGCAAAAACTCATCGTTTTCATGTTTTATGGCCCTTTTCATGATCTATTTCCCACAACTTTGGTGTTCCAGGGCAATTTGCAGGACCCAACAGACCCAATACATGTTTGAGAGATATGAGCAAAAACTGGTCGTTTTCGTGTTTTATAGCTGTTGTCATGTGCTATTGCCCACCGTTTTGGGGTTCTAGGCTGATTTACACGATTCGTAACACCCGATACATGTTTGATAGTTATGACAAAAAAAATCAACGTTTTCGCGTTTTATGGCCTATTTCATGAGCTATTGCCCACAGTTTTGGTGTTCCAGGGGGATTTGCATTGCCCATAAGAACCCATAGATGTTTGAGAAATATGACAAAAAATTGTTGTTTTCGCGTTTATGGACGTTTTCATGAGAAATTGCCCATAATTTTAGGGTTCAAAGGAGATTTGCATGTCCAGTAAAACCGGATACATGTTTAAGAGCTATGACCAAAGAGTCATCATTTTCGCGATTTATGGTCATTTCATGAGCTATTGCCCATAGTTTTGGGATTCCAGGGCGATTTACATGACTCTTAACACCCGGTACAAGTTTGAGAGTTATGAGTAAAAACTCGTCGTTTTCATGTTTTACCGCCGTTTTCACGAGCTATTTCCCATAGTTTTGGGGTTCCAGGGCGATTTACACGACTCGTAACACCCGATACATGTTTGAGAGTTTTGACCAAAAACTCGGCGTTTTCACGTTTTTATGGCCCACAGTTTTGGGGTTCAATGGATATTTGCATGGCCAATAAAACCCATTACATTTTTGAGAGTCATGACCAAAAACTTAGCGTTTTCTTATTTTATGCCTGTTTTCTTGTGCTATTGCCCCATGTTTTGGAGTTATAGGGCGATTTTTACTACCCATAAGATCCGATATATGTTTGAGAGATATGACCATAAATCATTGTTCTCGTGTTTATGGACGTTTTCAATAGCAATTACCACAATATTGGGGTTCAATAGGGATTTGTGTGGCCAGTAAAACCGGATACATGTTTGAGAGATATGACCAAAACCTCGTCATTTTCACGATTTATGTACGTTTTCATGAGCTATTGGCCACAGCTTTGGGATTGCCGAGAAATTTACAGGACTCGTCACACCCGATACGTATTTGAGAATTATGAGCAAAAACCCGTCGTTTTATGGCCGTTTTCATGTGCTATTGCCCACAGTTTTGGGGTTCTAGGGTGATTTACACGACTCGTAACACCTGATAAACACTAGAGAGTTATGACCAAAAATCGATGTTTTCGCGTTTTATGGCCGTATTCATGAGCTATTGCCCACAATTTTGGTGTTACAGGGCAATTTGCACTACCCGATAAGAGAGATACATGACCAAAAATCGTTATTTTCGCGTTTATGGACGTTTTCAATAGCTATTGCCCACAGGTTTGGGGTTCAATAGTGATTTGCATGGCCAGTAAACATGGATACATGTTTGAGAGTTATGACCAAAAACTCATCGTTTTCACGATTTATGGACGTTTTCATGAGCTATTGGCCACAGTTTTGGGATTTCATGGCGATTTATAGGACTCATAACACCCGATACGCGTTTGAGAGTTTTGAGCAAAAACTCATCGTTTTTGTGTTTTATGGCCATTTTCATGTGCTATTGCCCACAGTTTGGGGATTCTACCATGGTCGCGAGGAGCTGCGTCCGAGAGGAGATGTTGCGTAGAGACCACCATCACCGTAAAGCGTAGGGAGAAAGCAGGGAGCACCACACATCTTCGATACCGTACCGGCTCACACAAATCTCGCCATCGGCATCCAATTCTTCCCGCCACCATCATCGGCCCCTCTTAGTAAGCACTGACGCACCCCACCTCTCTAGCCTAGCTTGCCTCAACGCAGAGCGCGCCGGCCGCGGCCTCGCCACTTCACCTGCACCCACGATGTGCCTGCTCCCCAAGTCGTCTCGCAGCCGGCAGCAAACCTCCATAACACCTATAAACTCTATGTTTTCTGTAAGACCTAGAGATCCTATGGCGAGCCTCCTTCCACGGATCTCTTCTAAGAACAACCGGTGACCATCAGGAGGAAATGGTGCATGGAACGATGACCCCAATATCTCAGAATCTTCCGACGAAAACCAACGTTTCTTCATTTTCTCGCTGATGAACTGTCGTCTTAGTCTGTGAAGTCGACCTTTATTCATCGTATTTTTCCCAGCTCTACAATCCACCTCTGGCGCCTACATCGACATTTATCTAATCTCGGATATACCCTCTTTCTTCCGCAACACATGGCGCATGAAATGGTGTCTTAAATCTCTCGAAACTGTCTATGAAAAATCGAGCAAGCTAGTTGTTTTCGTCCTAAAGAATTCAGTTTGCCTGGCTATTATTCAAATAGCTCCTAGTACTTTTGCACAAAGGCCCTTGAGCATTTATTTTTATCAACCCGGTGTTCGCCCCTATGACCCACCAGTTAGACACCCGTCCCCACACCTCAGCGGCTAAGTGCAGATTTGAACCCGTGAGAAAACCGGAAATGTTTTCTGATTCGGATTTAAACTAACACTACTAGGGAAAATCCTACTCGAGGCGCATATGGAAAGCCATTAGATTCGCATTAGGGATGCGCCTCCAGCGCCGCGACTCAAGTATTTGTAATGCGAGTCGCATTACACATGGGCCTGTATTATAGGACGCGCACATTGATATGCGCCTCGCATATGTAGCTTATACAAGGCGCATGTGTAATGCGACTCTAGTAAGTTTACAGATGCGCCTCAAATAGAAATTTCAAATTTTGAAAAAAGGTGGCTAGATCTTGTGGGAGGTGGGGGTCACCGGAGGAAGGCTAGGCTAGGACGGAGGTGGGTGACGAGGGGGCTCGCCGGAGGAGTAGTAGGAGGAGGAGGAGGGGTAGCCGGAGAAGGTCACTGTGGTGTTGGTCGTCATCATCATCATCGGAGGAGGGGATCACCGGGGTAGAGGAGGAGGAGGAGGATCTCACCTGGGTGGAGGAGGAGCTCACCAGGGTAGAGGAGGAGGATCTCAGCGGGGTGGAGGAGGAGGAGGAGGGAGGAACCCACCGGGTGGAGGAGGAGGAGCTCACTAGGTTGGAAGAGGATGAGGGAGGATCTCACCGAGTGGAAGAGAAGGAAGAGGGAGGAGAATGGGAAGAGAAGGAGAGAAGAAGTGGAGGGAGGAGAAGAGTGGAGGAGAGGAAGAGGACTAAAGGAGGCGGGATTCAAATTTTCTCCCCCTTTTTTTATTTTTTTGCAGAAAAAAACTTCTTTCTGCCATAACTTTTTACTCTTTTAGAATTTGTGGAATATGTAAAATCTTCAACAACTTTTAGCAGTTGAATTCGACTAGGAAATTTTGGGACGATCATTTTGATATATTAAACTTTTTTTTCGACATCGCATGCAAAAGTTATGTCCGTTTTACCATTCCATAATCTATTTTTGCAAAATACATCAAAATTCAGGTTCTTCAATTTTGTCTACAACTATACCCTAAAAAATAAGTACATCTCAAATGTATTATTTTTTAAAAGTTATTATCGTTTTTGTTTATTTTTTAGAAAACTTAAAAGGCAATCCAAGGGGGGTGGGATCTGTTTACTCGAGGCGCATCCCATTAGATATGTGCCTTGTATACATAAAATACCTGAGGCACATGTCTGGTAGATGTGCCTCGAGTGTCTGGTGCTGCCACCCCCAGACCCACATCACTTACTCGAGGCGCATGTCACAGTGATGCACCTCCAATATTGAAAAATGCTTGAGGCGCATATCTGCTGGTGCACCTCCTATATTGTGGCACCTACCACCACTAGGCCCACCTATCTTACTCGAGGCGCGTCTGATCCATATGCGCCTCAAGTAGTTGAAGTACTCAAGCCGTATATGGACCAGATGCGCCTCGTGTAAGGGGTAGCCAGATCTGGTCGGTACATGCGATATAAGAGACACATCCCTCAAGAATGTGCCTCTAGTATTAATATATAGGAGTCACACCGTTTAGACATGCGCCTTATATATTTAGTGGAGGCGCATGTTTGAGGGATGCGCCTCCTATAAACATGTCTCCTATAGGCTTTTTGCTAGTAGTCTAAATTTAAAACAATTCAAACTTTGACCAACATTTAAAACTGTTATGTGATGTATTTCAGAAAACTGAAAGCATGAAGTGTGCTTGTTTTTGAATTCTAAACATGAATGTGGCCTTTGTTTATTTTTTTTCAAATATTTTAAAATGATATTATTTTTCGTATATGAATAAATGTTTTCATAATTATCAAATGGCATCTTTTAATTAATAATTCTAAATACTACAAATGATATATGTTTTCTCATCATAAATATGCAGGGATTAAAAATATGACCTCCAAAATAGTTTCTGGGCAAATAATATTTTGAAATTGTTTTAATGTTATTAAATGGTCTTTTCTTACACAATTCATATCTTTAATTCTGTAAATCAAAATTCAACAAATAATATGTCTAAATCGATCAGCCCGACGAGTGCTTTCTGACCATGCATTTCATACTTGCAATTGCATCTTGCATCACGGAGAACTTGTAAAACCAGAATATGCAAAGGAAACATGATGAATAAAATTGAAAAATAATGCCTCGGTATTGTTCTATCATTAGTGTGCTAAGAAAATGAAATGTTTTCAACATGGTTTGCATCATTAACTTGCCATGTCATGCAACATATCATGATCATGCCAGTTCTTCCGTATTAGTTCAAATTGTTGCATCGCTTAATGATACGTCGGAAATGTATCTATAATTTTTGATGTTCCATGCTTTTTTAGTATCTACTTTGCTTTTCTTTGTCTACACTTTGAGGTGTTTTTATATGTTTTCTGTAACTAACCTATTAACAAGTTGCCACAGTGCCAGTTGCATGTTTTCTTATGTTTTTTGGTTCTAGAAAGGCAAAAAATCAATATTCTCGGAATTGGACGGGAAAAAAGCCAAAGTCAATATTTTACAGTGGGCAACACGAAGCAAGAAGATGAGACGGAGGAGAGCCTCAGGGGGGACACACCCCCTGGCCGCGGGGGTGGGCCCATCTCGCGCCTGGGGGGTGCAGCCTCTTCGGGCACCCCCTCGGCCTCCCTCTTCGCCTATAAGAAGGCCCCAATGCATAAACCCTAGGCACTCAATCTAAAGTCAACGAAACCGTTAGTAGCCGCCGCCACCATCGTCCCTAGATCGGGGGATCTAAAGTTCTTCCCGGCACCCTGTCGGAGGGAAGATCATCTGGAGGCCTTCTTCTCCGGTATGAAGCATGAGTAGTTCCACCTTGGACTACAGGTCCATGTAGTAGCTAGATGGTTGTATCTCCTCCTTGTGCTTTCATGTATAGATCATGTGAGCTCCGTTCATGATCAAGATCTAATCTATTTGTAATCATGTGTGTTGTGTTTGCGGGGATCCGATGGATATTGAGATTACTATGTCAGATTGATTAAAGGTTTTGTCTTATTGATTCTATCATGTCTGTGTTGTTTGTGATCTTGCATGATCTCCGTTGTTAGTAGCTATCTTGGCCAAGTAGTTGCTAGTGACTCCAAGAAGGAGTATTTATGCTCGATGGTGGGTTCATGCCTCTAGTTTCCAAGGGAAGTGATAGGAATCTCTTCGGTTGTAGATGTGTTGTTACCACTAGGGAGAAAACAACGGTATCTTGTTCATGGAACAAGTGGCTTGTTTACCTTACACACTTTTCTTAAAACAGTTGTCTGTTGCTTGCAACTTAATACTAGAGGGGGTTCGGATGATAACCTGAAGGTGGACTTCTAGTCATAGATGCAGTTGGATGGCGGTCTATTTATATTGTTGTATTGCCCAATTGAATCTCATAGGATCTTTTTTTCTGGTATTGCATTGTTATGCCTTGCTCAGTTCCTGTCAATTGCCCTACTATAATTTGTTTACCCTTCATGCCATGTTGTTTATCTAAGGAGAGCACCTTAGTGAACTATGTACCCCGGTCCAATCTTTACCATTGATACATCTTCCACTGTTACTGTTTACTTGTTGCAAACCATCATCACATTCCACACCATACAGTTAATCCTTTGTTACAACAACCGGTGAGATTGACAACCTCACTGTTAGTTGGGGCAAAGTATTGAGTTTGTGTTGTGCAGGTTTCCACGTTGCTTGCAACACCTTTGAGACGTTTCCTTCCTCCTACTGGTTCGATAACCTTAGTTTCTTACTGTGGGAAAACTTGCTGCTGTACCACATCATACCTTCCTCTGGGGTCTCCCAACGAAGTGCTTCTCCACGCATTACTTAACGATGAGATGTTGTGAGCTTTGACAAGTTCTTCGAATATATCTCTGGCAATGGTTCATTGGCAAGTATTCTCCCCATGCTATGTATTTTATCTTTATGGCTTTAATTTTCTCTATTGATATCCATGTTGATATGCTTTAGTTTTAGTACCATTTATATTCCCTGGAGCCTATATTACCTTGGTCAATTACTATTGCACGTTGTTTTGGTAAATAGTTTTCCTTGCGAGTCGAAGTTTCTTACTCACGTGTTGATTCAAGTCGTCGAGTTCCACCGTTTTTGGGAGGGTATCACATGCTTAATGTTGGAGATAATCATGGTTCTAATTACAACTTGATAATTAAAAATGTTGGGAATAGATATAACTAATAAAGAGGCATCGATGGGTAATATATAGTTAAGATCTGGCTTTTATCCCGCCCACTTCTGTCCACCTAGGACCCAAGAACTTGATGTTTCTTCCTTGACTATCGCACAATCCACATGTGGGAGAATTTCTCGGATCCCCCTTTGCCTGAGCTTGATTCACATCTTTTTTCTTGGGGCCACATGTAGTTTGCGGCTTTACTACTATCATGTACTTATGGCATGCTTTACCGCTTTATTTACTACTATTGCTCGAGGAGAAGTTTACTACTATAATGTTTTGGAGTGTTTTCGCGGTATCGACAAGCCCAATCACACTTTCGAGTTCTGAATTGTTTACAACCATTGACGCAATTTCCGGGTCCGTCTTGGAGCTAGACAGAATTTGTTATGATTATCTTGGTGGGGTGGCCCCCTAAAATCATTTTTTAATCTTGTAAATTCTTTGTTGTGATGCCTCTTTGCTTTCATTTTTTCCAAGGTTGGTCGTGCGTGTGTTGCTATTTGTATACCCATGCAGAGTAAATATTGAAGGGTTTTGCAGCATAGTAAATCAAAAAAATTCTACGGATGCGAACGGGGAAGCCAAGATCTAATCTAGGAGATGCAAACAACGAGGGGGGATAGATGAGATCTTCATACCCTTGAAGATTCGCACAGCGGAACGTTCGACGGAACGTGGTTGATGTAGTCGTACTCGCTTCTCCTCCTCGCGATCCGATCCGATCCAACACCGCAAGTGGCGATGCCTCCGAGAGATGCACACGTACAGCACCTCGACGTCTCCTCCTTCCTCGGTCCAGCAAGTGGGGTGGAGAGATAGATTGGATCTACAACACGACAGCGTGGTGCATACGGTTGAGAGTTTCTGCGGCAGGGCTTCGCCTACGCGCAGTTGGGAGGGAGAGAGAGAGGAGGGCAGCAGGGCGGCTAGGGCTTGAGGAGGTGTGGGGGGAGGGAGGGTGCGCCCCCAGCCCTCTTTATATAGAGGGGTGGGTGCCTTCCCCTTGCCCCTCCTCCAAGCCTAGGGCCGGCGGCCAACGGGGAGGAGTGGGGGGCAAGTTTCCCCCCTCCTTCTAGAAGCTCTCCCTAGGGTTTCCCCTAGGGCTTGGCCGGCTGGGCCTATGGGGCCTTGTGACCCTGGCCCAATGCGTCCAGGGCACACCCTTGTAGGCCCACGCCCCCTCCCGACAAGTGGGGCCACGTTGGTCCCACTCCGGAAGGTTCTAGAAGCTTCCGGTACAATACCGAACAATCCAAAACACTTTCGAACTCCAAAAACTGCTTTTCCTTATATGAATCTTATTCTCTGGACCATTCCGGAACCTCTTGTGATGTCCCGGATCCCATCTGAGACTCCGAAAAAAAACTCATAAACCAATTATCCATTCTATCCTAGCGTCGAGACACGTTAAGTGTGTGACCCTGCGGGTTCGAGAATATGCAGACATGATCTTCTATCAATAATCAACAGTGGGGTCTGGAAACCCATATTGACTCCCACATACTCATCGATGATCATATCGGATGAACCACGATGCCAGGATTCAATTAATCCCATATACATATTCCCTTCGTCACGCGATATTTTACTTGCCCGAGATTCGATCGTCGGCATCGGCATACCTAGTTAAATCTCGTTCACAGCAAGTACTTTACTCGTTTCGTAATCCGATATCACTTTGTGATTAACTCCTTAACCACATTCTTGCAAGCGGTGTTGATATCGATTACCGAGTGGGCCCGAAGTATATCTCTCCGACTTGGGAGGGACAAACCCACCTCGATACATACAACCCAACAAGTACTTTTCGATCACCTGAGAGACACCTTTATGATCACCCTCTCATAGGATGGGGTGTAGGGGTTCGTAGCATGGAAAACAAAAATTTTCTACCACATGCACACAAACAAGCCAAGATCTATCTACTAGATTGTAGCAACGAGTCGATAGAGGAACTCACCCTCGAAGATTCCAAAGCGGTTAACGAGAGCAGATTCTCGTGGATGATGTAGTTGTACACTTCCGATCTCAAGATCGCGTAGACGATCCTTCCGGCGCTGCGTTCCAGCAGCGCTTCCGCAGTCGGTCACACATTTGGTACTCGACGAAGGCCTTCCTCTCCCTTGTTCCAGAAGGCAGCGGAGGTTGTAGAACTCTCCTCGCAATTCTGGCAGCACGACGGCGTGGTACCGGAAGTAGAGGGGAGATCTCGCAGGGCTTCGCCTTAAGCCGGAGCGAGTATGGTGGACTATGAGAGAGCCTTGGTGATCTAGGGTTTAGACACACCAATTAGAAGGGGCTAAACCGGTGTCTGGGCAATTAGAAGCTCTAACTCGGCAGCTTGGGAGAAATCCCTAGGCTGTGGCTAGGGTTTAGGTTTAGAGGGAGGCAACTTGTGTGTTAGGAGGGGCAGCCCTGCCCCTCCCTTTATAGGTGGGAGGTGCGTCCAAGGGGAGGGGAGTCCCTTCCCCAACTCGGCTTGGAGGTGGGCCGCCGGTTGGAGGAGGGAACTCCTCCCCAACTCGGTTTCCACCTCTCCTCCTCTTTCCAAAAACTGCCGTTTCACTTTTCAAACTAGCCGTTTGACTTTTCAAACTAGGATTTGAATAAACCCTTTATTTTGGACAGCGATGACACCTAGTACATGATGCAATCATTCCAACTTGTAATAACACATTCATGTACCCCTTCCCCTCCGTAGTGCCGGACATTCCGGAACCTTCTAGAACATTCCCGATGAAAACACCGGAACCATTCCCCAACTCCGAAACAGGACTTTCCTTATATGAATCTTATTCTCCGGACCATTCCGGATCTCCTCGTGATATCCCGGATCCCATCCGAGACTCCGAACAACATTCGGTCTCTTTCTCATCATACCATAACTACTTAAACAACGTCGAATCCTTAAGTGTGTCTCCCTACGGTTCGTGAATTATGCGGACATGATCGAGACACTTCTCCGAACAATAACCAATAGAGGAATCTGGAAATTCATATGGCTCCCACATATTTCTACGATTACTTTGCGATCGAATGAACCACTTACATATGATACCAATTTCCCTTTGTCTCACGATACTTTACTTATCCGAGGTTATGATCGTCGGTATCTCTGTATACCTAGTTCAACCTCGTTACCGATAAGTACTCTTTTCTCGTTCCCGTGATATGTGATCCCTTGTGAGCCAGTCACATGCTTGCAAGCTAATTGGAGGACATTTCACCGAGAGGGCCCAGAGTATATCTATCCGTCATATTGATGGACAAATCCCACTCTTGATCCATGTATCTCAACCAATACTTTTCGAACACTCAATGCCACCTTTATAGCCACCCTGTTACAGTGTGGTGTTTGATGTCATCAAAGCATCCATCCGGTAAAGGTGATATGCATGATCTCATGGTCGAAGGAATCAGGTTACTATGTATTAGAAAGCTTATAGCAACTGAACTATTGAAATGACTTGATCTTTTATGCTACGCTTATCTATAGGAGTATGTCCACCATATCATTCTCCTAAAGATATGATCTTGTTGTTAATAACATCTCAATGTTCATGATAGGGAAACCACAATCATATATTAACCAACAAGCTAGTCTAACAAGAGGCTTTACTAGGGACTCTTTTATGTTTACAAATCACACAAGTATTAATGTTTCCGGTTAATACAATTATAGCATGGTATGTAAACATTCATCATAAGTATGAAGATATGATAATAACCACTTTATTATTGCCTCTTGCGCATATCTCCAACAGTCTCCCACTTGCACTAGAGTCAATAATCTAGTTTCAAACCTTTGTGTATTCAACACCTATGGCTTTCCGGTGTTGTATGTACACGATTGCTAGTGGTCAACTGATCTCCGGATCTGACACTTTCAGGTCCGTGTGTAATTGCATGTCTTTGCGTCTCTACGCATCACTCATTCTCTAATGAGATGGCTTTGTACAAATTTGGTACTTTGGTGTGACCTTTAGTTCTTTGGGGTTAAAACATGTTGATAATATTGTCGTACAATATATCTTCATAGCATTATCCCTGCTGTGAACTACACCTAGTTTGATAACAAACTACTTGACACAAGTGCCCTCTTTTGTTGCTACAATAGCAGTCATATACTTAGCCTTTTGTTGTAGTATCTGTCACAATGTCTTAACTTTGGAACTCATCCAAATCCATTATGGAAATTACTTTCCATCATATTGTGCCACCCTTAGTTTAGATTGAGATAAACTTAATTTGTACTTTATGACAAAACTAGTATCAATGTAATTCATTTACAATGAACTAACCATCTATTTGTCACTTCTACAAAATAATATATTCTTATTTCTTTTACAAGATCATAAGAATATCTTTACTATTGTCCAATAATCATCTTATGAATCATTCTGGTATACGCTCACAACATTTAGAGCATAGGACATATCTGGATTTGTACATATCACAGTATGATTGATATAAATACTCTTTGTGATTTCATGCATCAAGTATCAATCTATACTTGAATCTTTGTTTCACTTACCAAGTGTCAAAACACTTTAATATATCATCAATATTGAACTCATTCAATCCTTTCTGTGCGACAAGAACCTTTCTTGTAGTTTCTATATTGAACTCATTCAATATCTCGTCTATGTACTTCTGGCACAACCATATTAGCGTCTATTCATGCCAAATATTTGGGTTTTGCCTAAGTCTTTCATCGAGATGAAATTCTTAATATGTGTTAATAAAATATACATCTTTTCCAATAAACAATATTTCCTCCACATAATGTATTAGAAATATGTCTTAGCGCTCCCACTTAATTTCTTGCAAATGCAATCATCTTCATTGTCTCCGATGAAATTAAACTCTTTTAACAGTTTTCATCATAGTGAAGATTCCAACTCCGCTATGCTTACTTCAACCATTGAAGTTTGCATATGATTTTAGCATCCTTTGAATTAACAAAACCTTATGGACCGTGTTGTGCACATGTCCTAGGTAACAATTCTTTTAGAAGAACTTGTTTTGTTTATTCAACTACCATATAACAAAATTATATGTAGTGGTTGCTACATTAATCCGTTTAGACTAAATATCGCTATGAAAGATCAAATCTTGTCATAGTCAACCTTTGAACATTGTTGTGAACTCTTTCCAACATGTCGACTACTTCATAGATGTGAAACATCCATGTCTATTTCTTTATAGATCCAAACACAACTGTAAGGTCTTACACCTTTCTCGAGGGTCCTTCAAGTTCAAAACTTGATTTCTCGTGTATGGAACTATCACGGATTTTATGGCTTCAAGCCATTTTATGGAGTCAGGGCCCATCATCGCTTCCTTGCATGTAGTTCGTTCATTATTCTCAAATAATGATTCAACCCTCAAATCTTGGTATTTGATTGTTTACTCAACCTACTTGTTTCAATAGGAACTTAGATCTCTATGACCGCAACCTTTGAGGCACGTGAGCCATGAGAATTGTTGCTGCTTCCGGAACACTTTTCGGCGCTGCGCAACTTTGCACATATAGCTAAGGTTCTTTTAACCTTATCAAAGTTCTATTGTCCTCCCACTTATCTTTTCACGAAAAATTTCTTCTCAAAGAAACTTGACATTCTAAGTGACAAACACTTTTGTCTCCGATGTTATGGAGGAACAGTTATTCGAAATAACGTACAAAGATAGGTTCATCCGACTTTGGTTGCAAGCATCTTTCTTATGCATAGCATACCAATGTTTAAAAAAGGACAACTTGGGTTTTATCCCAAACCATAACTTTATATGGTGTCATTTCAACAGATTATGATGGAGCTCTTTTCAGTGGAAAAACGGTAGTCTCTCAAGCTTTTAATCTTTAAAATATGATGGCAGTTTTATGAATTACACCTTTGATCTTACCATGTCAAACAAGGTTTAATTACATATCTCGAACACTCCATACTCTTATGGTGTTTCGGGAAATGCAAATCCATGGAACAATTCCTTAAATCTTAGGTATTATGCTAAACTTGTAACTCAAATATCTTCCTTTATGATCTTATCATAAACTATTTATATTCTTGTTACAATGATTTTGCACTTCATCTTGAAAGTCTTTGAACTTTTCAAATGTTTCATACTTCATCCTTATTAAGTAAATATTCATATATTCACTCAAATTTTCGGAGAAAGCATATGAGGTTAAAATCCATCACTCTTGACTACACATAATGGACTTCGTACAACAATATGTACAAGTTCCAACAAGCTAGTCATTCGTTCCCTTTTGGCCTATGAACGAAGGTTTAATTATCTCTAGGAAAGTTTCACAAGCGTCATTTGATCAAAATCAAAAGGACTCCAAAATTCCATCCACATGGAGTTTCTTCATGTTTTCTTTCCAATATAATTTAAATGGCGATGTCACTTCCTAAGTGATCTTTCAATCAATTTGTCTTTCGACATTTTTAGCACTAGTTTTATGGATGTGATTTCTCCAACGAGATTTGTGAATCATCCTTCTTTTATGGATTACGACAATTATTTGAACAACCCTTTTGTTCTCATAATACCTGATAAAACAAATCTTGAAGGCAAGCTTAGATGTTTAACGAGCAACACAATAACCCTTTATTTGTTCTCGATGAACATCATCACATATTCTTTTGCTAGTTACTTAGGCCATTGTAGTTCATGAATTGTGTTGTTTCGTATGACGATTCACACCAACAAATTCAGTATCAAATACTTAAGAACCACATTGTTTAATAAGCAAAGAATATATCCATAACATGCATATCATCTATATACTTAAGCTGAACAATTCTAGTCTTTTCTTTTCTGCCATATATTTATGAGATTCTCTTTCAGTATTTCCTTTTCTGTTTAAAAGAATCTATCAACATCAATAGTGGAGTCATACATATGACACATAGTCCAAAGCGTGTATAATAAAATACCAATGTCTTTGGACTAGCACTTTGAAGTAGATCACCATCATCAAATGTTTGGCGTTCTTTCAAATTCCTTTCTTTAGTAATCTCTTGGTGTAGTAAACATTTTACCTACATCAAATATTCGCCCTCATCATGGATTTATCCATGATCAAGCTACTTTTAGCTTGTAACGGTGAATTGCGAGTATAATGTTGCTCTCCAAAACCTTTTGGAAGATTAGGACAACTAGTGTCTCCAACCTTTTGCAAATTCTCATCAAATATGAGAACATGACTTTTGCCATATTATACTCTATCATGTTGCAACCAAAACTTCGTTTCAGATATCACAATATCTTCCACATATCATGGTTTCTGAAACAACTCTTTCAGATCCTAGATAACCTTGATATTAAGACAATCCTTTGAATATCAAGAATCATGGAGACAAACATGATACTCATACACTAACTCTTGGAATTTGTCACTCTTGTTTTAATACCAATTATTAAACTTCATGGAGTAACCGGAACTTACTGAAAGTTTGCAATAGGACTTTTAAACTTTATATTAACACTTCAAAAACAATACGATACCAGTTCGTAAAGTAACTAACCAGAATTCTATAGTTCTATCATCTCAATTATAACTAAGCGCATGGTGGTAAACAGATGCCAATGACTACAACAACTATGCAAATTCACTTTGATTTGATTTATGATAAATAGTGTTCAACTTTTAATTATATTGTCGTTGAACTCCCACTCAAAACAATATCCCTCACATTGTTTTAGTGATCACATGAACCAAATCCACCACATCAAAACTGATCATCACGAGAGTTGATATAGCTTCAATGGCGAACAATCAACATGTTCATCATATCTACTATATGACTCATGCTTTACCTTTCGGTGATCCGTGTTCCGAGACCATGTCTGTACATGCTAGGCTCGTCAAGATCAACCTTAGCTTCGGCATGAGCAAATCTGGCTTGCTCACGTTGTATACACTCGCAGAATCTAACACACCCGATCATCACGTGGTGCTTCAAAACAACGAGCTTTAGCAACGGTGCTTACTAAGGATGAACACTTTAAAACTTGAAATTGTGTGCTTGAGGGATCATCTTATAATGCTACCGTCGTGAACTAAGCAATACAAGATGCATAAAGGATTAACATCACATGCAATTCATAATATGTGATATGATATGGCCTTTCTTCTTTGTGCTTCCGATCTCCATCTTCTAGCACGAACAGGATCTCCATCATCACCGACATTGCATCAAGGTCAATGATGCTTCTCCATGGTTGTCGTCCACCGGATTCAACTATTACAACTACTTTGAATAGACACGCGGGTCTTAACAGAAATTAAAAAAACAACCATATGGCTCCTGCCGGTTGCCGACTTACAATAAGGAACATTGCATACATCATATATAGTCACAATCATGGCCATATCACATCATTGCACACCCCTGCAAAACAAAGTTAGACGCCTCTACTTTCTTTGCATATTTTACGTGGTTTGGGGCTTTCAATAAGTGTCGTTCTAACTTACGAACAAGAACCACAACATTGATACTAGTATTGTTAATCACCCGTTGTAAATTGGATCTTAACTATGCTAGGAGAAACAGGCACCCGCAAAGCCACTTATGCAATACAAGTTGCATGTCAAGCGTGGAGCAAGTCTCATGAACGATGTCATGTAAGGTTAGCCCGGGCCGCTTCATCCCAACATACCGCAAGATGCAAAGTACACAAGAAGCAATCGACAATAAAAGCATCAACGCCCACAATAACCATTGTGTTCTACTCGTGCAACAGATCTACATATAGACACGGCTCTGATACCACTGTAGGGGTTCGTAGCATGGAAAACAAAAAATTTCTACCGCATGCACACAAACAAGCCAAGATATATCTACTAGATTGTAGCAACGAGTCGATAGAGGAACTCACCCTCGAAGATTCCAAAGCGGTTAACGAGAGCAGATTCTCGTGGATGATGTAGTTGTACACTTCCGATCTCAAGATCGCGTAGACGATCCTTCCGGCGCTGCGTTCCGGCAGCGCTTCCGCAGTCGGTCACACATTCGGTACTTGACGAAGGACTTCCTCTCCCTTGTTCCAGCAGGCAGCGGAGGTTGTAGCACTCTCCTCGCAATTCCGGCAGCACGACGGCGTGGTACCGGAAGTAGAGGGGAGATCTCGCAGGGCTTCGCCTTAAGCCGGAGCAAGTATGGTGGACTATGAGAGAGCCTTGGTGATCTAGGGTTTAGACACACCAATTAGAAGGGGCTAAACCGGCGGCTAGGGCAATTAGAAGCTCTAACTCGGCGGCTTGGGAGAAATCCCTAGGCTGTGGCTAGGGTTTAGGTTTAGAGGGAGGCAACTTGTGTGTTAGGAGGGGCAGCCCTGCCCCTCCCTTTATAGGTGGGAGGTGCGGCCAAGGGGAGGGGAGTCCCTTCCCCAACTCGGCTTGGAGGTGGGCCGCCAGTTGGAGGAGGGAACTCCTCCCCGACTCGGTTTCCACCTCTCCTCCTCTTTCCAAAAACTGCCGTTTGACTTTTCAAACTAGCCGTTTGACTTTTCAAACTAGGATTTGAATAAACCCTTTATTTTGGACAGCGATGACACCTAGTACATGATGCAATCATTCCAACTTGTAATGACACATTCATGTACCCCTTCCCCTCCGTAGTGCCTGACATTCCGGAACCTTCTAGAGCATTCCCGATGAAAACACCGGAACCATTCCCCAACTCCGAAACAGGACTTTCCTTATATGAATCTTATTCTCCGGACCATTCCGGATCTCCTCGTGATATCCCGGATCCCATCTGAGACTCCGAACAACATTCGGTCTCTTTCTCATCATACCATAACTACTCAAACAACGTCGAATCCTTAAGTGTGTCTCCCTACGGTTCGTGAATTATGCGGACATGATCGAGACACTTCTCCGAACAATAACCAATAGAGGAATCTGGAAATTCATATGGCTCCCACATATTTCTACGATTACTTTGCGATCGAATGAACCACTTACATATGATACCAATTTCCCTTTGTCTCACGATACTTTACTTATCCGAGGTTATGATCGTCGGTATCTCTGTATACCTAGTTCAACCTCGTTACCGATAAGTACTCTTTTCTCGTTCCCGTGATATGTGATCCCTTGTGAGCCAGTCACATGCTTGCAAGCTAATTGGATGACATTTCACCGAGAGGGCCCAGAGTATATCTATCCGTCATATGGATGGACAAATCCCACTCTTGATCCATGTGTCTCAACCAATACTTTTCGAACACTCAATGCCACCTTTATAGCCACCCTGTTACGGTGTGGTGTTTGATGTCATCAAAGCATCCATCCGGTAAAGGTGATATGCATGATCTCATGGTCGAAGGAATTAGGTTACTATGAATTAGAAAGCTTATAGCAATTGAACTATTGAAATGACTTGATCTTTTATGCTACGCTTATCTATAGGAGTATGTCCACCATATCATTCTCCTAACGATATGATCTTGTTGTTAATAACATCTCAATGTTCATGATAGGGAAACCACAATCATATATTAACCAACAAGCTAGTCTAACAAGAGGCTTTACTAGTGACTCTTTTATGTTTACAAATCACACAAGTATTAATGTTTCCGGTTAATACAATTATAGCATGGTATGTAAACATTCATCATAAGTATGAAGATATGATAATAACCACTTTATTATTGCCTCTTGGGCATATCTCCAACCGTTTGATGACCTCAAAGCTTTCTTCCGATACCAGGGAGTTGCATTATCTCATGGTCTAAGGAATACAACATTTGACATAAGAAAAAGCTTCGCAAAGATGAACACGATGACACGATCTAATTGCTCTTCTTGATTTGGGTCTGTCCATCATACCATTCTCCCAATGATGTGATCTCATTATTAATTGACAACTCATGTCTATGGTCAGGAAACCTTAACCATCATTAATCAATGAGCTAGTCCATAGAGGCGTACTAGGGACACGGTGTTGTTCATAAACCACACAAGTATTAAAGTTTCCGCTTAATACAATTATAGCATGGAATATAAACTTTATCATGAACAAGAATTATAATAATAACATCTTTATTATTGCCTCTAGGGCATAATTCCAACAGTCTCCCACTTGCACTAGAGTCAATAATCTAGTTTACATCTGGCAACAATCTAACACCCATGGCACTAAGGTGCTGATCATGTTTTGCTCGTGGAAGAGGTTTAGTTAACGGGTCTGCGACATTCAGATCCGTATGTACTTTGCTAATCTTCAGATCTCCATCTATTATGTAATCTCGGATTATATGAAACTTGTGGTTGATATGCTTGGTCTTTGGATGATATCTTGGTTCCTTAGCCAGTGCTATGGCGCCAGTGTTGTCACACAATATCTCCAGTGGGTCCAAGGCACTTGGAACCACACCAAGCTCAGTGATGAAGTTCCTGATCCAAACTCCTTCACTTGACTCTTCTGCAGCAGCCATGTATTCCGCTTCTACTGTAGATCCTGCTATCACGCTTTGCTTGTAGCTTCTCCAGCTCACAGCTCCTCCATTCAAAATATAAACGTATCCTATCTGAGATTTAGAATCATCCTTGTCGGTGTTAAAACTAGCATCAACGTAACCTTTTATGACGAGCTGTTCAACACCTCCATAGACTAAGAACATTTCTTTAGTCCTATTTAAGTACTTTAGGATGTTCTTCACGGCTGTCCAGTGTTCCACTCCTGGATCACTTTGGTATCTGCTCGTCAAACTAAGAGCATTGGACACATCCGGTCTAGTACACAACATGGCATACATGATAGAACCTATGGCCGAGGCATAAGGCACTTTGCTCATAGCTTCTCTATCGTTTACCGTAGCTGGACACCGAGCCTTGCTCAATATCTTACCTGACAACATAGGCACTGAACCTTTCTTTGCCTTATCCATTCTGAACCTTTTCAGAACTTTGTCTAGGTATGTACTTTGGCTTAAAGCTATCAGGTGTCTTTGTCTATCTCTACAGATTTTGATGCCCAGTATATAAGCAGCTTCCCCTAGGTCTTTCATTGAAAAACATTTGTTCAAATAACTCTTCACATCGTCAAGCATGTCAATGTCATTTCCAATAATCAATATGTCATCCACATATAGTACCAAAAATTTCACTGAGCTCCCACTCACTTTCTTGTAGATACAAGCTTCATAGCAATTTGGAACAAATCCAAAGCTCTTGATCACTTGATCAAAACGAAGGTTCCAACTCCGAGATGCTTGCTTCAGTCCATAAATGGAAAGCTGAAGTTTGCACACTTTATCAGCATCCTTAGGATTGACAAAACCTTCGGGTTGCATCATATACAACTCTTCATCAATGTTGCCATTGAGGAACGCAGTCTTGACATCCATCTGCCATATTTCATAATCATGAAACGCAGCAATTGCTAATAAAATCCGAATGGACTTAAACATCGCTATGGGAGAGAAAGTCTCATCGTAGTCAACACCTTGAACTTGTCGAAAACCTTTCGCGACAAGCCGTGCTTTATAGACAGTAACATTACCATCCGCGTCCGTTTTCTTCTTGAAAATCCATTTGCACTCAACTGCCTTTCGGTCGCTAGGAGGGTCCACCAAAGTCCATACTTGGTTTTCGCTCATGGATCCCAATTCGGATTTCATGGCTTCTAGCCATTTCTCAGAGTCTGGGCTCATCATTGCTTCCTCATAGTTTGCAGGTTCACTGTTGTCTACTAACAAGACAGTTAAGATAGGGTTGTCATACCACTCAGGAGGGGCACGTGACCTTGTCGACCTGCGACGTTTAGTAGTAGCATCAACCGAAGCTTCATGATCCTTGTCATTAGCTTCCTCTATTGTTGGTGCAGACGGCACTGGAACAATTTCAGGTGCTGCGCTACTCTCCAACTCAAGAGAAGGTTCAACAACCTCGTCTAGCTCTACTTTCCTCCCACTCACTTCTTTCGAGAGAAACTCCTTCTCAAGAAAGGATCCGTTCTTTGCGACAAACACTTTGTCTTCGGATCTGTGATAGAAGGTATACCCAATAGTTTCCTTAGGGTATCCTATGAAGACGCATTTCTCCGCTTTGGGTTAGAGCTTGTCCAGCATCAACTTCTTGACGTAAGCTTCGCGTCCCCAAACTTTAAGAAACGACAACTTAGGTTTAGCACCAAACCACAGTTCATACGGTGTCGTCTCAACGGATTTAGATGGTGCCCTATTTAAAGTGAATGCAGTTGTTTCTAATGCATAACCCCAAAATGATAACAGCAAATCTATAAGAGACATCATTGATCACACCATATCTAATAGAGTTCGATTTCGGCATTCAGACACACCATTGCGCTGTGGTGTTCCGGGTGGCGTCAGTTACGAAACTATTGCGTTGCTTTAAGATGCGTGAGAAAATCATAACTCAAATATTCACCTCCACGATCGGATCATAGAAATTTAATTTTTCTGTTACGATGGTTTTCCACTTTATTCTGAAATTCTTTGAACTTTTCAAATGTTTCAGATTTATGTTTCATTAAATAGATATACCCATATCTACTTAAGTCATCAGTAAAAGTGAAAAAATAGCGATATCCACCGCGCGTCGAAACACTCATTGGTCTGCATACATCGGTATGTATGATTTCCAACAAGTCCGTTGCTCGCTCCATCATTCCAGAGAATGGGGTTTTGATCATCTTGCCCATGAGGCATGGCTCACATGTGTCAAATGATTCAAAATCAAGAGACTTCAAAAGTCCATTAGAATGGAGTTTCTTCATGCGTTTTACACCAATATGACCTAGACGGCAGTGCCACAAATAAGTAGTATTATCACTATCTACCTTGCATCTCTTAGCCTCAATGTTATGGATGTGTGTTTCATCTCTTTCGAGATTCAGAAGAAATAAACCATTCACAGCAGGTGCATGACCATAAAAGATGTTACTCATATAAATAGAATAACCATTATTCTCCGATTTAATTGAATAACCGTCTTGCAATAAACACGATCCAGATATGATGTTCATGCCCAACGCAGGCACATAATAACATTTATTGAGGTTTAAAACTAATCCCGAAGGTAAAACTAAGGAGAGCGTGCCGACGGCCATCACATCAACTCTTGATCCGTTGCCAATGCGCATCGTCACCTCATCCCTCGCTAGCCGCCGTCTATTCCGTAGCTCTTATTTCGAGTTACAAATATTAGCAATTGAACCAGTATCAAATACGCAGGCACTACAACGAGGGCTAGTAAGGAAAACATCAATAACATGTATATCAAATAGACCTTTGATGGTGCCAGCCTTCTTGTCCGCTAAGTACTTCGGACAGTTGCACTTCCAATGACCCTTATCCTTGCAATAGAAGCACTCAGTGTTCGGCTTAGGTCCAGACTTGAGCTTCTTCTCTATAGGGGCAACGCGCTTGCCGCTGCCCTTCTTGAAGGGCTTCTTTGCACCCTTACCTTTCTTAAAGCTGGGGGGCTTGTTGACCATCAACACATGATTATCTTTCTTGATGTCCACCTCCGCAGCTTTCAGCTTAGCGAAGAGCTCGGTGATCGTATCAGTGGAACCAATCTGATTATGACTAACTACAAAACCTTTGTAGCTAGGAGGGAGTGATTGCAGAACTCTATCAATCTTGAGCTCCTCTGGAATCTTGCAGTCTAGTTGCTCAAGGCGTTGAGTATAGCCCGACATCTTAATGGCGTGCTCACTAACAGAACTCCCTTCCTCCATCTTGCAGTTAAAGAATTTCACAGAGATCTCATATCTCTCAGAACAGGCTTGAGTCTGAAACATAGTTTTCAGTTCCTCAAGGATCTCAAAGGGCCCGGGGAAATCTTCAAAACGATTTCGAAGGTCCGATTCCATAGCAAACAACATGGTGCTCTTAATCACACCATAATCATCTTTGCGCGACTGATAAACAGCTTTCTCATCAGCCGGCACATCTACAGCAGGGGTGTCACCTAGCGCTTTCTCAAGGACATAGTCCTTTTGTCCGCCAGAGAGAATGATTCTCAGATTGCGGAACCAGTTGGTGAAGTTAGACCCATTGTTCTTAAGCTTTTCTTTCTCAGAAAAAACGTTGAAGTTGAAGTTGGACTTAGCCATTTGATCTACAAAATTTGCAAGTACAGTTTAGACTATGTTCATGATAACTAGTTCAACTTAATCATATTACTAGATGAACTCCCACTAAATTCAACATCCCTCAAGTTGTTTAGTGAACACGATCCAAATTCACCACACCTAATCCGATCTTCACGAGAAGAGATGTGGTTTCAATGGTGGACAACAAAGTGTCGATCATATCATTCATATGACTCATGCTTAACCTTTCGGTTCGTGTGTTCCGAGGCCATGTCTGTACATGCTAGGCTCGTCATGTCAAACCCAAGTATTTCCGCGTGTGCAAAACTGGCTTGCACCCGTTGTATGTGAACGTAAAGTTTATAGCACCCGATCATCACGTGATTCTTGAACACGACGAACTTTCGCAACGGTGCATACATGGGGAGAACACAGTTTTATCTTGATCTTTAAGTGAGGAATCATCTTATAATGCTACCGTCGCGATCTAAGCATAATAAGATACATAAAAGGATAAACATCACATGCATATAATTTTATGTGACATGGTATAGCCAATCTCCGCGCAATGATCTCCATCTTGTGAGTGCCAGCATGATCTCCATCACTCCACCATGATTTCCTCCACCACGAATAGCAACTACAACTATTGCTAACTACTTAGCGATAAAGTAAAGCTATTACATGGCGTATAAGAAGTTGACACACAGGTCATACACAATTATAAAGACAACCATATGGCTCCTGCCTGTTGTGTACTCATCGACATGCAAGTCGTGAAACATTACAAAACATGATCATTGCATACAACATACACATCACATCTTGGGCCATACCATATCACAGAAACACTCCCTGCAAAAACAAGTTAGACGCCTCTACTTTGTTGTTGCATGTTTTACGTGGCTTATGGGAGTAACAAACTAAGAACGATTCTTACCTACGGAAAGCCACAACGGTGACATTATGGTTGCCAAACTCCGGTGTAAATCCCATGACAACTATAGTGAGAGAAACTGGCATCCACCAGCCGCATGTGTGGAACAAGCCACACGTCAAGTGCGGAGCCGGTCTCGCGAACGAGGTCGCGTAAAGTTGGCCTGGACCGCTTCGATCTCACCATCTCGTGTCATAAGAAGTACACAAACAATAGGCTTGCAACAGAAAACATCAACGCCCACAACAAGCATTTTGCGTTCTACTCGTGAAACACATCTACGCATAGATCTAGCTCTGATACCACTGAAGGGTTTCGCAGCATAGTAAATCAAAAAATCTACGGATGCGAACGGGGAAGCCAAGATCTAATATAGGAGATGCAAACAACGAGGGGGGATAGATGAGATCTTCATACCTGTGGCGCCCCGCAAAACCACTACTAGAAAATCGCGTTGTTTTTGTGCACCGCATCGTCATGACCGCATGCTCATGACATCATGCCACCTTGCATTTGAGCATCATATAAAACCCTTTTTGGTTTGGTTCTTCTCTCATATGCATTGTTAATTGTATTTGCCTCTTGATATTGTATTTGGTTATTGATATATTGTTTAAATGCCCAAGTTGAGTTGGGGGCATATCTTTTATTCAACTCCATCACCTTTCTCTGCCACCACCTTATAATTCCACCATCCAACTAAATATGAGCTTTGCACTTTATTGGGTTTTACCTCTAGCTCATGTGGGTTGGGATGGATCCAATTCTATTTCCACATGCTCTCATCTTAGCATCATGTTGTTTTCACATTATTGATATGTGGAGCCACCTTTGCATGCATTATGAGTAGTGCTCCTTTTTCCTAGCTTTCATATGGATTATCATGGATTTATGCGCATATTGGGATATTTTTGGGACTATTAAGCATCTAGTGGAATATACACACTAGCAAGTCCCCAATTATAATCAAATGTGATCATATCCATCTACTCCATCTGGGACTTTCCTTTAAATTCTTTTGCTTGGCTTAATTCCACTTTTTGGAATGCATAGGAATAATGCCATGTAAATATTATTGTTTTCACAAGAATAAGCATGGCATTAATTGTCTTGCATGGGCCATGCAAGAACCACCACATTCTAGCCTTTTGGTTTTATTTGAATCTTTGAGTGGATCTTCCCCATATATCTCTACCCCTCTTATGCTTGATCTTGCTTGATGCATGCAAGCATCTAAAACCCTATAACCATCTCCATCCATACCCTCACCACCTCTTATCTCATCCTCTATTTTGACTAGATCTTGTTTGAGCTTGGCTTGATCTTGCTTGGTCTTGTCAAAAGAAAGCAATCCACCTAATCTCTCTCTCAAAACCCTAAGACCTCATCTCTCCTCTCTCTAACTCGAACCACCACCACCATGACCTACCCCATCGACCTTCCCTCTCTACCATGCCGAGGTGCCCCTCTCCCTACCATGCAGGCCCCACCAAGCCATCTACTCCCCTTGCCGAGCTACCCCTACCCCAACTCTAGCAAAAAAAACCCTAAACCGAGGCTACCAAACCCTAGCCCGAGCCTCCCTCCTACCCTAGCTCTATCTCTCCCTCTCTTTTCTCTCCCTGCCGTGAGGGCCCCTCCAGCCCGAGCCACACCTGCCCGTTCCCTCGGACCCCATCGCTGCAGCCTCCCCTGGTCCACCTGAGCCGTGCCTACCGTGAGAGAGGGAGAAGAAAAGGATGAGCACCACCTTTATGCCGATCCAACCCATGCGCCTCCCTCTGCTCGTTCTTATCTATCCCTCCTCTGCCTAGCAACCACAGAACTTCCCAGGGCCGTGCCCATCTACTCCTCCCTCCCCACCTACCCCTGCTACCCTCTCTTCCATCTCCATCTACCCCCATCATCGGCATCACACCACCACCACCATAGCAGAAGGAGGGCGAGGTTTCTGGGCGTTGGGGAAGACCGAGCCGAGCACCAGCGCCGCCCCTGTACACGGAGACGAGAAGGAGGAGCCCCAGGAACGCTGTACCCCGCCGAGCCCGACGCGAAACCCTAGCCGCCGGCCGTCTGCATCGCTGTCGATCGGCTGCCCCCAGCCCAAACCACCTCCACCGACGCCCCCACGGTGAGCGTCCGAACCTCCCAGACAACCTCCCTCCGTTCACCGTTTCCTGTATGCGCCACGCCACCGGACGAGCGCCTTCGGTGCATCGTGCTTGCCGTCATCGAGGACCATCCTCTCGCCGTATACGCCTTATCTGGCCACGCCTGTGGTTCCTAACACCAATCCCCATCCACCGCAGTGGTTCCGCCCCTCTACGCGAGCAATCGGTCGCGCGTTCAAGCCCCGCGCGCCGCGCCCCGCGTCAGACGAGCACTGACCCGTCCACAGGCGCAGAGAAGAAGTACAGTAGCCGTCGCCACTTTACACATACCCGCCCTTTTTGTTTCCGCTCTTAACCCGCGGTACCACGTGGCCCGCTAGTCAGTCTCCCCGTCAGTCTTGCAGAAAACTCCCCTATCTCTCCAGCCTCAACCCGCAGCCCCCTGGATCCGCGACGTGTTGCCCGCGGGATGGCTACGCGCGCAGTGGACCCGTGAGATCGCCGGCCCCACCTGTCAGCCACTTGGTCTAGGACGGCCGCGGTGAGAAAAATCTGTTCTGCCACGGTGTCGCCTAGTCAGCAGTTGGCCCACTTGTCACTATCTGCGGCTAGACCTGTCTGTGTGAGAAAAGGATTTCCGTCTCTGTTTTAATTTAAACCTTTTTCAAATTAATTTAAATTCAAATTTAATCTGTTTTAAATAACTTTTAAAATACAAATCCAAATAATACAAATAATATATGTTTTGAAATCAGAAAAATATGAGGAATTCAAATATGCCCTTCAAAATATATTTTTAACACTTTGATTTTCAAGTTGATTAAAATTACAATAAAATGCCCTTTTCCCTTAATTAATTAATAACTTTTCTTTTATAACGCCAAATTTAACAAATAATATGTCTAAAATGATCAGCTCGACGAGACCTTTCTGTTTATGCATTCCATGTTCTGCTTTGCAGCATGCATCATATCATAAGCATGCTGGATCTTTTGTCGTAGTATTAAATATTGCATCCGGTGTTTCTTCTAGTATTTTGCTTCTTCGCGGATAATGCTGTTGAGTTGATGTGAGCTTCGCCCCGACCTTCGGATGAACCTTCGGCAATGTTTTCAGGCGAGCAATCTCCCCCTTTCTACCTATCTTACTTTTATAGTATTTATTCCCTCCTGTTGATCTATTGCTATCTGTGTTGCGATGCTCTAGTTTTCGTGCCCGAGATATCCCTTGCAGCCTTATATTGCCTTGGACACATCCTATTACCTGTTGATTGGTAGATAGTTGGACTTGCGCATCGTAGTCGCTTGCTCAAGTGTTGTTGCGAGTCGTCAGGTACCGCAGTTGTTGGAGTATTGCTGCATGTTTAATGTTGGAGATGATCATGGCTTTAATTATTGTTTAATAACTAAAATTGAAAGTAGGTAAATGCAAAGGCACAGGTGGGCAATAGATGTTATTTGGTTGTTAACCGTCTACTTGTGTCCCGTAGGACCCCGAGTTCTTGACACCTGTTCCGAGATCGAGCGTGCTAACCACAGGTGGGGTGTATGGGCACCCCCATCGATTAGTACCTGATTTCAAAGTATTGTACCGGGGGCCACAAGTAGTTTGGGGCTTTATTACTATTCTGTACTTATGTCATGCTTTACTGCTTAATTTAAATTGTGCGAAGTACTGCACCTGTACTGTTTAGGTAAGCGGAGTGTTTTCGCGGTATCGACAAGCCCAGTCTCATTTTCGGGTTCCCAGTCGTTTACAGACATTGACGCAAACCCTGAGTCCGTCTCGGAGACCGGCCGACTTCGTTGTGGGTAGCTTAGTGGGGTGGCCCCCATGTACTTGCTTTGGGTCTGGGAAACGTCATGACTTAGGCCCCGCCGACATACCGATGGGTGTATGTTAACTGATCTGGCAAAAAGGGTCGAAGTGCGTGTGCATACTTTGGTGCACCCCTGCAGGGTTAAATCTTTTCGAAAAGCCGTGTCCGCGGTTATGGACGACTTGGAGCACAGTTCTCGATCATAGACAACTATAACTAAAGTTTACTGTTATAATTTGACTTGTATCCGATATGACTAGTAATAAGCTTCACTACAACGGAATGGCTAAATAAAAGTACCAACAACTGCTGGGTTTGGGATGTCTCACGCTAATTGTATCTGACTAGTAAGTGTTGCAACCACAACGGAATGGTTAACTAAAAGTGCCCACTGCTTATTCTATCAGGATGACTATCCATACCTGACTAGTAATTGCTGCAACGATAACTGAATAAATAAAACTGCCAACGTGTGAGTTCCTCGGTTGACTTCCTCGTTTGGTCTCGAGGGGGAAATACTAGGATGGGTATGTTTGGTGGTAGCATCAGGTTGGTTCCGAATAGGTCTTTCTTACCCCGCTCTGATAACCGCTAGTTGTATCGAGTCTCTATAGGTTGTTTAGTGCATGCTGCGCTGCCGCTCAGTCCACCATACCTATGTAGGCGAGGACCGCCGAATTCTAGCCTCGCCGTGTACTGGCCTCAGTACTGACCGCTCTCTCTTTTTCCTTTGCCCTTTGTCGGCACCCCTTTTGTTTAGGCAGGTTTGAGATCGACGTTGTTAGCAGGGTTACCCTTCCGGCTTGGCCTGGGCAGGGTTATGGACGCCATTGGTTATTCTTCAGGGCTCTTAGCTCAATTCGCATCTTGTCCGTACTCGGACGCTGTATCGTTTTCAAGGTGATTTGGATCTTTGTATTGTATATCTGTATTCTTGACTCTTTGAGTCGTTGTTGTATATATGTTCTGTGGGTTCCATCGAGGACTATTGTGTAATGATATTACTTCGTTTTCCACCCGCACGCAAGTGCCTGGTGGGCACCTTTGAATCGTTTCTATGCGGGTTCGGCGGGAAGCGCTGAAACTTACATAGGGCCGATTCTGAGGGTGTTACAATACCCTTGAATATTCGCACAGCGAAACATTCGACGGAACGTGGTTGATGTAGTCGTACTCGCTTCTCCTCCTCGCGATCCGATCCGATCCAACACCGCAAGTGGCGATGCCTCCGAGAGATGCACACGTACGGCACCTCGACGTCTCCTCCTTCCTCGGTCCAGCAAGTGGGGTGGAGAGATAGGTTGGATCTTGTAACACCCTCAGAATCGGCCCTATGCAAGTTTCAGCGCTTCCCGCCAAAACCCGCATAGAAACGATTCAAAGGTGCCCACCAGGCACTTTCGTGCGGGTGGAAAACGAAGTAATATCATTACACAATAGTCCTCGATGGAACCCACAAAACATATATCCAACAACGACTTAATGAGTCAAGAATACAGAGGTAAAATACAAAGATCCAAATCACCTTTAAAACGATATAGCGTCCGAGTACGGACAAGGTGCAAATTGAGCTAAGAGCCCTGAAGAATAACCACTGGCGTCCATAACCCTGCCCAGGCCAAGCCGGAAGGGTAACCCTGCTAACGACGTCGATCTCAAAACCTGCTTAAACAAAAGGGGTGCCGACAAAGGGCAAAGGGAAAAGAGAGAGCGGTCAGTACTGAGGCCAGTACACGGCGAGGCTAGAATTCGGCGGTCCTCGCCTACATAGGTATGATGGACTGAAGCGGCAGCGCAGCATGCACTAAACAACCTATAGAGACTCGATACAAATAGCGGCTATCAGATAGGGGTAAGAAAGACCTATCTGGAACCAACCTGATACTACCACCAAACATACCCATCCTGGTGTTTCCCCCTCGAGACCAAACGAGGAAGTCAACCGAGGAACTCACATCGTTGGCAGTTTTATTTATTCAGTTATCGTTGCAGCAATTACTAGTCAGGTATGGATAGTCATCCTGATAGAATAAGCAGTGGGCACTTTTAGTTAACCATTCCGTTGTGGTTGCAACACTTACTAGTCAGATACAATTAGCATGAGATATCCCAAACCCAGCAGTTGTTGGTACTTTTATTTAGCCATTCCGTTGTAGTGAAGCTGATTACTAGTCATATCGGATACCAGTCACATTATAACAGTAAACTTTAGTTATGGTTGTCTATGATCAAGAACTGTGCGCCAAGTCGTCCATAACCGCGGACACGGCTTTTCGAAAAGATTTAACCCTGCAGGGGTGCACCAAAGTATCCACACGCACTTCGACCCTTTTTGCCAGATCAGTTAACATACACCCATCGGTATGTCGGCGGGGCCTAAGTCATGACGTTTCCCAGACCCAAAGCAAGTACATGGGGGCCACCCCACTAAGCTACCCGCAACGAAGTCGGCCGGTCTCCGAGACGGACTCAGGGTTTGTGTAGACGGCTGTAAACGACTGGGAACCCGAAAGTATGACTGTGCTTGTCGATACAGCAAAAACGTGTCACGGTCCTAAACAGTACAGGTGCTCCTCGCACAATCTTAAATAAAGCAGTAAAGCATGGCATAAGTACAGGATAGTAATAAAGCCCCAAACTACTTGTGGCCCCCAGTACAGTACTTGGAATCAGGTACTAAATCGATGGGGGTGCCCATACACCCCACCTGTGGTTAGCGCGCTCGATCTCGGAACAGGTGTCAAGAACTCGGGGTCCTATGGGACACAAGTGGACGGTTAACAACCAAATAACATCTATTGCCCACCTGTGCCTCTGCATTATTTACCTACTTCAATTTTAGTTATTAAACAATAATTAAAGCCATGATCATCTCCAACATTAAACATACGGCAATACTCCAACAACTGTGGTACTTGACGACACGCAACAGCACTTGAGCAAGTGACTACGACACGCAAGTCCAACTATCCACCAAACAACAGGTAATAGGATGTGTCCAAGGCAATATAAGGCTGCAAGGGGTATCACGGGTACGAAAACTAGAGCATCGCAACACAGATAGCAATAGATCAACAGAAGGAAATAAAGACTATAAAAGTAAGATAGGTAGAAAGGGGGAGAATACTCGCCTGAAAAACATTGCCAAAGGTTCATCCGAAGATCGGGTCGACACTCGCATCAACTCATCGGCCTAGTCCGTGAAGAAGCAAAACACTAGCACAAACACCAGATGCACTATTTAATACTACGGTAGAAAATCGGGCATGATGCATGTATGATGTATGACATGGCAGGCATGAGATGCAATTAGAACATGTTAAGCGGAACCGGGGTCCCGACAGTTTATTGGATGGTTCATGTTGTTTAGACACCCCGCAAATTAAATGTTGTCTTAACATGGCAAAATATATCACCGGTTCGATGCACAAATTTAAATGGAGGCAATATTAGACTAGATTCGCCCGCATATGGCCTCCATATTTAATTTAGGTGAATCGTCGAAACACCCCCAAACACCCACAGATATGTATGCGACATGAATGATTTAATGCAACAAGTTTATATCATATATTATAAAAATACGGGGCTTGGAAAGGGCATCACACATTATGGTCGGAGGTCTTGGTTCGGAGGGGTTCGAGGGATCGGTCTTCGGGGTCTCGGCGAGATTGGCCTTCGGACTCCGGGAAGGAGCACTTGGCATGGCGCCAGGTACGGGATCGGTCTTCGGGGGTTCGCCAACGGATCCGTGTAGGAGGGCTCGAGGGCTTCGGGTCTTTGGTTCTATTGCCTTTGGGTCCCGACGTCCGTGTAGAAGATCTTGTTGTCGGTCAGCTATCGTTGGAGTTGTGGTTCTTGTTTCGTTCCTTGATGGTGGCTTGGATTGGCACCGATCTGGTAAATGGATCCTCAGAATATCTTGGAACGGCCTCGTGATGCTAGCACACAGAGACTGGACAAAACAGAGACATACACGGGCACATGCACCCTCTTATACACACGCGCACAGGGAATTGCAGAGAGGAACCGGGCGGACGGCGCGCGACCTTGGGGCTGTGATGTCGAGAGCTCGCGAGGACGCCAGGGAGGCTTGCCGATGAGGAGAGGAAATCAACGGGGAGGGCGCGGCCGGTGCACGAGGCGGACGATAAGGCGACGCTCGGGAAGCGAGTGGCGAGCTACTGCAGGGTCGCGCCTGCGGACACGGAGGGCCGGCGCTCGGCGGGCGCGTCCGAACGGCGACGGCCAGACGACAGAGACGGCCTAGGCGAGGTAGGAGGGGGAGGCCACAGGGGCAGCGGCGGCGGTCGACGCGGCTCTGCCCGCGGGAGGAAGAGGGGGTGGTGATGACGGTTGTCGGGGAGGAAGAGGTGGGCGGCGGCGCTGTACTAGAAGAAGCAGAGGGAGGCGGTTCGATGTGCAGGCCGGCGGCGGGGCGTGGATCTGGCGAGGCGCAGCGCGGCGCTCGCGACGGCTCGGAGGCGAATGCTCAAGGAGGTGCTCGGAGAAGGCATGGCGGTGGCGGGCATCAAGGATCGATGGAGGCGGCGGGCTCCTGACGTGCGTGGCTTGACTCGAGGAAGGCCTGCGAGGGGATTGGGGTCGGGGCGTGGTTCCCGTGCGGGGTGAGCGAGGGTGTGCTGGCGACGGCGAGGAGAGCGTTGGGGAGAGGAAAGTCGCGAGGAAGGAGGTGAGTTCGGGCCGCTGGGTTCACGGGGTGGGGCCAGGAGGCTGAGGTGGCGGCTGGGATGGGGAGAGGGAGTGGTGAGGTGGAGGATGATGATTGGGTGGAGAGAGGGACAGACTGATGTGGCGCAAAGGGATAGGTTGGGGTGAGGTGGAGGGGGCTGGGTAGATTAGGATATGGTAGGAAAAGGGTTTAGGTAGTCTGGTTTTTGTACTGGGGGTGGCCGACTGGGTCGGATCGGCCCGGTACGGCTGCCCCTAAAAATAAAATAAATATTTTAATATTTAAAACGGGGCTTTTGAAATCCATTGGTAGACGAAACAAAATAATCCGGAGACCCGGGTTTTGGATTTGAAATAAAGGCGGGGTATTTAGAAAACAAAATATGCTTTTCGAAAATAGTTTCAGACAAACAAATGCATGATGATGACGATGCTCAAATGCAATGTGGCATGATGACATGAGCATGCGGTCATGATGATGCAATGCACAAAAATAACGCGATTTTCTAGTAGTGGTTTTTGCGGGGCGCCACAATTCGACACCACTAACAATGGATCTCGCCCTCGAGATCCGCCTCATGGTACCGGGAAGAAGGGCGGCGATCTAAATCTTCTCGCATCGTGTAGATCTTCGCAACACCACTAACAAGAGGTCGTTGTCCGTGATCGTCGAGGGAACACTCCGGGAACAAAAGGTCGAAGGTAGAGGTATCAACAAATAAAGCCACCTCTAACTCCGATAGAAAGAGAGAACCGATGCATTCTCATCCACTTCAATGTACACCAGCGAATAGAGTGAGTAGTCGGCATGGGGGCCAGTCCATCACGCACCCAAACTATTACTCTGCACAATCAGTAGAAAAGCGTGCAACCATTCTCGGAATCAGACTGAAGATCTTGACAATCGAGGTTCAGAAACAAAGGAGTGATGCAGACTCTGCATCGGATCTGGCGTAGATGATGTCGTCGCGTCAGAAAGCACCGGAAGGCACAAGAAGGAACAAAGAGAAGTCCACCAGACGAAGGATTCCTCAGATAGCATGAAGACCGGATGTAGCAACACCGTTACCAAAGGAGGAAGCGAAACCCTGAAGGTACGATGGAACCCAACCACGAGAAATCCTGGACTCGAAGAGAGAGAAGAGAGCGGATTCAAAACACGCAGAGGTGAGAGGAGAGCAGCAGAGGGGTAAGGAGTAAAATCATACCTAATCAGACTATCCAACCGATTTTGCAAAAGTAGTTTTGACACTCTACTTCGTCCGTTAGCTAGGTTATCCTACAGGCTGGACCAGTGGGGTATCGTAACTGCTGAGCTCTGATACCACTCTGTAACACCCTCAGAATTGGCCCTATGCAAGTTTCAGCGCTTCCCGCCAAAACCCGCATAGAAACGATTCAAAGGTGCCCACCAGGCACTTTCGTGCGGGTGGAAAACGAAGTAATATCATTACACAATAGTCCTCGATGGAACCCACAAAACATATATCCAACAACGACTCAATGAGTCAAGAATATAGAGGTACAATACAAAGATCCAAATCACCTTTAAAACAATATAGCGTCCGAGTACGGACAAGGTGCAAATTGAGCTAAGAGCCCTGAAGAATAACCACTGGCGTCCATAACCCTGCACAGGCCAAGCCGGAAGGGTAACCCTGCTAACGACGTCGATCTCAAAACCTGCTTAAACAAAAGGGGTGCCGACAAAGGGCAAAGGAAAAAGAGAGAGCGGTCAGTACTGAGGCTAGTACATGGCGAGGCTAGAATTCGGCGGTCCTCGCCTACATAGGTATGGTGGACTGAAGCGGCAGCGCAGCATGCACTAAACAACCTATAGAGACTCGATACAAATAGCGGCTATCAGAGAGGGGTAAGAAAGACCTATTCGGAACCAACCTGATACTACCACCAAACATACCCATCCTGGTGTTTCCCCCTCGAGACCAAACGAGGAAGTCAACCGAGGAACTCACACAGTTGGCAGTTTTATTTATTCAGTTATCGTTGCAGCAATTACTAGTCAGGTATGGATAGTCATCCTGATAGAATAAGCAGTGGGCACTTTTAGTTAACCATTCCGTTGTGGTTGCAACACTTACTAGTCAGATACAATTAGCATGAGATATCCCAAACCCAGCAGTTGTTGGTACTTTTATTTAGCCATTCCGTTGTAGTGAAGCTGATTACTAGTCATATCGGATACCAGTCAAATTATAATAGTAAACTTTAGTTATGGTTGTCTATGATCAAGAACTGTGCTCCAAGTCGTCCATAACCGCGGACACGGCTTTTCGAAAAGATTTAACCCTGCAGGGGTGCACCAAAGTATCCACACGCACTTCGACCCTTTTTGCCAAATCAGTTAACATACACCCATCGGTATGTCGGCGGGGCCTAAGTCATGACGTTTCCCAGACCCAAAGCAAGTACATGGGGGCCACCCCACTAAGCTACCCGCAACGAAGTCGGCCGGTCTCCGAGACGGACTCAGGGTTTGTGTAGACGGCTGTAAACGACTGGGAACCCGAAAGTATGACTGGGCTTGTCGATACAGCAAAAACGTGTCACGGTCCTAAACAGTACAGGTGCTCCTCGCACAATCTTAAATAAAGCAGTAAAGCATGGCATAAGTACAGGATAGTAATAAAGCCCCAAACTACTTGTGGCCCCCAGTACAGTACTTGGAATCAGGTACTAAATCGATGGGGGTGCCCATACACCCCACCTATGGTTAGCGCGCTCGATCTCGGAACAGGTGTCAAGAACTCGGGGTCCTAGGGGACACAAGTGGACGGTTAACAACCAAATAACATATATTGCCCACCTGTGCCTCTACATTATTTACCTACTTCAATTTTAGTTATTAAACAATAATTAAAGCCATGATCATATCCAACATTAAACATACGGCAATACTCCAACAACTGTGGTACTTGACGACACGCAACAGCACTTGAGCAAGCGACTACGACACGCAAGTCCAACTATCCACCAAACAACAGGTAATAGGATGTGTCCAAGGCAATATAAGGCTGCAAGGGGTATCACGGGTACGAAAACTAGAGCATCGCAACACAGATAGCAATAGATCAACAGAAGGAAATAAAGACTATAAAAGTAAGATAGGTAGAAAGGGGGAGAATGCTCGCCTGAAAAACATTGCCAAAGGTTCATCCGAAGATCGGGTCGACACTCGCATCAACTCATCGGCCTAGTCCGTGAAGAAGCAAAACACTAGCACAAACACCGGATGCACTATTTAATACTACGGTAGAAAATCGGGCATGATGCATGTATGATGTATGACATGGCAGGCATGAGATGCAATTAGAACATGTTAAGCGGAACCGGGGTCCCGACAGTTTATTGGATGGTTCATGTTGTTTAGATATCCCGCAAATTAAATGTTGTCTTAACATGGCAAAATATATCACCGGTTCGATGCACAAATTTAAATGGAGGCAATATTAGACTAGATTCGCCCGCATATGGCCTCCATATTTAATTTAGGTGAATCGTCGAAACACCCCCAAACACCCACAGATATGTATGAGACATGAATGATTTAATGCAACAAGTTTATATCATATATTATAAAAATACGGGGCTTGGAAAGGGCATCACACATTATGGTTGGAGGTCTTGGTTCGGAGGGGTTCGAGGGATCGGTCTTCGGGGTCTCGGCGAGATTGGCCTTCGGACTCCGGGAAGGAGCACTTGGCATGGCGCCGGGTACGGGATCGGTCTTCGGGGGTTCGCCAACGGATCCGTGTAGGAGGGCTCGAGGGCTTCGGGTCTTTGGTTCTATTGCCTTTGGGTCCCGACGTCCGTGTAGAAGATCTTGTTGTCGGTCAGCTATCGTTGGCGTTGTGGTTCTTGTTTCGTTCCTTGATGGTGGCTTGGATTGGCACCGATCTGGTAAATGGATCCTCAGAATATCTTGGAACGGCCTCGTGATGCTAGCACACAGAGACTGGACAAAACAGAGACATACACGGGCACATGCACCCTCTTATACACACGCGCACAGGGAATTGCAGAGAGGAACCGGGCGGACGGCGCGCGACCTTGGGGCTGTGATGTCGAGAGCTCGCGAGGACGCCAGGGAGGCTTGCCGACGAGGAGAGGAAATCAACGGGGAGGGCGCGGCCGGTGCACGAGGCGGACGATAAGGCGACGCTCGGGAAGCGAGTGGCGAGCTACTGCAGGGTCGCGCCTGCGGACAGGGAGGGCCGGCGCTCGGCGGGCGCGTCCGAACGGCGACGGCCAGTCGACAGAGACGGCCTAGGCGAGGTCGGAGGGGGAGGCCACAGGGGCAGCGGCGGCGGTCGACGCGGCTCTGCCCCCGGGAGGAAGAGGGGGTGGTGATGGCGGTTGTCGGGGAGGAAGAGGTGGGCGGCGGCGTTGTACTGGAAGAAGCAGAGGGAGGCGGTTCGATGTGCAGGCCGGCGGCGGGGCGTGGATCTGGCGAGGCGCAGCGCGGCGCTCGCGACGGCTCGGAGGCGAATGCTCAAGGAGGTGCTCGGAGAAGGCATGGCGGCGACGGGCATCAAGGATCGATGGAGGCGGCGGGCTCCTGGCGTGCGGGGCTTGACTCGAGGAAGGCCTGCGAGGGGATTGGGGTCGGGGCGTGGTTCCCGTGTGGGGCGAGCGAGGGTGTGCTGGCGACGGCGAGGAGAGCGATGGGGAGAGGAAAGTCGCGAGGAAGGAGGTGAGTTCGGGCCGCTGGGTTCACGGGGTGGGGCCAGGAGGCTGAGGTGGCGGCTGGGATGGGGAGAGGGAGTGGTGAGGTGGAGGATGATGATTGGGTGGAGAGAGGGCCAGGCTGATGTGGTGCAAAGGGATAGGTTGGGGTGAGGTGGAGGGGGCTGGGTAGATTAGGATAGGGTAGGAAAAGGGTTTAGGTAGTCTGGTTTTTGTACTGGGGGTGGCCGACTGGGTCGGATCGGCCCGGTACGGCTGCCCCTAAAAATAAAAAAACTATTTTAATATTTAAAACGAGGCTTTTGAAATCCATTGGTAGACGAAACAAAATAATCCGGAGACCCGGGTTTTGGATTTGAAATAAAGGCGGGGTATTTAGAAAACAAAATATGCTTTTTGAAAATAGTTTCAGACAAACAAATGCATGATGATGACGATGCTCAAATGCAATGTGGCATGATGACATGAGCATGCGGTCATGATGATGCAATGCACAAAAATAACGCGATTTTCTAGTAGTGGTTTTTGCAGGGCGCCACAGATCTACAACACGACGGCGTGGTGCAAACGGTGGAGAGTTTCTGTGGCAGGGCTTCGCCTACGCGCAGTCGGGAGGGAGAGAGAGAGGAGGGCAGCAGGGCGGCTAGGGCTTGAGGAGGTGTGGGGGGAGGGTGCGCCCCCAGTCCTCTTTATATAGAGGGGTGGGCGGATTCCCCTTGCCCCTCCTCCAAGCCTAGGGCCGGCGGCCAAGGGGGAGGAGTGGGGGGCAAGTTTCCCCCCTCCTTCTAGAAGCTCTCCCTAGGGTTTCCCCTAGGGCTTGGCCGGTGTGGCGCCCCGCAAAAACCACTACTAGAAAATCGCGGTGTTTTTGTGCATTGCATCATCATGACCGCATGCTCATGTCATCATGTCCATATGCATTTGTTCGGCTAAAACAATTTCCCCAAAGCCTATTTTGTTTTCTAAAGATATCCCCTCTTTGTTAAAATCAAAACCCTAGATCCGCTTGGATCTTTTATTTGCTAAAACCTTTTTACAAGTGTTTTGTTTTAAAAGAAAAGAAAATAAATAACATAAATATTTTGTTAGGGGAGGCAGTCCATCCGGTCAGGCCCAAAGGCCCAACTAGACAGACCACCTACAACCCTATATATAAAACCCTAACCCTAAATCCCCAAACCCTAATTTTCCCTAGCCACCTACTCCCTCCCTTCACTCAGCCTCCATCCCGCCGCCGCCAGACTCAACACTCACACACGCACCACCCACGTCGTACACAACGCCACCGAACCGTCCACCCCTCTCTCCCTGGCCCCACCACCTGGCCCCACCCGCTCACGCTCTCCCCACGATCCCCACCAACCCCGCCTCCTTCCTCGCCTCCCCCCTGCAGGAGCCCTGCCGACGCCCCTCTGCGGCTGCTCGACGAGCTCCCCGCCGTCCTCGACCCATTCCCCCCAACCGCACGCTCCCGTCCTCGACGCAGAGCAAGCGCCGCCGCCAGGATCCCCACGGCCGCCCTTGCTGCCTCGCAGCCCTAAGCTCCCCGCCGACCTCTGCGTGCCTGGCTTCTTGGAGCCCTCCGTCGAGCTCGCCGCGTACGCTGCACCTCCGTCGCCCCCTCCTCCTTTGCCGGCCGCAGCGACCTCGCAGAAGCCCCGTCGCCTCGGCTCTGTACAGCGTCGCGCCGCCTCCCTCGTGTTCCTCTCCGGCCACCATCGCGTGTGGACCTGTCGGCCTCCCCGGCGCCTTGCGAGCTACCTGCAGCGTAACCGTGGCCACGTCCGCCTCCTCTCGAGGCCGCGCCACCTCGATCTCGTCTCCGCTCGCCACCGGACAAGCTCCTCCTCTGCCGGCTCTCTCCCTCACCTCCCAAGTGCATCGCTTGCTCAAGTGCTGTTGCGTGTCATCAAGTACCACAGTTGTTGGAGTATTGCCGTATGTTTAATGTTGGAGTTGATCATGGCTTAATTATGGTTTAAGAACTAAAATTGAAGTAGGTAAATGCAGAGGCACAGGTGGGCAATAGATGTTATTTGGTTGTTAACCGTCCACTTGTGTCAAATAGGACCCCGAGTTCTTAACACCTGTTCCGAGATCGAGCGCGCTAACCACATGTGGGATGTATGGGCACCCCATCGATTTAGTACCTGATTTCAAAGTATTGTACCGGGGGCCACAATTAGTTTGGGGCTTTATTACTATCCTGTACTTATGCCATGCTTTACTGCTTAATTTAAATTGTGCGAAGTACTGCACCTGTACTGTTTAGGTAAGCGGAGTGTTTTCGCGGTATCGACAAGCCCGAGAGTTTCGGGTTCCCAGTCGTTTACAGCCACTAACGCAAACCCTGAGTCCGTCTCGGAGACCGGCCGACTTCGTTGCGGGTAGACTTAGTGGGGTGGCCCCCATGTACTTGCTTTGGGTCTGGGAAACGTCATGACTTAGGCCCCGCCGACATACCGATGGGTGTATGTTAACTGATCTGGCAAAAAGGGTCGAAGTGCGTGTGGATACTTTGGTGCACCCCTGCAGGGTTAAATCTTTTCGAAAAGCCGTGTCCGCGGTTATGGACGACTTGGAGCACAGTTCTCGATCATAGACAACTATAACTAAAGTTTACTGTTATAATTTGACTTGTATCCGATATGACTAGTAATCAGCTTCACTACAACGGAATGGCTAAATAAAAGTACCAACAACTGCTGGGTTTGGGACATCTCATGCTTATTGTATCTGACTAGTAAGTGTTGCAACTACAACGGAATGGTTAACTAAAACTGCCCACTGCTTATTATATCAGGATGACCATCTATACTTGACTAGTAATTGCCGCCACTATAACGGAATGAATAAAATTGCCAACTGTGTGAGTTCCTCGGTTGACTTCCTCGTTTGTCTCGAGGGGGAAATACCAGGATGGGTATGTTTGGTGGTAGAATCAGGTTGGTTCCGAATAGGAGTTTCTTATCCCTCTCTGGTAGCCGACAGTTATATCGAGTCTCTATAGGTTGTTTAGTGCATGCTGCGCTGCCGCTCAGTCCACCATACCTATGTAGGCGAGGACCGCCGAATTCTAGCCTCTCCATGTACTGGCCTCAGTACTGACCGCTCTCTCTTTTTCCTTTGCCCTTTGTCGGCACCCCTTTTGTTTAAGCAGGTTTTGAGATCGACGTCGTTAGCAGGGTTACCCTTCCGGCTTGGCCTAGGCAGGGTTATGGACGCCATTGGTTCTTCTTCAGGGCTCTTAGCTCAATTTGCATCTTGTCCGTACTCGGACGCTATTTCGTTTTAAAGGTGATTTGGATCTTTGTCTTGTATATATGTATTCTTGACTCTTTGAGTCGCTGTTGTATATATATGTTTTATGGGTTCCATCGAGGACTATTGTGTAATGATATTACTTCGTTTTCCACCCGCACGCAAGTGCCTGGTGGGCACCTTTGAATCGTTTCTATGCGGGTTTGGCGGAAAGCGCTGAAACTTGCATAGGGCCGATTCTGAGGGTGTTACAGCCGGCTGGGCCTCTGGGGCCTTGTGCCCCTGGCCCAATGCGGCCAGGGCACTCCCTTGTAGGCCCACGCCCCCTCCCGACAAGTGGGGCCACATTGGTCCCACTCCGGAAGGTTCTAGAAGCTTCCGATACAATACCGAACAATCCGAAACACTTCCGAACTCCAAAAACTGACTTGCCTTATATGAATCTTATTCTCCGGACCATTCCGGAACCTCCCGTGATGTCCCGGATCCCATTCGAGACTCCAAACAAAAACTCATAAACCAATTATCCATTCTATCCTAGCGTCGAGACACGTTAAGTGTGTGACCCTGCGGGTTCGAGAATATGCAGACATGATCTTCTATCAATAATCAACAGTGGGGTCTAGAAACCCATATTGACTCCCACGTACTCATCGGTGATCATTTCGGATGAACCACGATGCCAGGATTCAATTAATCCCATATACATATCCCCTTCGTCACGCGATATTTTACTTGCCCGAGATTCGATCGTCGGCATCGTCATACCTAGTTCAATCTCATTCAGAGCAAGTACTTTACTCGTTTCGTAATCCGATATCACTTTGTGATTAACTCCTTAACCACGTGCTTACAAGCAGTGTCGATATCGATTACCGAGTGGGCCCGAAGTATATCTCTCCGACATGGGAGGGACAAATCCCATCTCGATACATACAACCCAACAAGTACTTTCCGATCACCTGAGAGACTCCTTTATGATCACCCTCTCATAGGATGACGTTTGATGACCTCAAAGCTTTCTTCCGATACCAGGGAGTTGCATTATCTCATGGTCTAAGGAATACAATATTTGACATAAGAAAAAGCTTCGCAAAGATGAACACGATGACACGATCTAATTGCTCTTCTTGATTTGGGTCTGTCCATCATACCATTCTCCCAATGATGTGATCTTATTATTAATCGACAACTCATGTCTATGGTTAGAAAACCTTAACCATCATTAATCAATGAGTTAGTCCATAGAGGCGTACTAGGAACACGGTGTTGTTCATAAACCACACAAGTATTAAAGTTTTCGCTTAATACAATTCTAGCATGGAATATAAACTTTATCATGAACAAGAATTATAATAATAACATCTTTATTATTGCCTCTGGGGCATAATTCCAACAAATATTTTCCAGAAGCCATGTCCATAATTGAACTGATTGTCGAGGTCGTCGATGAGATGAGATGCATGGTGAGCTCATGCTGCACCTTGAACTGATTGTCGAGGTCGTCGATGAGATGCATGGTGAGCTTCTTGTCGAAGACCGGGGCCCCGACGTCAACGAGCTGATCGGCGATGTCCTCGATCTTGCGGTTGTAGGCCACAACGGACATGTCCCCTTGCTGTCATTTTCTAGAACTCTTTGTTAGGTGGATCTCGAATGCTTCCAAGTTCTCGTTGAAGATGTGTTGAAGGGCCTACCAGGTGGTACGCGGTGCTGTCCGCCACCAGGATGATGTCCTAGAGTTCATCAGAGATGGTGGTGTAGATCAAGAGAACTATGTCCACGGCTGTCGACCGCCATTCCTCGGTGGCCAGGTGGGGCGAGATTTCCTCCTCGACGTGGTCACAGACGTTGTACTTGGTGAGGAAGAAGAGGAAAAAGTTTCTCCACTTGTTGTAGTTGCCGGCCACAACGTCCATCTTGAACTTGATGTAGCGAAGGATGTCGACACCATTGGTGCAGAGGGGAGAGGGGATAAGCTGGAGAGTAGTGCTTGTGAGGTGGCCGGAGATGAGCGCATCAGAGACATCATCATCGACAGAGCAGGAGATGGGCATGGGGAGGATGAAAGGGGAAGAGACTCTGATATATCAAACTGAACTGACCGCGCATCTATTCATCTGATCTGTTACGTATTTATATGGAGGTGCACACTCGTGCACGTTATGTGTACAATTGACTCGTGACAGTACACATTGTCACATACTTCAACAAAACTGTGTGTTGATATTATTTTATCAATAAATTGTTGAGGTGAACCGAGGCATAGCCCGGATGGTTGGATACCTGTCCTATCCGCGAGATCCTGAGTTCGAGTGCTAGGTCCGTGCTCTCGCCGTGCACCCAAAAAAATCTATTGAACTACTTGGAGGGCCCCTTGCTACCCCCAAGTCGCATTTTATCAATAAATTGTTGAGTTCTAAAAAAAACAGTTGGTGATGATGCGGACACCGGAACTCGATCGTGGCATAGCAAAGAGATAGAAATTTAACTCGTAACAAACTGTCTCCCGTTTTCATATCTTAGCAAGAGATAGAAATTTAACTCGTAACAAACATGGTCACGTCCGTCCGTAAGTCCCGTTTTCTTTTTTGAGGGATACGTCCGTAAGTCTAGGGTTACCGATCTGTGCAGAAGTACTATATATTTACCTAATAACTTCTTCCGCCGTTCCTCTAACAACTATTATATTACTTCCAGCTAGGGGGCAGAATCCATGGCGGCGGCCACCACCACCGATCCTCTTGTTCCTGCGATGGAATCCATGGCGGAGGGCACCCCAGCAGAATCAGATCCGGCTGTCCCCCGCAGCCTCCCGGATGAGATCCTCATATGGGAGATCCTTGCCCGTCTGCCTCCCAAACCCCTCCTCCGTTGCCGCGCCGTCTGTCAGAAGTGGCGCCGCGTCACCTCCACCCGCGACTTCCTCCTGGCCCACCACGCCCGCCAGCCCACCCTTCTCCTCATCTGCGACCACCCTCCAAGCGGCATCGTCGACATCATCCCCTTCGACGACCACCGCGCCGACCAGCTCCAGCTCCAGGCCGTCGCCCAGCTTGACAACACCACCGCATTCAGTCTCGAGGCCTCCTGTGACGGCCTCCTAATCCTCTACTACGACAAGAGGCGATTCTCCGTCTGCAACCCAACAACTCGT
Source organism: Avena atlantica (assembly GCA_910589765.1). NCBI lineage: Eukaryota > Viridiplantae > Streptophyta > Magnoliopsida > Poales > Poaceae > Avena > Avena atlantica. The sequence goes on from OU342736.1 coordinate 511,907,485, forward strand.
CAGTATGCTCCCCTCCCCCCGTTTCTCGAGGACGACGACGACGATGACGGTGACTACACGATCTTGGGGATGTACGCACACGGCCCTACCGGCGAGTACCGGCTTCTCGTTGACTTGATGCACCGCCGCCGCCGCGAAGACGTCTTCAACCAAGATGGCTTCTGCGTCGTCACATTGGGCTCCCCCGCCAACCAGCTGCCAAGGAAGATAATTCGCCAACCAGCTGCCAAGGAAGATAATTTGCCCTGAGGGATTCCAACACATAAGGCGCCCCACCTGTCCTCTTCCGTGGCAGCCTCCATTGGTACACTGGCCAAACCATAACGGCGTTCGACACCGCCGCCGAGTCGTTCCGGCAAATGCGCTCTCCCATCGCTACGTGCAACGTCGACATGTTTGAGACTGCTGGCATGCTTGGCATGTCTGTCTTCCATGAGCGTGCCGTAACATTGGATATCTGGATGATGGAGGACTACCAAGGCGAGACATGGGCATTCAAACACAAGATCGAATTTCCGTCTGCGGAGCTCACCCTGCAGTTTGGAGACTTCAGATTTGACTGGAGTGTGGTCGTTCCATCTTCATCTTCGGGTGGTGGTGGTGGCCAGCATGTGTCTGTGCTAGCAAAATTCGGCGACTCGCTAATTCAGTTAGACGTCCATGGCAAGATGGTCGCCACTTTTCATGGTGAAACCCTCAATCTTACTCCCTTTCTGCTCCAACAAAGTCTTGTTTCACATGACTTCTTTCCAACACTGGAGGGTTATGTCCTCAATGCTTCGCCTTTTATCTGAAGCAAAGCAGCATGTGTCTTTCATGGTGAGTACCTGGTCTCCTTCTTATAGAATTGAAATTGAGCAATCTACATGTATGTTTCCCCTATTTTTTTTTTTTTTGTTCTTTCTGTTGTTGACCTATGACTTTCAAATTGCAGGAGCGCTGCTTGCGTCAGGGTCTATTTCTTTCCATGAATAAATTGCATCTGGTTACTTATGGAGATTAACCTCAGCACGATCAGCAATAGTCTACGGTAGCAGATTTTAAGGTTTTTATTTTTGTTTTTCCGAAAGGTTATCTAGTGGCCTTATACTATCATTTAAATTTAGCAGTCTACATGTGTGTTTCATTTTTCTTTCTGTTGTTCTTGCTATTATTGAAAGTTGACTTGCAATCTGCCCCCAGCACTTGCTTTTAATTTTGTAACTATTCGATCGGGGCTCTACTTGCATCAGAATCTACTCTTATTCGATTTATTTCTGTTGTTCTTGCTATTATTGAAAGTTGACTTGCAATCTGCCCCCAGCACTTGCATTTAATTTTGTAACTATTCGATCGGGGCTCTACTTGCATCAGAATCTACTCTTATTCGAACCAGGCTTTTGCCCAGCTTTATAAATAAAACCAGAACTAGATACAAGGTACGACAGTGTTTTGGCAACAACATGCCTTAAATAAAGAAAAGGAAAACGAAGTCACAACCGCTGGGGCAACGGCACAAGCCCACCTAAAAAAGAGAAAAAAGGACGGACAGATTGCAGGACGGCGACCACTATGGCTGCTCCTCCTAACCAGCCACCGCAAAGCGACGCGCCAGCGCCTCGAGAGATCCGTCCAGGTGACCCCTATCTCTCCGCTAGACAGCGGGTATCACTGCCGAAGGTAGGCCAGAAAAGCAAAAACAGAGTCAAAAGCTCGGCGGGGAAAGATCTTCTCAGTCACCATCTTATTACGAATATTCCATAGAGTCCATGTAAGGGTTGCGAACACAAGCCAGAAGAGGTGGCGCCTCCCTCTTGACCGGTTGGCCTCCGTCTCTAGAAATTCCCCGAGATCTAGGCCTGCCAGGCAGGACCCAGGGACTCTTGTACAAAGCTCTACAGAAACTGAGCGGCTGGACATGTGAACATTATGTGGGCACAGGTCTCCGGAATCCCACAGGTCTCGGGACTGAGATTCTACTTCTGTGCATGAATCAATTGCATCTCGTTATTTATGGAGATTAACCTCAGCACCCACCAAGATTCTAACGCTAGCAAACTTGCTGATTTTATTTGTTTATTTTCAAGCACTTGTAGTTTTTTACCTGTAACCGAAATCAAAAGAAAACTTGCGTTGCCTCAAGCAGATGACTCGTAGACCTAGGAAGAAGTATGTGGAAATAAAGTGGTAAAAGCAGGCTGAAAATTCACTCTACTAGTTACTTCACGTACCTGTCTTGTGTGTTGTTGAAAGATAACCAAATTTTCTACCAGTTACTTCACGTAGCCTTTTGCACTTCCTGGTTATATTTTCCACCATCGATATCAAGTCCAGATTCTGAATCTACTCAATATAACATAGGGCATCGAAAACTCTCCTCGGTATCATGAACTGTATTTGTTTCTCCTGGATAGTGCAAGGTTGCAGTTTAAGCTACTGATTAAATGCATCATAAAATAGAGTGAATACAAAGCGTTAGAGCATCTCCACTCGTTGGAGGCTCTCAGCTCGCCGGATGAAGATTTCGGCCCGGGTCTAAAACTTCCCAGTCGCAAGCATGGTAAAATAAAGAGTAAATTTGGGTGAAATTTGTATTAATCTTGCGATATATAGCATGTAGGCGAAAATTGGTTTATTACATAGGCTATTTAGGCTGAAATCTAAACTAAAACATGGTAAAATAAAACTAAAACGCAGCTCGCCGGCGGCTAGAGTGGCCTAGTTCATGTCAAGGCCAGTTCTACTGCTGGTAGTCGCAGTCATCGTCGCTAATCAGTTGGCTGCCCTGGCCCGGATCACCGAATCGTGCAGGCCAGCTGCTTGGTCCGTCTTCATCGGAGTCGCTGTCGTCCAGAACAACGACATTGCTAAGGCGGCGCGCTGGAGCGCCCACTGGCGGGAAGCCTCCTCCTGCTCGTGCTCCGCCTTGGACCAGCGTCGGCAAGCCGCTTCAGCGGCACGTCGTTGAGGAAGGCTCCCATCGCGAGCTTGAGGACGTAACTTTCCTGCTCGTCCTCCAGCGTGTCCACCGGCTCCCTCTTTGGTCGGACGAGGCGGAGACGACCTGAAGGAGGAGAGGTCTGTGGCAGTAGCGAGGTGCGGAGACCGCCGATGGTGATGCCACGCGTGCCCCGTGGGGGCTAGCATTGCATCGGGGCCTTCATCAAAGATGGCGGCGAAGATGGCTCGCGCTTCACCGGCAGAAGCGGTGGCGTGCCGCGCCTAAACGAAGGAGCAGGAGGCCGAGGCCGAGCACGACGAGGAGAAGCCTCCCATCCTCCTTGGCAGCCAGGAGCTACCGCGCCGGTGCGAGGCGCTCGTCGGCGTCCTCGTCAGGTATGTGAGGCAAGGAGAATTGTCTGCCTCCGATGTGCTCGAGGATGACGGCGAGCATGCGCCTAGGCACACCCCAGCATTGGCGCCGCCCTTCAGCATTCCTCTGCTTCGGCGCTGGCGCCATCACCATCCCTTCGTATGCCGCCATCTCCTGCTCGCAGAAGTACTCCGTCCAGGCGGCGTGGTTGTTGGGGAACTGCTCGTACTCTTTGGGAGTGTGTGGACTGAATGGAAAATGGAGAACAAGATTATATACCTCACACTAGACAATGCTTCCAACAATGATATTGCAGTCAAGTATTTCAAGGCAAAGTTTAAGTTTCGGAGAAGTACAAAATTTAAAGGCAGCAATTTGGTGGTGCAAGATGGGACAGTGTGTATGAACACTTTGTCATCAAATTTATGAGACTATGAAGTACTTATAAAAATCTGTTGCTCGCATGCACAAATTTGTTGAGATTTGTCTAGGTTGAAATCTCACAATTGATGCTCACTTCTCACAATTGATGCTGCAATTCAGAACTCGATCCGTATTCAATACTAGGATACTGGTAGCAGAAATCCGCAGCATGATATTGGCAGATACGCCTATCCAATAGTTAACTGAACCAACTCCACAAGTCAATATGTAAGTATACAAGCCTCATGTCCACAAACCAGGTAGTAGCAATACAGAGAAGGTAGCAAATAACACAGATTATATCCTACAAGTCTACTTCACAGGTAACCAAGTTCAAAATGTAAGGACCTATATAAGGCTACATATCAGCGTCCACCATATCGGCATGGCAGCCACATCACACCAAAGCGGAACAACGGAGCTACAGCAAAGAGCCGTTTCTGCACCTCAGAAATCGAAACATAACTTAGATACCCTGCAACGATCAACGAAATCGGTCAGAATCAGTTTGTAGTAATCTCACTGGAAACTTATTTAAGTTATATAGCACAACTTTTTTACGATTGGAAGAACATACACTTGTTCACTATTCTAAAGACAACACGAACATATCAGAAGATGAATCCTCCCAGAATTATTAGACACCATGAATAGAGAAGAGAAACAAACAGAAGAACAACTGTTGACATGTTCAGTTTTTGGAGACAGAAAACATATGATCACAATGTACACTAAAAGATCATTAATTCTTGCATCAGAGATAAATGTTAAGATTCCTAGATTATCAAGTTAGTCGATATTTATTTTACATGATGCACAATTAGAGGCTCGTTGATTAGAAAGCAGAAAAGTATAGTATGTGACTCACGCATGCTATTTCTGAAATACTCAAAAAAAGAGATCACATCATCTTATATTTATTAAGTAACTTTGAAAGAAGATATAAGATAGAAAAAAATATTAACATCACCTGTATCACGTGTTCGCATTTTCAGCTTCGCAATCACAGCCAACAGTACTCCTGACTACAAGCAAAAGAGGTCCAACACAGCAATTGAAAATACCAAGAATTAGAAAGGCATATGTGCAAACCATTATACATTAAATGTAACTTGAGGGAGGCGGGGGGGGGGGGGGGGGGGGGGGGGGGGGGGGGGGTTTAAACTATACTTATGACAATAATACTCCCTCTGGCCCATATTAATTGACTCAAATTTGTCTAGATTTGAATGGATCTAGACACTATTTAGTATATAGGTTTATCCAAATTTTGACAAATCAAAGTCAATTAATATGGATCGGAGGGAGTACGAAAATGCAAGTGAAGCCACACATATTTGCAGGTCCAACGTAAGGTAATAACCATTTACTAGGTAAAGGAAATAATATGACCATTTCAATGTTCAAACATATATATGTATTCTTCTAGAATTATTCTTAAATACCTAGTCAACCCTTGCACATTAACGATATTAGAACAAACATGCATGTACCAGAAGTAACTAGAATGCACATTAACAAAAATAGTAATTCACGATTGTTACATTATGGAATGGAGGGGACATGGTATTACCTCCGGTATAAACACTTGCAAGGGGATAATACTCTTGTTGTCGCGTGTATGATCTTATACCAAGATATCTGAACTGCATCGAGACAAGCTGGAGAATGAAGTCATGATGAATCGAGGAGAGAAATATCACATTTGTGGCCTCATCATACCCTACTATCATATGCAGTTCATTCACGTGCAGCAGCGGTTGTGATAGCTCAATTAGTTGAACGGTGTTCTGAAGCATCCATGAAACAACACCCTTAGAGTTCAGTTTCCTCCCCCATAAACGAATGCAACGTTCTGAATTTGAGAAAACTGCAAGGCCAAGGTCATTATTCTCTCCTCGTAAGATCTGAAAGGACTTGTTGATGCAGGCAGGATGACGAATAGCAGGGACAAAATACGGTTTCTTGATTACAGCAAGGGCGTGTTTTTGGAAGTCAAACTCGAGTATATCGCCTTCAGAAAGCAGCCAATGAAGTGCATTCTGAACAAGGATGCTGGGCTTGCTGAGGCAAATCACATCTCTAGTCTCCGTGGAGATACTTTCTCCCCATGCACCAGACCTGGATTCGTAGAGACAAACATAAGCCTTTTTGGGGCTACCTTTTTCATGCCACAACAATACCAGTTTGAATGAGCTCAGGTGGCAACAAGTTTGCACATGGTGATGATTGTCAGACAACACCACCGCAGCGCTCCAAACGAAGTTCTCTTTGATCCTTGGTGGAAATAGCACGCGGCGCTGGTCCCTGGTGATGGGGTTCCACAGGATGGCCTCGCAGCGTATGCGGTGAAGGAATAGGGCGATGCCGTCTCGGCAGCCGAGGAAGATGGGGCTAAAATAAGAACAAGCTGTAAGGTTCCCCGGGAGGGTGAAGCAAGCAGCATCGATGCGGTCAGGTGAGTCCAACATGGGAGTGAAGACGGGGCCATATTGTTGTTTGAAGTAGCCGAGGAGCGGCGGGTTTCGGTGGTGGCGTAAGCGGAAGCGGCAGATGAATCGGGGGTCTGAGAGTATGCTGCGCCAGCGCTTGCACACGGCGGAGGCACGGGGGAGCGAGGATGGCTGCGGAGGGAGGCGGAGGAGGATCTCCCGGAGGAGGTCCTCGATGTCCAGCGGGTTCGCCGGCTGCTCGGAATAGAGGTTGCTCATGAGGGCTATGCTGGTTGGATTTTGCAGATGGAAGAATGGAAGGTTGGGGGATGTGCTCTGCTTTTCATCTGCACATTCATAAAAATGCATCCATCTTAGGGCATGTTTGATTCAAAGGAATTCTATAGGATTCCAATCCATAGGATTTTTTCCAACAGAGTGTGTTTGATTCAAAGGAATAAATCCTACAAAATTCCTATGCATTGCTTTCCTACACTACAATCCTATAGGATTTCTAACAAAAGGTAAGATCTTTTGAAAAAAATCCTATGTGTCTATGACAACTATGACATATACCTAAACCCTATTAAAATTTCTATGTTTTTCCTGCGGTGCAATCAAACAGCTTATCTTATCGATTCCTGCATTTTTCATTCCTGTAGGATTCTAAGTGTCACGCCATTCTATTCCTACACTTTTCCTATTCCTGTGTTTTACAAATCTTTTGAATCAAACAAGCCCGAATTAAACTAACCAGGTTTTTCTCCCTTATAACAGAAAAACTCAGGAGCCCTAATTTGTGTAAATAAAGTTTGGCTCACCCACAAGTAGCTCAGATCCAATAACAGAAAAACTCAGGAGCCCTAATTTTTGATCTCAGCGCAGATCCAATCACCGAGCTAGCTAGGGTTCATACATACAACATGGAGAAGGAGCATCAAGAAAAGAAATAGTAGGAGATGGAAGTAGCAACCAGGGCTCGCTTGAATGGAGCGAAGGGCACACCTGGATGGAGAGCGGCGCCGCCGCGGGTTGTCGCCGTTGCAGCCGCCGCCGCCGCGTCGAGACTCGAGGGAAAGAAAAGAGCCGAGGAGTTCTGGCTCTCTACTACTACTCAAATCGTTGATATATTTAGGTCAAGCCAAATAGTTTCTATTTATATTTAATTTTGTGTATATATAGCAGCATAGTACTTATTAGGCCTGTATAAGTTCCGTTTACTCGCTTCTGTAAATACTGTTCTTTTTAGTATCACGATTTTGGTAAAAGATACAACTATACGATTTGGTTTTCCAAATTGCCATGGACATGACCCGTCTGGTATCCTTCCAACTGCTCTTTCTTTCTCTCCTTTTCTAGAATTATCTTAAGTCAAATACTTTAAATTTTGACTAACTATTTTGAAAAATATAGCCGTGTTTATCTTTACTATTAAATTCGAGTTGGTGGCTTACTTTGGGGGTCAAACATTGGGAAGATCTCAACCTTCAAACATACCCACCAAACATTAGGAGAATCAACACCATCCAATCACGCCAAGGAGAAATATGAAAAGAAAACATCAGTCAATCAACAATTAAGGACAAATAATGAGCGATCTCAATCAACAATTAGGCACCAATAATCAGGATGTTCACAATCAGGGAAATCTCTACTGTATTAAATTTCTACATGCTGTCTTGATGGTGCGATGGTTGGTAGGTCGTCCCGCTCTTGCGCACAAAAAACACGGCGTCTTTCCCGTCGAACGATCGCGCAATAGAAAGAAAAAAATCGGACGCCCCACGAACACACATATGGTTCCTTCGTCCCACAACCACGACAGAAATCAGAGGGAAAATCGCACGCATTCATCCCTCCCTCTCCTTCTCCCAAACCACCACGACGCCTCTCCCTCGACTACTTCGCATTTTCACACCATGGTCGGAGGGAGAAGGACGGTGGCAGCAGAGGTCCTAACCGGCGATGGACCCGTATGGCGGCGGTTGGCCAGCTCATCCGAGGCAGATCGGGTCGCGATGCAGCATGTCTGATGGCGGCATGGCCGTAGATGCCCTGTTGGCTGCCCTCGGGCTCTCCCGTGTTGGTGCCTGCCTTGGCGGCCAGATCGATGGCCGCGGTGTCCTAATCGACGTGCACCGCCGCCACACCGCATGCATGGGTCCGAGATCGCCATGGGATTTCGTCAGGTTGAGGAGGGATGGAGGGGAGATTAGAGGAGGCAAGATCAACTAGAATGCCAGGGGAGGGAGCCTCGTCCTCACCAAGGTTGTTTCTTACCGGCGAACAGCAACACCTTCACTAGTTTTGTGACTCGGCGTCGCCTCCCGACAACACCGCCGCAGATGTGACCAGGGAGCTTTTGATGATGATTCATTTATTCTATTTTGTTTCTAGGGTGGGAAATTAGATTGAGGCAGTTAGTGGCCTGATTAACTGGAGGAGGATTTCATGAGGATCAATCCTCACTGCAAATTACCATGCAACTAGGTAACTATTCAGGCTATTTTTCACCGGTTTATTGATTTGGTTGGTTGTAAAAGTGATGTTTTTATATGAGGAAATCAATCTGTCTATTTTTACCAAGGCTACATGTTGACAGGGAATGGAGACACGAGTATTAATGAAATTTATATTTTTCATTGTCATTTATTGTTTGGAACTGCTTTCGTCGGCAAAAGAAATTGATGTCTGCACCGTGATTTTGGATCTGCTTATTGTAGGTTAAACTCCAATTGTGAGAAACCATTCATCAAGAAAGAGACTGGGCATTCTAGATGCCGACAAGTTGTATGTATGTCCTCCTTGGCACGCATGGGGCTCCTCGAAGTCGGGTTCTTCTCCTATGCTAAGTCCATAGTGTGGTGTGAGTCCTCTTGATCAACCTGACAGCAACACAAAAGAGGCGGCTTCTGGGAGGAGCGCTAGGACAAGGAGGACGGCGAGAGGAAGGCGGCCATAGAATGGCTGAGGTGCGAGTGAGATGTTGGCTGCAGCCACTGGAGAAGACGATGACCTACTCCCTTGTCGTTCTCTTGCTCCTCCCAAGGTATGAGACAACAGTCCAATTTATTTTTTATCTTTCAATCTTACTTTTTAGTAGACAAGAGGGGATGCATATACATATGAGATATCCAATTAATCATCGCTTGGCTAAGGCTCTCCTTTTTGGTTGAGGACATGGCATGCGGAAAATCCTTCTAGCTAGAACATTAGATCAAAGAAAACAGAAAGGAATTAGCAGGTTTACTAAGGTGAACCCAAGAGTTGCAAATTTTTCTTCCTATGGTCCATAGAAAGTTTGAATTTTGATTGATCATGTCTCCACTTTTTTTCAAGTGGTACCATGTCTCAACTTAATTGTGTAGTTAGCACTCTTGAATACGTATACTTACATAAAATAAATACAAGTTTGCATAATTGATGTGCAGGTCTGTACTTTCTTATAGTTATCCCCTAGCAAATCTTGAAGAGGTGTTATTGTCGGCTTTCCTGGACAAAGGTCTCTTTAATTATTGCTGAAAATTCAAGGTATGGCTCTTGCTATGATAGGATTGTCTTTATAATAGTACATAAATTAATCAAAGATCTCACGGATGGCCATTTTGTAAGTCGATGACCTTTTTCTTTCTCTGAAGAACAATGTGTCATCATGAGTTGTTAAATCAGAAATCCGTTATTTTGTATGATTGGACATTTAATTTGGCTAGCATTTTTTGGAGAATTACATGGATGAGTTGATAGATCTGGTATATTTTGCAGTCTGGGAGGCATCTAATTGTTGTAGTTTGCTGGATATGTACACTACACTCTGAATTTTCACATCCACACTGTCAATAAATTGTTGGTGTTTGGAGGCGTTCTGCCTTGGTTTGAGAAACAGTGGACAGAGATATTCTTAATCTGAATATAGTTGGTGTCTATCAATTTTTATTTGCGTATGCCTGTCCCTTTTATTCTTTGGCCAAGGAGCTCTCTTTTATTGGAATGGTCCTAGGTAGCTCTACTTATTTTTATTTGGTTAGCCAACAGCTGACTCCTATTTGGATATCGTGCTATTACTCTTATGCATCCTCCTTTTGACATTTTACTTTGACAGTTAAATGAAAAAGTACAGATGTTTGATTGATAAGTTACGGTGATGTTGGCTTCGAAGACACTATGTTTTTCTTTCGACTCCTTAATATCTAGAGTTAAGGTGTATATATAAATCTTGGTGGAACATCCTCATAGAAAGTTTTGCCGGTGTGTCTCTTACTTTGTCACCTGAATATGACAAGTGATTTGTTCAAACTAATTAAGTTCTGTATTGAATAGTTTATCTTCATGTGTTGCTAAATATTGATAGATTTTCATTAGTAAGTAATATAAGTAAATTGAGTTTCCTTCCGAATTTGTTACAACTGCTTTGAAAGTTTATCCGGCCAGTCTTCAAGACATTGTGAATTTTGATGTCATTTTATATGTTCTAGATGATAATACCAATTTTATTTGACCCTATTCTAATTGCAGTCATAAGAGCGCCAAGAATAATCACACTGAAGGTCCCTCTCGCGGAAGAATATGCCATGTTCAACGACGTCTATGTGTGGGAGTGGTCTGTTTCTGCCTATGATGGAGCTGATGGAGCCTAATGGTTGTCCAGCTATTTTTGAGAATCCAAGTCATACTCGTGAGATTTGAAGGCGTATGTCTTGCAATGTTTCTTATTCACAAAAAATTCCTCTGGTACCTTTCTATATTTTTAGAATAGAATTTTGCAATTAGATCATCTTTGTTACTTACAGAGAATGTCCGTTTTTCATATAGATAAGAGTTTGAAACCAGAACGACAAATTCGGCCTATGCCCAAGATTACAAGGCTGTGTCTAAGGATTTCTTTTGTTCATGGTAGCCTCTAAGGTATAGTTCAGAGTTTTGTTAGTTGTTTTATGCTTGAAGGCTGTGTGTATATGTCGCTACACCCAAAACTCAAGTTCGTGGTTCACTTGATTGGAGGGCTAGCTGGATGTGCCAAATCAGATTCTTAAAGAACCTGTAACAATGAATCGTTTCAGACTAAAGTGTGCAGCACAATGTGTTTGTTTTGACAACTTCTAGGAAAACATTTATGATCAAGACTAATATATTTAGTCTACTGTTTAAGACTAAATATATTGGGAAATACTGATCTAAGACTAGATATATGTTGATACTTGAGGATTTGTAACCATAGTATATACTATTTATGATGCAAGTTTTTCTGTATCATCCTTAGGTTATAATTTTGGATCAACGAATTTAATCTTGCTATATTTTCTGGTACCAACAAAATTTGAGAGCTCGCAAGGAATGTAGCATGTATTGGAAACTCTCATATGTTGTGTATACATAACAAAGTTAGACTATTACTTTTTTTATCATTTCTCAGTGTGTTTTTTATTCGTAGCAACGCACGGGCATTCAACTAGTTACACTAAAAATGATATCACTAGATCTATTTTAAAGTGAAGTTTTAAAATATATCAGGCTGATTACATATAGTTCTTTTGTCATGTAATAAGTGATTTGGATTTGACCAGATTCAGATGTATCAGCTGCTTTTCAATATTAGATACGTGCAAACCTGGACAAATTCAAATCACTTATTTTAGGATAGAAAAAATATGTTGCTAATATGTATAATAGAGTTGTCAAATTTTAAAATTTGATTTCGGACCATCTTAAAAGTAAAATTATTTGTGAACGAATGGAGTATGTAAGAGGAAAGGTGCTCAGCGTCCCTGGGACTGAAAACTTTCCAACCCGTGGGTATTCCTACCGACACGTCTCTCCTTTTACCCAAAAGTTTCCATTTGCTTTTATTCAAGTTTTCATTTGATTTTATTTAGCAACACATTTTCCTAAAGTAGCTTAACATCGAGCTTGGCCACACTACAGGAAAGAACTAAGGTGCCGACGGCCAAATGTCGGGGCCGTCGACGTAGCTACCTTTCCTGGCCAACTGACCAGCCTGACCGTCGACGTAGGGACGGCCGTCGGCGTAGGTGACGGTGCCAAGGGTAGCCGTTGGCGTAGCGTGGCCGTCGGCGTAGTACAAAGGGCTGTGCCGACGGTGGCCCTCGGCATAGGTACAGCACTCGACGTAGCCCAGTTTAGACACGGCGATGGAAACGGTGTTAGGCAGATAAGATGTGCCGATGGTCTGGCCGTCGTCACAGCTCTTTCGAGATTTCTTGGCTTTCGGGTCAAAAAACCTTCACAAAATGACCTATCTCGTTCGAGATTTCTTGGCTTTCGGGTCAAATGACCAATGTTATGGCTAGAATGAAGGCATAGTTTGTGATAATGTGTCCATATTATGCATAAGTGTGCATCATGGGATTGCGAACAATGTTTGAGAAGGAAGTTTTTCTTTTCGTCACACCAAAAATGCGTTTTCCATTTTTCGAGTGCAAAATACAAACGGTTTTGTGAAGCAACCACCAAATGGCTAATTCAAAATAATACCGTCACATTTTTCAAAAATACTAGAACACCTTATATGGATAATGTAATAACAGGGGGATCTCAAACATTTCCGTCTATCCCTGGTGAAAAAGACAAATTCCTGCCGAATCGGTAGGAAGTGGCTCAGATATGAACTACAGGTACATGATCGGATGCTCATGATTTTTTACAAAAATCATTTTTAGGTTCAAAATTTATTGTTTCATCATAGATCCACTTCAAGTTTAGCGAGTCTCGGCCTCGAGCTAAGAATCTTTATGCGTGTCGTTTTAAACGGGAAAATGAAATTATGATAAGAATCACGGCATAGTTTGTGATAAGTTGATATTGATATCATATTTGGATTCCTCTCCATTTTGTAATCAATTTATACATATTATTTGCCGAATTCCAATTTACATATTTAAAGATATTAATTATTCCATATTAAATAAAAAATACAAAAAAATATTTATTTTTTATTTGAATTCAATAATATTTTTACTTATTTATTGTTGTTTACTTAAATAATTGCTTATAATTTGAAAAAATATAACCATGTGAAATGATGATATAAGAGTTAATAGGCATGATATCATAGTATTGACAATAATGTATAAATTGTTTTGCGGGAAGAGATTCTGAAGGAACGAGGAAGTTAAGCGTGCTACAGCTGGAGTAGTGCTAGGATGGGTGACCGAACGGAAACTTTGATTAAGACTGCAATTTAATCAATTATTAACTATAAATAGTGTTAAAATGATTAAAGCGAGAGATTAAGGAGTCAACAATTCAAAGATTAAAAAAATAAAAAAAATTTATAAAAACAAATAAAAATATTTTAGGCTATGCCGACGGCCTGGCCATCGGCGTAGCTCCAGGCTGGACCGTTATCGAAGACGGCCGTTACATGCGAGGCCTACTAAAAGACGCTATGCCGAGGGGGATAGCTGTGTCGACGGCCATGGAGCTGTGCCGACGACGACGTACGCCGAGGGGGCTATGCCGACGGCAATTTGGCGTTGTGCCGACGGCAGCCGGCCGTCGGTGTAGCGAATCTTTCCTGTAGTGACATGAGTGTCTTCCAAAAATAGCTCATAAATTTGACATCACGGTCGGAGACGATGGCTCTTGGCACACCGTGAAGACAAACTTTTTTTCCTAAAAAACAGATTTGTGATATGTGAAGCATCATCAGTCTTATGGTACGGAATAAAATATGCCATTTTGGAAAAAGCGATCCACTATGATAAATATGGAGTCATGACCATGCTTAGACTAGGCAATCCTAACAAAAAGTCCATACTAATGTCCGACCAAGGTGCATGAGGCAATGGCATATAAAGACCAAATGGATTAGACTTAGACTTAGCTTAGACACATGTAGTGCATCGTTGGACATGGCGCTCCACATCGCGATTTATCTTTGGACAATAGTAGTGAGTGGAGAGAATGCCATATATCTTGTCACCACCAAAGTGACCCATAAGCCTCCGCCATAAGACTCTTGGAGAAGCAAAATTTGGAGAGACAACTTCGGAATGCAAAGCTTGTTTTGTTTAAATAAAAAGCCCTTATACATATAAAAATCATCAACCCCTTTGTCTATGGAACACTTTGCAAAAATTGGTCCAAAGAACGTGTAGGAAGCATATAAAGTTTTTATGTCATCAAGACCTAACGTGTTTACTTCGAGGCGTGTAAGAAGGCTTATGATTTTGCGAGACAAAACGTCCGCAACTATATTATATTTGCCTTTGTTATACTTGATGATGTAAGGAAACGATTCCATGAACTCAACCCACTTAGAATGCCATTTACTCAAGTTGTATTGGCCCTTAAGATATTTCAACAACTAATGGTCGGAATGTATAATAAATTCTTTAGGCCAAAGATAGTGTTGCTAAACATGAAGGACACAGACTAAGGCAAAAATCTCTTTGTCGACATGATCAATGAGGGTGACCATGGCTTTGACGGGCGGCGTTGCCGACCTAGACGCCGACAATGACGAAGGCTTCATCCCATCTGCAAGTGACGGGACTACCGGCCGTGCCCGCCGCCCCGGCGGCCACAAGTCCACGAAGGCTAACCTCGCCCGCCAGGCTGGTTCCTTGGCGTTCCAGGAGACCTTGAAGCGGATCCTGGAGAAGAAGGAAGAGGCCATTGCCAATAGGGAGGAGAGGCGGCGCAAAGAGAAAGAGGTCGCCGCCAAAGCCTTCGTCGAGCTGCAGATAAGGTCCATTGAGGCAAAGGAGGCCAACGCCAAGGCCAGGCCGATGGAGATCGAGGCCAAGGCGAAGTTGACGAAGGCCGAAGCCAATTCCAAGGAGGCTGAGGCCAGGTCTAGGGCGTCGGAGGCCAAAACCATAGCCAAGGAGGACGAAGCCAAGACCAAGGAGGCCAAAGCCAAGATCATGGCCGAGGAGAACGCCATCATGTTCACCGACCTGGATAGCATCGTCGACCCCAGTCGCAGGGCTTGGGTTGCGAAGAGGCAGCATGCCTTCAGGGCTCGCGATGCCTGAAGGGCAATGGCGACGGTAGTTGTATCTTTCTGGGCAGAGAATCTGCCATCTTTTGAACATTGTGTATGATATTGCCCCCTTTTTCTCATTTTATATCCATTGGCCACTTGTTGGCGATGCACAAAGGGAGATGGCGCACCTTGCCATTGATCTGTGTATGTCTTTGGCCAGCAATGGCGTCATTTTCAACTCGTTTGTATCCCTGTCCAGCGATGGCACCAACGCTCGCCTGTGTGGACAAATGGGTCGCGCCGCTGGGCGCGTCTGGCTGGACAGGCCGGACCTGTAGGGGTTCGTAGCATGGAAAACAAAAAAATTCTACCGCATGCAAACAAACAAGCCAAGATCTATCTACTAGATTGTAGCAACGAGTCGATAGAGGAACTCACCCTCGAATATTCCAAAGTGTTTAACGAGAGCAGATTCTCGTGGGTGATGTAGTTGTACTCTTGCCGATCTCAAGATCGTGTAGACGATCCTTCCGGCGCTGCGTTTCGGCAGCGCTTCCGCAGTCGGTCACACGTTCGGTACTCGATGAAGACCTTCCTATCCCTTGTTCCAGTAGGCAGCGGAGTTTTTAGTACTCTCCTCGCGATTCCGGCAGCACAATGGCGTGGTACCGGAGGTAGAGGGGAAATCTCGCAGGGCTTCGCCTTAAGCCGGAGCGAGTATGGTGGACTATGAGAGAGGCCTTGGCGATCTAGGGTTTAGAGGCACCAAGGGAGGAGGCTAGGCCGGCGGCTAGTTCTTGGGGAGAGCCCCAACTCGGCAGCTAGGGCAAACCCTAGGGCGGTGGCGACTGCTAGAGGCCGACGGCTAGGGTTAGGGTTTTGGTGGAGAGAGGTGTAGGCTAGAGGGGGCACCCCTGCCCCTTATTTTATAGGTGGGAGGGCGCCGACCAAGGGGAGGGAGTCCTCCCCCAAGTCGGCCTCCTTGGCCGGTGTAACACCCTCAGAATCGGACCTATGCAAGTTTGAGCAAAATTCGCCAAACCCGCATAGAAACGATTCAAAGGTGCCCACCAGGCACTTTCGTGCGGGTGGAAAACGAAGTAATAACATTACACAACAGTCCTCGATGGGACCCACAGAACAGATATATACAACAGCGACTCAAAGAGTCAAGAATACAGATATAATATACGAAGATCCAAATCACCTTAAAAACGATAGTGCGTCCAGCTACGGACAAGATGCAAATGGGGCTAAGAGCCCTGAAGAATAACCAATGGCGTCCATAACCCTGCCCAGGCCAAGCCGGAAGGGTAACCCTGCTAACGACGACGATCTCAAAACCTGCTTAAACAAAAGGGGTGCCGACAAACGGCAAAGGAAAAAGAGGAGCGTCAGTACTGAGGCCAGTACACGGCGAGGCTAGAATTCGGCGGTCCTCGCCTACAAAGGTATGGTGGACTGAGCGGCAGCGGAAACATGCACTAAACAACCTATAGAGACTCGATACAACTGGCGGCTATCAGAGAGGGGTAAGAAGGACCTATTCGGAACCAACCTGATACTAACACCAAACAAACCCATCCTGATATTCCCCCTCGATACCAACCGAGGAAGTCAACCGAGGAACTCACACAGTTGGCAGTTTTATTTACTCGGTTATCGTTGCAGCAATTACTAGTCAGGTATAGATAGTTGTCCTGATAAAATAAGCAGTGGGCACTTTTAGTTATCCATTCCGTTGTAGTTGCAACAATTACTGATCAGATACAGACAGCATGAGATAAACCCAAAACCCAGCAGTCGTTGTCACTTTTATTTAGCCATTCCGTTGTAGTTGCCATAATTTCTAGTCAGGTACAATGGTCGCAAGCGACAATCCAAACAAGCAGTTGTGGGCAGTGTTATTTAGCCATTCCATTATAGTGGAGCTGATTACTAGTCATTATAAAGGCAAAATTTATAACAGTAAACTTTAGTTATGCTTGTCTATGGTCGAGATACTGTGCTCCAAGTCGTCCATAACCGCGGACACGGCTTTCAGAAAGTTTTACCCGGCCGGGGTGCACCAATAGCAACACACACTCGATCAACCTCGGAAAAACCAAATCAAAACCCAACGAGGCTTTCACGACAAAGCAATCACAGGATTCAGAAATATTTCAGGGGGCCACCCCTTTGAGTAGATCCCGCAACGGAGTAAGCAAGCTCCGAGACGGCCTCAAGGTTAGCGCCAATGGCTGTAAGCGACTGGGAACCCGAAAACTCGGGGTGTCGATACCGCGTAATCACTCCGCCTTCCTAAACAGTACAGTGTGCTATCTGTCGCACAATCGTAAATAAAGCAGTAAAACATGGCATAAGTACAGGATCGTAAATAAAACCTCAAACTAGTTTGTGGCCCCAAGAAATAAGACGGAATCAAGCTCTGGCTGAGGGGGGTCCCATATACCTCCCGGATGTGGATAGCGCGATAAATCAAGGAACAGGTACCAAGTACTCGGGGTCCTACGGGACACAAGTGGGCGTTCGGAAACCAAATATTGTCTATCACCCACCGATGCCTCTGCTTATTTCAATTTTAGTTGTTAAACAGGAATTAAAGTGAACGATAAGTAAAACCATGATCATCTCCAACATCAACATGCGGCCATATTCCAACAACTGTGGTTCTCGACGACACGCAACAGCACTTGAGCAAGCGACGGCGACGCGCAAGACCAACTATCTACCAAACAACAGGTAATAGGATGTGTCCAAGGCAATATAAGGCGGCAAGGGGTAACTCGGGTACGAAACTAGAGCATCGCAACACAGGTAGCAATAGATCAACGGGAGGGAATAAATACTATAAAAGTAAGATAGGTAGAAAGGGGAAGATGCTCGCCTGAAAACATTGTCGAAGGGTTCATCCGAAGATCGGGGCGAAGCTCACATCAACTCAACGGTCTTATCCGCGAAGAAGCGAAACACTAGAAGAAACACCGGATGCAATATTTAATACAACGGCAGAAGATCGGCATGATGCATGTATGATGCATGACATGGCAAGGTGCGATGCACTTAGGTCATATTAAGTGGAACCGGGGTCCCGATATTTAATTCGGTGGTTCATGTTATTTAGCTACCCCGCAATTTAAATGTTGTTTAACAATGCGGAATATATCACCGGTTCGCTACACAAATTTAAATGAGGCCAATATGAGACTAGATTTGCCCACATATGGGCCCCATATTTAATTATTAGGTGAATCGGCATAAGGCCCCCAAACCACATGAATGTATGCAGGAATGACAATTTAATGTGCAACAAATTGATATGTTATAAAATAGGGTTCGGGGAAAGGGGTCACACATTGAGGGGTCTCGACGGTCTTGGTTCCCGGGGTTCGGGGTTCGACGGGGACCAGATCTCGGGGTTCAGGGTTCGACGAACTTGACGGGATCGTTCTCGGACGTCGGGGTAGGTCTTGTCGCAACCAGGAAGCAGGGCTTGGTTGGCGTCGGGGGCGCATCGGGTCCGCCCTGGTCTGTACCGTTCTTGTAGCATTCGCGGTCTTCGGGTCACGTTGACGATCCCGGCGTTCTGAGAGAAGTACTCGGCGTTTCGGCGGCGAAGTGCTCGGTGTTCCGTGAGGTAGAACCTGTTGCGTCCGGGCAGAGGTACTTGTCGCACCGGGGACTCGGTGTCCCGAGAAGACCTTGGGGTGCCCACCTTGTCCACCTGTGGCCGTCACCGGTTGGTCTTGTCCGAGAGGAGAACTTGGCGACGGGATCGAGGATCTTGCTACGGGTCGGGCTTGGGTCTCGGCCACCGCATGGATTGGGACTCCGGATCGGCCTTCGATCTCCAACAGGGCCGCAGATCTTGTCGAGGTGTACACGGCATGCGGGGGTCTTCGGACGATCAGCTATGCCTCAAAGACCACACGCACCATCTTTTCCACCCCTCGCAGGCTCGAACAGGGACAACCGGAGCGTCAGAGACTTGGGGTCGGGGCGACGGGATCGAACGGGGCGGCGCTGGAGGGTTGCGCCGGACGGGAGGAGGACGCGCCGGCAAGGGAGCGCAGGGCGTCGCCGGCGGGAGGCAGACGGGCCCGGCGTCGCTGGCGGGCTCGCACGCCGTCGGCCGGAGCAGGCGCGGGGACGGCAGGGAGCTTGCGGGCTGGGCGGAGGCGAGCAGGTGAGGTCCTGGGCGAGCGGCGGCGGAGGCGGCTCAGGCGAGCGGCGGCGGGCGCGGGCGCTGGCGCGGGCGGCGGGGAGGAGCAGGCGGGGCCGGCGGCCTGGCGGCAGAGGGACGCCTGGGCGGCGAGGCGGCCGTCTCGGGGCCAGAGCTGCCGCGGGCAGACGGGCAGAGGAGGCCGAAGGAGGGCGTCGCCGGCGGCGCGACGGGCGGCGAGAGGGAGGCCGGCGGCGATGCGGTGCTGGCGGCGGGGAGCGGAGGTCGGGGATGCTCGGAAGGCGCGGCGGAGCGGCGGGCGGAGCGCGACCGTGGCCCGGAGGAGGAGGCGCAGGAGCGGACGGCCGCGGACGCGGTCAGGCGCGGGCGGGGCTTGGGGGACGCAGGGCGGCGGAGGACCGAGGCCGGCGAGCGGGTGGGCTAGGCTGCAGGCGCGCGCTCGCGAGGAAGAAGATGGGGCGGGGAGAGGCGTGGGTGGAGGTGCCGATAGGGTGGGGCCCGCGTGGGAAGTGGGTCCCGGGGTGGGCCACCACGCGGCAGGGAGGTGGTGGCTGCGTCGTGTGCATGCGTGTGTTTGGGTGGGTGAGTGAAAAGGGGAGAGGGGCAGGATGAGGTGGCGGTGTTCGATTGGGTGGGGGGAATGGACATGGTGATGTGGCGCATAGAGATAGGTTGGGGTGAGGTGGAGGGTTGGTTTGGGTAGGAAGCTGGGTAGCTTTAGGATTTAGGAGCGGTGCAGCTGGACCGTTTTAAAAACCTGGGGCGGTCGTTCGGGTCTATCCGGCCCGTTCGACTGCCCCACTAAAATAAATATAAATTTTATTTATTTCAAACAACGCTTTTGCAAAACGATATCGGGCAAACCAAAATAGTCCGGCGACCCGGGTTTTGGGGTTTGAACAAAGATGAGGCGTTTGGAAATAAAACGGGGTTTGCGACAATATTTTTATGCAAACAATGCATGATGATGACGATGCAATGCACAAATTCAACGCGATTTTCTAGTAGTGGTTTTGCGGGATGCCACAATTCGACACCACTAACAATGGATCTCGCCCTCGAGATCCGCCTCATGGTACCGGAAGGAAGGTCGGCGGTCTGAATCTTCGCGCTTCGTGTAGATCCTCGCGACACCACTAACAAAGATTCTTCATCCGTCTTGAAATTGGCGACACCACCAACAATGGGTCGTTGATCCTGTTCGTCAAGAGAGCACTCCGGATAACAACGGACGAAGGTAGAGGCATCAACAAATAAAGCCACCTCTAGCTTCCGTGGACGGAGTAAATTTGCTGGATCCACTGATTCGACGCAGAAGAGCGAATGATAAGAGCAGTGGTAGGGTAGCTACTCCATCCCGCACTCAAACCATTACTCTGCACACGAATAAGCGGATTAAGCATCCAACTCTCGGAATTAGACTGAAGATCTCGACAGGCGAGGTTCGGAAACAAGGGAGGGTTGCCAGCAGAAATCGTATGAAAGACACACTGATTAGGTTTCGCGGTGGTTCCGTTGGCATGAACAACACATGCTCAAGGTCGACTCCAACTTCACCAAAGCTCGTCCTTCTCATATGTTTTTCAACGACACTGATATCCAGCAAGGAACACATATAGATAAAGAGCTCAAGAACAAAAGATCGGATGAAGGGCACAACAGACCAGTTGCCGATTCGACGATCGTAGCACCACCGTTATAAAAGGGAGAAGCGAAACCCTGAAGGTACGACGAAAACCCTACCGCGAGAAATCCTGGACTCGAAGAAAAAGACGAGAGCGGATTCAAAACACGTAGAGGTAAGAGGAGAAGAGCAGAGGGGTAAGGAATAAAATCAGACCTAATCAGAACTATCCAACCGGTTTTCAAAAATAGTTTTGACACTCTACTTCGGCCGTTAGCTAGGTTATCCTACAGGCTGGACTTGTGGGGTATCGCAACTGCTGAGCTCTGATACCACTCTGTAACACCCTCAGAATCGGACCTATGCAAGTTTGAGCAAAATTCGCCAAACCCGCATAGAAACGATTCAAAGGTGCCCACCAGGCACTTTCGTGCGGGTGGAAAACGAAGTAATAACATTACACAACAGTCCTCGATGGGACCCACAGAAGAGATATATACAACAGCGACTCAAAGAGTCAAGAATACAGATATAATATACGAAGATCCAAATCACCTTAAAAACGATAGTGCGTCCAGCTACGGACAAGATGCAAATGGGGCTAAGAGCCCTGAAGAATAACCAATGGCGTCCATAACCCTGCCCAGGCCAAGCCGGAAGGGTAACCCTGCTAACGACGACGATCTCAAAACCTGCTTAAACAAAAGGGGTGCTGACAAACGGCAAAGGAAAAAGAGGAGCGTCAGTACTGAGGCCAGTACACGGCGAGGCTAGAATTCGGCGGTCCTCGCCTACAAAGGTATGGTGGACTGAGCGGCAGCGGAAACATGCACTAAACAACCTATAGAGACTCGATACAACTGGCGGCTATCAGAGAGGGGTAAGAAGGACCTATTCGGAACCAACCTGATACTAACACCAAACAAACCCATCCTGATATTCCCCCTCGATACCAACCGAGGAAGTCAACCGAGGAACTCACACAGTTGGCAGTTTTATTTACTCGGTTATCGTTGCAGCAATTACTAGTCAGGTATAGATAGTTGTCCTGATAAAATAAGCAGTGGGCACTTTTAGTTATCCATTCCGTTGTAGTTGCAACAATTACTGATCAGATACAGATAGCATGAGATAAACCCAAAACCCAGCAGTCGTTGTCACTTTTATTTAGCCATTCCGTTGTAGTTGCCATAATTTCTAGTCAGGTACAATGGTCGCAAGCGACAATCCAAACAAGCAGTTGTGGGCAGTGTTATTTAGCCATTCCATTATAGTGGAGCTGATTACTAGTCATTATAAAGGCAAAATTTATAACAGTAAACTTTAGTTATGCTTGTCTATGGTCGAGATACTGTGCTCCAAGTCGTCCATAACCGCGGACACGGCTTTCAGAAAGTTTTACCCGGCCGGGGTGCACCAATAGCAACACACACTCGATCAACCTCGGAAAAACCAAATCAAAACCCAACGAGGCTTTCACGACAAAGCAATCACAGGATTCAGAAATATTTCAGGGGGCCACCCCTTTGAGTAGATCCCGCAACGGAGTAAGCAAGCTCCGAGACGGCCTCAAGGTTAGCGCCAATGGCTGTAAGCGACTGGGAACCCGAAAACTCGGGGTGTCGATACCGCGTAATCACTCCGCCTTCCTAAACAGTACAGTGTGCTATCTGTCGCACAATCGTAAATAAAGCAGTAAAACATGGCATAAGTACAGGATCGTAAATAAAACCTCAAACTAGTTTGTGGCCCCAAGAAATAAGACGGAATCAAGCTCTGGCTGAGGGGGGTCCCATATACCTCCCGGATGTGGATAGCGCGATAAATCAAGGAACAGGTACCAAGTACTCGGGGTCCTACGGGACACAAGTGGGCGTTCGGAAACCAAATATTGTCTATCACCCACCGATGCCTCTGCTTATTTCAATTTTAGTTGTTAAACAGGAATTAAAGTGAACGATAAGTAAAACCATGATCATCTCCAACATCAACATGCGGCCATATTCCAACAACTGTGGTTCTCGACGACACGCAACAGCACTTGAGCAAGCGACGGCGACGCGCAAGACCAACTATCTACCAAACAACAGGTAATAGGATGTGTCCAAGGCAATATAAGGCGGCAAGGGGTAACTCGGGTACGAAACTAGAGCATCGCAACACAGGTAGCAATAGATCAACGGGAGGGAATAAATACTATAAAAGTAAGATAGGTAGAAAGGGGAAGATGCTCGCCTGAAAACATTGTCGAAGGGTTCATCCGAAGATCGGGGCGAAGCTCACATCAACTCAACGGTCTTATCCGCGAAGAAGCGAAACACTAGAAGAAACACCGGATGCAATATTTAATACAACGGCAGAAGATCGGCATGATGCATGTATGATGCATGACATGGCAAGGTGCGATGCACTTAGGTCATATTAAGTGGAACCAGGGTCCCGATATTTAATTCGGTGGTTCATGTTATTTAGCTACCCCGCAATTTAAATGTTGTTTAACAATGCGGAATATATCACCGGTTCGCTACACAAATTTAAATGAGGCCAATATGAGACTAGATTTGCCCACATATGGGCCCCATATTTAATTATTAGGTGAATCGGCATAAGGCCCCCAAACCACATGAATGTATGCAGGAATGACAATTTAATGTGCAACAAATTGATATGTTATAAAATAGGGTTCGGGGAAAGGGGTCACACATTGAGGGGTCTCGACGGTCTTGGTTCCCGGGGTTCGGGGTTCGACGGGGACCAGATCTCGGGGTTCAGGGTTCGACGAACTTGACGGGATCGTTCTCGGACGTCGGGGTAGGTCTTGTCGCAACCAGGAAGCAGGGCTTGGTTGGCGTCGGGGGCGCATCGGGTCCGCCCTGGTCTGTACCGTTCTTGTAGCATTCGCGGTCTTCGGGTCACGTTGACGATCCCGGCGTTCTGAGAGAAGTACTCGGCGTTTCGGCGGCGAAGTGCTCGGTGTTCCGTGAGGTAGAACCTGTTGCGTCCGGGCAGAGGTACTTGTCGCACCGGGGACTCGGTGTCCCGAGAAGACCTTGGGGTGCCCACCTTGTCCACCTGTGGCCGTCACCGGTTGGTCTTGTCCGAGAGGAGAACTTGGCGACGGGATCGAGGATCTTGCTACGGGTCGGGCTTGGGTCTCGGCCACCGCATGGATTGGGACTCCGGATCGGCCTTCGATCTCCAACAGGGCCGCAGATCTTGTCGAGGTGTACACGGCATGCGGGGGTCTTCGGACGATCAGCTATGCCTCAAAGACCACACGCACCATCTTTTCCACCCCTCGCAGGCTCGAACAGGGACAACCGGAGCGTCAGAGACTTGGGGTCGGGGCGACGGGATCGAACGGGGCGGCGCTGGAGGGTTGCGCCGGACGGGAGGAGGACGCGCCGGCAAGGGAGCGCAGGGCGTCGCCGGCGGGAGGCAGACGGGCCCGGCGTCGCTGGCGGGCTCGCACGCCGTCGGCCGGAGCAGGCGCGGGGACGGCAGGGAGCTTGCGGGCTGGGCGGAGGCGAGCAGGTGAGGTCCTGGGCGAGCGGCGGCGGAGGCGGCTCAGGCGAGCGGCGGCGGGCGCGGGCGCTGGCGCGGGCGGCGGGGAGGAGCAGGCGGGGCCGGCGGCCTGGCGGCAGACGGACGCCTGGGCGGCGAGGCGGCCGTCTCGGGGCCAGAGCTGCCGCGGGCAGACGGGCGGAGGAGGCCGAAGGAGGGCGTCGCCGGCGGCGCGACGGGCGGCGAGAGGGAGGCCGGCGGCGATGCGGTGCTGGCGGCGGGGAGCGGAGGTCGGGGATGCTCGGAAGGCGCGGCGGAGCGGCGGGCGGAGCGCGACCGTGGCCCGGAGGAGGAGGCGCAGGAGCGGACGGCCGCGGACGCGGTCAGGCGCGGGCGGGGCTTGGGGGACGCAGGGCGGCGGAGGACCGAGGCCGGCGAGCGGGTGGGCTAGGCTGCAGGCGCGCGCTCGCGAGGAAGAAGATGGGGCGGGGAGAGGCGTGGGTGGAGGTGCCGACAGGGTGGGGCCCGCGTGGGAAGTGGGTCCCGGGGTGGGCCACCACGCGGCAGGGAGGTGGTGGCTGCGTCGTGTGCATGCGTGTGTTTGGGTGGGTGAGTGAAAAGGGGAGAGGGGCAGGATGAGGTGGCGGTGTTCGATTGGGTGGGGGGAATGGACATGGTGATGTGGCGCATAGAGATAGGTTGGGGTGAGGTGGAGGGTTGGTTTGGGTAGGAAGCTGGGTAGCTTTAGGATTTAGGAGCGGTGCAGCTGGACCGTTTTAAAAACCTGGGGCGGTCGTTCGGGTCTATCCGGCCCGTTCGACTGCCCCACTAAAATAAATATAAATTTTATTTATTTCAAACAACGCTTTTGCAAAACGATATCGGGCAAACCAAAATAGTCCGGCGACCCGGGTTTTGGGGTTTGAACAAAGATGAGGCGTTTGGAAATAAAACGGGGTTTGCGACAATATTTTTATGCAAACAATGCATGATGATGACGATGCAATGCACAAATTCAACGCGATTTTCTAGTAGTGGTTTTGCGGGATGCCACAGCCGGCGGGTGGAGGGAGAGGAACTCCTCCCCAAGTAGGTTTCCTACTCTCCCTCCACCAAGCAAAACTGCCGTTTGACTTTTCAAATTGGCGTTTGACTTTTCAAACTAGGATTTGATTTATCCGTTTATTTTTCTCAGCCATGATACCTAGTACATGATGCAACCATTCCACATTTTCATGACACATTCATGTACCCTTCCCCTCCGGAGTGTCGGACCTTCCGGAACCTTCTAGAACATTCCCGATGAAAACACGGGAATCATTCCCCAACTCCAAAACAGGACTTTCCTTATATGAATCTTATTCTCCGGACCATTCCGGATCTCCTCGTGATATTCCGGATCCCATACGAGACTCCGAACAACATTCAGTCTCTTACTCATCATTCCATAACTACTCAACAACATCGAATCATTAAGTGTGTCTCCCTATGGTTCGTGAATTATGCGGACATGATCGAGACACTTCTCCGAACAATAACCAACCGAGGAATCTGGAAATTCATATGGCTCCCACATATTTCTATGATTACTTTGCGATCGAATGAACCACTTACATACGATACCAATTTCCCTTTGTCTCACGATAGTTTACTTATCCGAGGTTTTGATCGTCGGTATCTTTGCATACCTAGTTCAACCTTGTTACTGATAAGTACTCTTTTCTTGTTCCCGTGGTATGTGATCCCTTGTGAGCCAGTCACATGCTTGCAAGCTAATTGGATGACATTCCACCAAGAGGGCCCAGAGTATATCTATCCGTCATATGGATGGACAAATCTCATTCTTGATCCATGGGTCTCAACCAATACTTTCCGAACACTCAATGCCACCTTTATATCCACCCAGTTACGGTGTGGTTTTTGATGTCATCAAAGCATCCTTTCGGTGATGGTGGTAAGCATGATCTCATGGTCGAAGGAATTAGGCTACTATGTATCAGAAAGCTTATAGCAATTGAACTATTAAAATGACTTGATCTTTATGCTACGCTTATCTATAGGAGTATGTCCATCATACCATTCTCCTAATGATATGATCTTGTTGTTAATAACATCTCAATGTTCATGATAGGGAAACTACAATCATCTATTAACCAAGAAGCTAGTATTATGAAGAGGCTTTACTAGGGACTCTAATTTAGTTTACAAATCACACAAGTATTAATGTTTCCTTGTTAATACTATTATAGCATGAATGTAAACATTTATCATAAACACAAAGATATAATAATAACTACATTTATTATTGCCTCTAGGGCATATCTCCAACAGGACCCCCTACCCATACTAACTGGGGCCCGACCCAAACGTTTGGGTCGTCCCGGTGGAGATGCCCTAACCGCAACGTATCATCCGTTTTGGGGACAAGAATCACGGATACCGCACCTGGACTAGTGATTACGTGGATCAAACCTTTAGAGATGAGTTGGTTGATTTGTGTTTGATCTCCTTTGTCTCCTCCGGGTTCATGCGGTACATAGAAAATAGGTTTCTTGGCTAGAGAGTATATTCCTATCTAATCAGTAACTTTGTCTTCACTTGAGTTGATGTCTATGTTGACTTTCTTGACTTCATTGAAGAGCTTTAGCTTCTGGTGATGATTCCTAGAGCATAACTTGATGTAGACGTCGTCTTAATGGCTTCAGAATCTAGCAAGGGTTAAGAAGATACGTTGAGTACGAGCGTACTCAGCAAGTTCACTATAAAGGAGTGTTTGATGCACTATAACTACAGCCGCAGACCATAGGTCGTAGGCAATGCAAGCTTTCATAAACATTTCTTCAAAGGTTGCTTTTATTCTAAAAAGCTATGTCCGTCAGCCTTCACGGGTTTACTAGAACTTTCATGGAGTTCCATTCCCGCCGCGTTCGCAGCTCCTTCCCGGAATAGGGAGTAACAAGTTACAGTTCTTACACTCTGTAGAGGTGCGTTACTTTGCCCATGAGAGATCAACTCTTTGTTGCACAATCGGGCAGCTTATTCCCGTCCACAATTCCATGATGTGAGGCCCAGAAGATGATCCAAGCCAATCACTGCCCCTTCGTGACCTCGCATGCCTTCTTGGTGTACACCATGCCCACATATTGAATTACGGCAACGGTTTGTTCAAACCGTTAGATGCCAGAACTATTGTGGGACGTTGAGGGTTCCCACCCATATGCTACATATCCTCTACGAATTACCAATTAATATGCATGCTACGAGGATAACAGCCATGACCTGCACATCCGGCTACATGCGAGCGGAAGAATATACAGCTGACTTCTCCGTCCCATTCCAAATCTCATGGTTAACACGTAATATATGGCGCAAGAATCACTAGCGACATTGGTTGTTAAATCCTAAGTGATATAGTTCTGAACAGTGGTAATCCAACTGTCAGATTTAATAGATTAGCTGATCACCCTAGATCAGTAACCAATAGTTCACATTATTATCGAAAATAGTGTTTTCTGACCTTTTTAAATGCAGGTCATGACAACACTGGATTTGCAAAATGCTTTACAGAAAATAAACAAAGGACATGAGAGAGAGTGAACTTGCCTTTTGTGATTGCAAGATTATGCACTCACGGTCTTCAAGTCATTATAAGATCCAATATCTGAAACCAGCATCATTGGTCCCGTAAGGACTAATGTTTAAAGAAGCAATATGCTCTTATGCATAAGTAATGTGATGCACTTTATAAACTCGAATCCCGGGGATAACGTTGTTCTAGGGTTTGGATACTGGAAAGGGTTTCCTTGGTATGTGTTGTACTTTTAGTTAAGTTTCACACTTGTGATTCTTGTTAAAGCTTATGAGTGTGTGAAATAACATGTAATTATAATAACATATAACAATGAGATGCACATCAACATGGAATGTTACTCAAGATTGTTTACATTATAATTGTTTAGCTATAAGTTTTACTTTACAAGTAATGGCCTTAATAAATAACTTAAGTGTTTACAATGTTAAGTATATAAGTAAGGTTTGAAACAATGTGATTGTGATTAATTGTCATATGTGATTATGATGAGAATTCCTTGAATTTAATTTTTTAAGAGTTCAAGATATTATTATAAGGTTTGTTGATTAAAGTGGAAAAACGAATAACTTTTGAAGAAAAGATTCCATTTCTAAGGTCTAAAAAATCTTTATGGTTAATCAAATATGGTCGAGGTTGTTTGTGCTTGCTTGAATAGTTTGGACTCGAGATGCTTTATAACTTAATTGTGATAGACCAAAATTAACTATAAACATATATCAAAGTCTTTAATCTTATATTAAAAGTTTTGTGGACTAAAGTTAACTTTAAAAAAACATGGATGGTTTGAAAGTATAATGCTTATGATATTTGCATTCTGTTTACTTCATAATGTTTCATTAAAGTTATTTAAGAATGGTGTTACTTCTATTTGAGTAATGGTTTCTTAACTTTATAATGGAATAGGGCCTTTTATCTTTTTATAGATGAGTGGTTATAGTTTGTAAACCATGGAGTAATGTTACTTAATTGCTTATGAGTTCACTATAGTGTTTTAGTATGTTGATAAACTTGTGATTAAAGTAAAGGAAATAAGTTTTATTTAAATACAAATTATTCTTGAAGATTTTAAATTTGATAAGGATTATTTTTAGAAAATAATTTTCACTTATGGTTGAAAAATATTTTAATAAAATTTGTATTTAAAAATGTGTTGAAGCATTTTGACTTCATATTAACATATTTAAGACTAATACTATTTATTAGATTCAATTGACTAATTTAAGAAATATTAACAAATTTTATTTACCCTTGAATTAATATTTAAGGAAATAGGTTTAATTCAAGTTATTAAAGTGTTTAAATTTTTTATTTACCTCAAAAGTGGAATAATATATTTTAAACATGTAGATATTATTTTTGTGGTTATTTTGGTATATTACATTTATTTTTATGATTTATAAATAATAAGATATGATTTTTATAAGATTTATTACCTTATAAATACAATACATAATAAGTATTAAATTTAGTGGAATTATAATGTATGATTATAATTTTAAAGTATTGTTTTTATTTATTTCTAAGATTTTTTGTATTTTATTTTTTTAATTTGAATAATTACCAATTTTAAATTATGAATTATCAAAGTTTTATTATTTATAAACTCTTTATTGAATAATAATTATTTAAGCAACTATCATAATAATGTGTGA
This sequence comes from Avena atlantica, assembly GCA_910589765.1. Lineage (NCBI taxonomy): Eukaryota > Viridiplantae > Streptophyta > Magnoliopsida > Poales > Poaceae > Avena > Avena atlantica. Next base: position 511,937,134 of record OU342736.1, read on the forward strand.
TAATGGCTTAATGTTATAGATTTTATTTTTCTAAAAAAATTCATATATTATACATATTTTTCTGAGTTATAAAACAAAAGTTATTGATTTAATAAGATTTAATGATTTTATTTTATTTCTGGAATATTTGAATTTGGGTTTGCATCTTCTATTTATTTCCTAAATAGATATTAAGCTTTTTACACTGCACCCACACCTAGCTTTAGTCACTGACTAGTGGGCCAGTGGCCACATCATCTTTCGGGTTATTAAATGCCTTTGTTACCGGCCCTATTTCTACTCCCAGACAATGTTAGATGGGCCCAAAGCCATGTCACCTGCCACGCGAGACAAAGACCAGGTCAAATAGGCTGGCTAGGCAGAGGGTGACGTTGGCATGAAATCGCTATGGCGCCAGCACAACCACCGCCGTCAGTGGGTGGTCGCCGGCGATGATCCACAGCGCCCCAGCAAGCCAAACTAGCCTTGTTCGAATCAGCGCAACGTGTTGAACCCTAAAGTGGCGGCGCCGCTCGGAAATGGTCATCAGAGCCTCAGCTCCGACGAGCTCCGACGGTGGACGATGGTGGCATAAGATGTGATAGCGATTTACATCGAGAGGAGTCGATTTAGGAATTCTGGAAGGTTCAGGAACTCACCCTGATTGCAGTGGTGGTGTCAACGAGGACTGGTGCGGTCGGAGACGAGCTCTCCGACGAGGATTCCGATGAACTCCCGCAGAGAGGAACGACAAAATTCGTCCTCTCCAGTGCTCCCCTTGATGCAAGATTTCACCTAGAGGATCTACGGAGCACGGGGCTTCTCCATGGCTACTTGGAAGAGAGTGGGGAGGTGTGGATCGACGACGAGGCGAGCTCCGGTGAGCTAGGGTTTTGGCCCCATTTGAAACAGAGAGGATAAGGAGGGAATGTGGATAGGGATTGAAGCAGGGCGTCGCGGTGGCCTTCTTAGAAACTGACATCCACCAGCCGCATGTGTGGAACAAGCCACACGTCAAGTGCGGAGCCGGTCTCGCGAACGACGTCGCGTAAGGTTGGCCTGGACCGCTTCAATCTCACTATCCCGCGTCATAAGAAGAACTCAAACAAGAGGCTTGCAACAGAAAACATCAACGCCCGCAACAACCATGTTGCGTTCTACTCGTGAAACACATCTACGCATAGATCTAGCTCTGATACCACTAAAGGGTTTCGCGGCATAGTAAATCAAAATTTTCTACGGATGCGAACAGAGGGAAATCCAAGATCTAATCTAGGAGATGCAAACAACGAGAGAGATTGGATTAGATCTTCATACCCTTGAAGATTCGCACAGCGGAACGTTCGTCGGAACGTGGGTGATGTAGTCGTACTCGCTTCTCCTCCTCGCGATCCGATCCGATCTAGCACCACAAGTGGCGGTGCCTCTGTGAGATGCACACGTGCGGCACCTCGACGTCTCCTCATTCCTCGGACCAGCAAGTATGGTGGAGAGATGGATTGGATCTACAACACGACGGCGTGGTGTATATGGTGGAGAATTTCTGCAGCAGGGCTTCACCTACAAGCAGTCGGGAGGGAGAGAGGAGGGCAGCAGGGCGGCTAGGGTTTGAGGGGAAGGTGTGTAGGGTTGGTGCGCCCCCACCCCTCTTTATATAGAGGGGGGGCGCAGCCCTAGCCCCTCCCCCAAGCCCAAAGGATAAGGAGTGGGGGGCATGGACTCTCCCCTCTTCTAGAAACCCTATCTCTAGTTTAAACGATTTAAACTCTCTAGGATCGGCTGGGCCCTATGGGGCCTTGTGCCCCTGGCCCAATGAGGCCAGGACACTCCCTCATAGGCCCATGCCCCCTCCCGGAAGGTGGGACCACGTTGGTCCCCTTCTGGAAGGTTCTAGAAGCTTCCGGTACAATACCGATTAACCCGGAACAATTCCGAACTCCAAAAACTGCACTGCCTTATATGAATCTTATTCTCCGGACCATTCCGGAACCTCTCGTGATATCCCGGATCCCATCCGAGACTCCGAACAAAAATTCATAAACCAATTATCCAATCTATCCTAGCGTCGAGACACGTTAAGTGTGTGACCCTGCGGGTTCGAGAATATGCAGACATGATCTTCTATCAATAATCAACAGCGGGGTCTGGGCACCCATATTGACTCTCACACATTCATCGATGATCATATCGGATGAACCACGATGCCAGGATTCAATCAATCCCATATATATATTCCCTTCGTCTCGCGATATTTTACTTGCCCGAGATTCGATCGTCGGTATCGTCATACCTAGTTCAATCTCGTTCACAGCAAGTACTTTACTTGTTCCGTAATCCGATATCACTTTGTGATTAACTCCTTAACCACATGCTTGCAAGCGGTGTTGATATCGATTACCGAGTGGGCCTGAAGTATATCTCTCCGACTTGGGAGGGACAAATCCCATCTCGATACATACAACCCAACAGATACTTTCCGATCACCTGAGAGACACCTTTATGATCACCCTCTCATAGGATGACGTTTGATGACCTCAAAGCTCTCTTCCGATACCAGGGAGTTGCATTATCTCATGGTCTAAGGAATACAATATTTGACATAAGAAAAGCTTCGCAAAGACGAACATGATGACACGATCTAATTGCTTCGCTTAGTTTGGGTCTGTCCATCATATCATTCTCCCAATGATGTGATCTCATTATCAATTGACAACTCATGTCTATGGTTAGGAAACCTTAACCATCATTGATCAATGAGCTAGTCCATAGAGGCGTACTAGGGACACGGTGTTGTTCACAAACCACACAAGTATTAAAGTTTCCGCTTAATACAATTCTAGCATGGAATATAAACATTATCATGAACAAGAATTATAATAATAACAGCTTTATTATTGCCTCTAGGGCATAATTCCAACAGAGAGATCATCCCGGAGGCTTTCTTTATCACCATGCCAGTCTCCGGAGTGATGCGTGAGTAGTTCACCTTTGGACTATGGGTCCATAGCAATAGCTAGATGGTTGTTTCTCCTCCCTTGTGCTATCATGTTTTAGATCTTGTGAGCTCCGTTCATAATCAAGATCATCTTTATGTAACCCTACATATTGTGTTTGTTGGGATCCGATGGATATTGAGTACTATGTTCAAGATTGATTATTGATTCTATCATGTCTATGTTATTTGTGATCTTGCATGCTTTCCGTTGTTAGTAGATGCTTTGGCCAAGTAGATGTTTGCAACTCCAAGAGGGAGTATTTATGTTAGATAGTGGGTTCATGCTTCTAGTAATCTGGGGTAGTGACAGAAATTTCTAAGGTTGTAAATGTGCTGTTGCTACTAGGAAGAAAACAACAATCCTTTACCCAAGGGTAATTATATTGTTTACTTTACACACTTTGCTTAATGCAATTATCTGCTGCTTGCAACTTAATACTGGAGAGGGTTCGGATGATAACATGAAGGTGGATTATTAGTCATAAATGCAGTTGGATTACGGTCTATGTTTTATGTTGTAGTGCCCAAACGAATCTCATAGGATCTTTCATGACTTGTACATGCATATGCATATGAATTTTCAATCTATCTTTGCCTAACTATAATTTGTTCACCCAACAAGCTACTTATCTTATGGAGAAACACCTTTAGTGAACTGTGGACCCCGGTCCATTCCTTTACCATTGATATCCCATCTACTGTTTACTTTTACTGTTTACTTTCTGCAGGCATTACTATCTTCCACACTATACGTTTAATCTTTTGTTTTCAGCAAAACTAGTGAGATTGACAACCTCACTGTAAGTTGAGGCAAAGTTCTGTGGTTGTGTTGTATAGGTTCCAAGTTGCTAGCAACATCTTGGGAGTTGTTTTCTTACTCCTACTGGTTCGATAACCTTGGTTTCATGCTGAGGGAAAACTTCCTACTGTGCTCATCATACCTTCCTCTTGGGGTTTCCCAACGAGGCTCTACAGTTGTTGAGCCGGATCAATCATCACAATCATTTACATCTCGTTTAACCCCATATTGTTGTAATTCCATGTACCATTGTGTATTTTGCACTTGAATTCATCCATATGCTTGTATTCCGTTCACATACTTATGATAATGTTGTTGATTGCCTCTACGTGTGAGTAGTTCATCTTATTCTTGGACAGAAGGAGAAATCCTAGTAATATTATGATGTAAAATAAAGATGTTTCAGTCAATGAAAATGTATTAGTTTTCTCTCTAAATGTTATGTGAAGTGCACCATACTATTTACCCTTTTGGGACTAGAGATGGAACTACCATTGGTCATACGGTAGTACGTATGGTGCTAAGTGGCATAATGTGTCGACATGCTATTCACATGAGTAATGGAGATTAGAAGGATTCACTAAGATCATATCAATATTCATGGAAAAATCCTTAATTGTGAGGGATCGGATTGGCTTGCCTATGATCATCGTAGTGTTTATTAGGAATGTAGACATCAGATGGCTTGTTGATGAACATATTATTTGGAGCTCTTCCTATCCATGCACGTGAAGGAAGATATATATTCATCCTCATCATAAATAGTACAAATACTAGTGGTAGATCCTCCACTCTTCTAGAACGCTTTAGCATTATAGAAGTTTCATTACTTACTACATCATGTTTGTCTCTTTGCTTGCATCCTTTAGTTTAATCATTACTCTTTTCCAACAAAATACAATTCTCTTAAAACACTACTACCTGGAATCGAAAACAACTTTCAAGCATCCTTTGGTAAAGGTTGACATGAGGAAAAAAGATCATCACTAAATAGCTCTACATGGTTCGATACTCTTACTTTTGAAACTAGCTACAATAACCTATGAACTTGCAGACATCAGGTACGCGTTGTTATTGCATCTCTCGATATCGGTGGAGTCGCAGTCGTGATGTTCGGTGAAGTCGTTCATACCTACGACGTTGTAGGCGTCATAGCCGACGCATCAGATCGATGTCGGTGCTAGTGCTTGGTTTAGTTAGCTAGATGATCTACTGAGATGGTTGTGAGCCAAAGAGGGGACAAGTTAGGCTTCAATCACTGCTCACTATAGTGTTTAGGATTTTGATGATTTGTGTCTGCAACCTGTTTGATGAAATGGCCGCATGAAATCAAGTTTTGAATTTTGGAAAGATTTTTGGTGGGTTTGCTAGATTGGTGTTGGTGAGTCTGCAGATGCTTGGGTTTTGAAAGTTGAGCTTGTTTGAGTGGTTTTTGAAAAAGTGGGATCTTCCCATATGATAAAGATTCAATTTTGAATTGTCATTTAAACCATGCATTTGAAAGTTTCTGGATGATCACAAAGTGGGCCTTGATACCTTGTTATGAGTATATTCAAGGGGTGCAAAGATCCAGAAAAGTTTCCATTAGGTTCTGAAAGTTTGAGACAGCCAAAGTAGGCATGGGAGTTAAATTGGTCAAAATGACCATTCCTTTATTTTATTGGTTTTGATTTATTTGTCCTTAGGAAAAGTTTGGGAAATGTTTAGATGATGTTTATTTCACCTAAGAAACATTTTACAAGCAAGGAAACACACAAACAAGGTGGTTCAAAAGAATTTCAAATTAAATGCATACACATATGCACGCCTTCATAATTTTAATTAGAAAAGTTTTTGTTAACCCTAAATTTGATGATTAGAGTTTGATGATTTAAGTTTAGTATTTTTGGGATGTTACAAACCTTCCCCCCTTAAACAAAATCTCGTCCCGAGATTTGAAAAAGGACGAAAAGATTAACTAGGATTTGAAGAGATCGGGAAACTCCGTCCTGATGTGATCTTCGCGTTCCCAGGTGGCTTCCTCTTCTGTGTGGTTGCTCCACTGGATCTTGAGAAACTTGATGCTTCGGGTTCGGGTAGTTCTGAAGGCTTCTTCCAAAGTACGGATGGGTACTTCGGGATAGGTCAGGTCATCGTTGATCTCTATGGTCCGATGATCGATATTCTTGAACACTTCGGTCTTCTCGGGGACTTCGAGACACTTGCGAAGTAATGAGATATGAAACACATTGTGCACGGCTGACATCTCTTCAGGTAGTTCCAATTGATACGACACTTCTCCTCGACGGTTCAGAACTTTCAAAGGTCCGAATATCTAGGGGCTAGCTTTCCTTTGAGTTGGAAACGCTGCATTCCCTTCAATGGCGACACTTTCAGATAAACAAAATCTCCTATGTTGAAGGCGAGGTCTCTACGTCTCTTGTCAGCGTAACTCTTCTGTCGGGATTGGGCGGTCTTGAGGTGCTCACGAATCTTGTGAACCTTCTCTTCTGCTTCTCGTAGGATGTCGGGTCCGAAGATCTGACTCTCCTACTTCCGACCAGTTCAAAGGGGTGCGACACTTCCTTCCGTACATGAATTCAAATGGGGCCATTTGCAAATTAGCTTGATAGCTATTGTTGTATGAAAATTATGCGAACGGCAGACAGTCTTCCCACTTGGATCCATATTCTAACACACATGCTCTCAGCATATCTTCGAGTATTTGATTTACTCGCTCCGTTTGTCCATCGGTCTGAGGGTGATACGCGGTACTGAAATCTAGGCGGGTTCCTAAACCTTCTTAGACTTTCTTCCAGAATCTCGAGGTAAACTGAGTTCCTCGATCCGATACTATGTTCTTGGGGACTCCGTGCAAACTGACAATTCTAGCGATGTATAACTCTGCTAGTTTCGAACTCTGATATGTGGTCTTGACTGGCAAGAAATGGGCGACTTTGGACAACCTGTCCACTATGACCTAGATAGAGTCATTTCCCCTACTAGAAGTAGGTAGTCCAGTGATAAAGCCCATTCCTACAGAATCCCATTTCCATTCCGGAATCTGCAAGGGTTGCAAAAATCCAGCAGGTCTTTGATGTCCTGCCTTGACTCGCTGACATATATCACACTTGGCGATATAGCTTCCGATTTCTTTCTTCATCTTATGCCACCAAAATTGATCTTTTAAATCTTGATACATCTTAGTTCCTCCGAGATGGATAGAATAAAGAGTATCATGAGCCTCCTTCAAAATAACTTCTTTCAACTCAGAATCTGATGGTACACAAAGGCGTCCTTTGTACCACAAAACTCCTTCTTCGTCCTCGGTGAATCCTGGTACTTTTCCTGTACCGATACGACGCTTGATTCCGTCAATACTGGCATTTCCCTTCTGCGCCTCTTTAATCTGACTGACCAAAGTGGGCTGGAGTTCTATGCTAGCCAAAAATCCTTCACTTACTAATTCCATTCGAAAAGCTTCCATCTCTTTGTGCAAACTTGGTTGCTCCTTCAAAATCATGGAGTTCAAGCGGCACGGCAATCTGCTAAGGGCATCGGCTACTACATTGGCTTTACCTGGGTGATAGTGAATGTCCAGATCGTAATCCTTGATTAGCTCAATCCATCTTCTCTGCCTCATATTCAGCTCCTTCTGAGTGAATATATACTTTAGGCTCTTGTGATCCGAATAAATTTCACAACGGTTTCCCATCAGGTAATGTCTCCATGTCTTTAGGGCTAGAACTACGGCTGCGAGTTCGAGGTCATGGGTTGGGTAGTTTTGCTCATGTTGCTTCAGTTGTCGCGATAGATAAGATATAACTTTGCCTTCTTGCATTAGCACACATCCGAGACCAATCTTGGATGCATCACAATACACATCGAAGGGCTTCGTGATATCCGACATGATCAAGATTGGGGCTGAAATCAATCTCCTCTTGAGTTCTTGAAAACTCGCTTCACATTTGTCGGTCCATTCAAACTTCTTGTCCTTCTTCAGCAATTGGGTCATGGGTCTGGCGATACTAGAGAATCGTTCTACGAATTTGCGGTAATATCCCGCCAATCCGAGAAATGCACGAACTTGGGTTTGAGTGGTTGGGGCTTGCCAATCTTCTACATCTTTCACTTTGGTAGGGTCAACAGCAATTCCTCCGGCTGATACAATGTGACCGAGGAATCCTACCTCCTGTAACCAGAATTCACATTTGCTAAACTTTGCATACAGCTGATGCTCTCTAAGGGTTCCAAGAATGGTCCTTAGGTGTAGCTCATGTTCTTCTTCTGATTTGGAATAAATCAGAATGTCATCGATGAAAACAACGACAAACTTATCCAGGAAGTCCATAAAAATCTTATTCATGAGATTCATGAAATAAGCGGGGGCATTGGTTAATCCGAAAGACATGACCGCATACTCATACAATCCATATCTGGTGGTAAAGGCGGTCTTTGGAATATCCTCTGCACGAATTTTGAGTTGATGATAGCCAGTTCTAAGATCAATCTTAGAAAACACTTTGGCACCGGTCAACTGATCAAACAAATCCTTTATCTTGGGCAAGGGGTACTTTTTCTTGATGGTGACATCATTCAACTTCCGATAATCCGTAGACAAATGGTTACCTCCATCCTTCTTGTCCACAAACAAGACAGGTGATCTCCAAGGTGACGCACTTGGTTGAATCAATCCAATTTCTAGCATGGAATCCAGTTGCTTCTTCAGTTCTGCGAGCTCTGACGGGTTCATACTATATGGTCTCTGGGCTATGGGCCCAGTTCCGGGGATTAGTTCGATGATGAACTCGATATCCCGATCTAGGGGCATACCGGGCAAAACATCTGGAAATACATCGGGGTATTCACATACTATCCGGACTTGGTCAATGGTAGGTTGGGCTATACTCTTGTTACACTTGAATTGGCGGGGTAAGGTTTCAGATATATGCTCGACTGATATTCCGGCGGTACTGGTCATAGTTATGGCTTTGTTGGCACAGTCAATTAATCCTTTATGTTTGGACATCCAATCCATTCTAGTACAACTTCCAAACCTTTAGTTCCGAGTACTATCAGATTTTCATAAAAATCTATGCCATGGATTCGGATAGGGACGGCTTTGCAAATTTGCCTAGCCTTGGTGGTTGATCCGGGAATTTGAACAATCATGACATGATTCAGTTTGGTTGGTTGAATTTTTCTAGTGCATGCAAATTCTTCGGTGACAAATGAATGCGATGCACCATAATCAAACAACACTCTTGCAAGTACTGAATTAACCGAAAACATACCCAGCATGACGTCTGGCGCTTCCTGAGCTTCTTCAGCATGCATGAGAAAAAGACGGCCATTGCGGTTGAGCGAATTCCCTGGGGCAAATCTTTTTCCTGGCTGAACACGACGCTGCTGCTGAGCTGGGACATTGGCATTGGAGGCTGTAGCATTCTTCTTGTTGGGGCACTCGTTGGAATAGTGGCCTTTATTTCCACAGTCATAACAGGTCACTTGCGACTTTTCCTTGGCTGCTACAGGCACATCATTGCTTCCAGTCCTCAGGGGAAGTGTTGGTGTTGGCGGTAACATTGTTGTTGTTGAACTTGGGTGGGGCACGACTGAAATTGCTAGAGTTGTCGGGGTTGTTGTGGTTTCCTCCGGGTCTAGGGTTTCCACGGTTGGGATAGGTGGGACGGGTCATCGGGGGTCTGTTGGTCCTTGGGGCAAATCGTGGAGATGGGTTAGGGCGATACTTTGGGGTCTGATAGGTTCCTGGCTGATGCATCATACGACGCTTGCGGTTCTCATTGGCTTGGTTGATCTTTCCTTCCATCTGGATAGCAGAGTCGACAAGGGCTTCAATATCCGCAAAGGGGATATTGACTAACACCGTCTGCATCTCATCATGCAGACCATTCAGGAATCTTTCTTTCTTCTTGGCTTCAGTGTCTATTTCATCTGGGGCATACCTAGCTAATGACAAAAATTTGTCATGGTATTCCACTACAGTCATCCTTCCTTGCTTTAGCTCTCTGAACTCGTCTCTCATTCTCTTGATCAAACCCGGTGGCACATGGGTTCTGCTAAACTTGACCTTGAATTCCTCCCAGGTCATCATCTGGCCTCCGGTCATTGCGCGAACACTGTTCCACCATGCTCTGGCATCTCCGGCTAGATAGTGGGTGGCGAACAGTACTTTCTCGTTGGCTTCCACTCTGGCTACTTCTAAGTTATTTTCCATGGTTTGCAGCCAATCATCGGCGTCGAGGGGTTCTTCTGACTTAGTGAAAACAGGTGGGTTGGTATTCAGGAAATTCTTGAGCTTAGATCCATGGTGGTCCTGATTTCCATGGCCTTGGTTGCTGTGGGCTAGCTGGGCTATCTGCTGAAGGGTGGCTAGGTTGGCTTGACGTTCCGCTCTTTTAGCTTCACGGTCAGAAGTCAACATTTGCAGAATCTGCAACATCGGGTCCGGGGTTGAACCACTTCCTCCACGTGGCATCTGAAGATTGAGGTAGATCATGAGAAAAGAGGGAAGTTTCTAAAGTTTTGGGGTCTTTGAAAAGTTTTTAAGGTTTGACTCGGATTTTTCTAGCAACTTGCTTTTTCATTCATTCATTCATAGCACACGATACAACACACACCACATCAAAGGAAAGCAGATGGTTTTAAGAACCATTCTGAGAACTACGATACAGTGGGACCGAATACTACTCACTACGCTAGTGCTCAAGTGCTACTACTCCTCGGAACATGTGGCTTCATCATCCTCATCATCATCGATGAAGGTGAAATCATCCTCATCGGTGAAGAAATCCATAGCCTGATCCTCCAGAAAATCATCGTCATCGCTGAGATAGGAGTAGGGGTTTCCACGAAGATCCTCTCCAGCATTCTCCCTTTCCTCCAACTGCATGTCTCTCTCGTGGATGGTCTCCTCCATAGATGAGATGCGGTGGCGAAGACGGGCAATGATGCGCTCCTTCTTGTCGAGCTGACGACGGCGAGACTTGCGATCCTTTGCTAGCAGGGCGATGGTCTAGTCCTTCGGCTTGATGATGGCAGACTTGTTGTTGTAGTAGTCACGGCAGTTTTCCAACTCCTGCTGATGATCGTACATCATGAAGCTAAGGTGGTCCAATTGGGTCTTCATCTCGGGGTGGTATGGGGCTTCCAGTGGTTGTCCATTAGCATCACGCCTTGGACAAAACTCAAAGCGAGTACCCTTGATCTGATTGATGCTCTGCCCACACAGACGGGAAAGAGCTTCTTGCATGGCTCTGGCAAGTCCATCGAGCCAGTTGTTTTCCCTCAAGGTAAACTGAATTCCCTCCGCAGTGGGAGGTTCAATCTTTCCTCGGAGACTTGCAACAATTAGCCACTGCAGATCTTCTCCTCCTTGATCATTGAGCTGAGCTCCGAAGAACTCAAGGTGAGGACGCTCCAGAAGTTCCGAAAGCTAGTCCAAATCCCTCTCAAAGATCAGGTCTCCTCCATTCCCAAGTTGGTAAAACTTGTTGTACTTCACGTCCATCTATAAGAATATAGGATGAGTAAGTTAGTAGAGTGGTCAAGTGTGTCCAAATTTTATGTATTTTTGCAAGAGTTTTTGAGGAACATGAATTTTCATGAAAGAATCAAAGGGATAAGAATGAGAATAAGTTTTTGTAAATATTTCTTTTCTTTGGTTTTGGAAAATAAGTTTTTGGTTTTAAACGTCCAGCCTAACTAGGGTCTCCTATGGTCAGGATGGCTCTGATACCAACTTGTCAACACCCGGATTTTTCAATCCTAGATGCCTGTTATGCCATACATCGCAATCCCAGGATTACCATTTTTGCGAGACATAACAGAATTGGATACCATAGTACATCATCCATTACAAACGATACATAAGTTCTTACACAAATAGGGATCTCATGATCCAGTTCTTAATACAACATCAAGCAGCGGAATACTTAATAATAATGGTAGCGTAGGCGAAGCTCCATCTTCGGGATCACATGCAATGCTGACGATGGGAGATGATCCTAGTTGTCGTAACCTTCCTGGGGTCCATCCTCCAGGTACTCCTCTTCATAGTCTGGCCATGGGAATAGCCAGGGACAAAGCCATGAGTACTCTTTAAGTACTCGCAAACTAATACTAACAGGTAAAAGGGGGGTTTTGGATAATAGGACACTAGGCTCTAGGGTTATTTTGCAAAATCCAGATTTACCTCTACTAAGTTTAGAAGCAACGAATGCTCGTCAAAATTCTATAACTCCTAGGTGGGAATTTGTATTTCGTCAAAATATTACGCGTACAGAACCATGGAAATACAACAGAACATTAGAAGGTCACATTGGTCCCACGTGCATGGCAAGAAGTGGGTGTCGGGATCTCCCGGCATTGACGGCGTCGGCTTGGTCAACGCTCAGAAGAAGCTCGGCTCGGGGACTGTTGGTGGCCTGAGGTGCCACGTGCAAATCTCAGAGCTCCGACGCCAACGATGATGGTGACCATGGGTGCCGTGACCCTCTTAAGTACGTTATTGTGTCTATCCTCTCCGCACTAGGGCTCCGCGTGAAAACCCTAGACCTCTGTGGTCTTGATGATGGCGGCGCTTTAGTGCATTGTTTACCTCCTTGGGGGCATTGTCGTGGAGCTCTGGTCTCCTTGGTCTCGACGGCGTCTTTGGTGGCAAGCTCGATGTTTCTTAGTTTTTATTGTTTATATTTGATCTACTTGTAAGAGGCTACACTCATCCCTTTGTATCGGGGTTTGGCTGTTGGGTTTTATTTATAAAGCGGGCGGAAATGCTGTTTCGATCCGTTGAGTCGAGAGAAATTCAAACCATAGTAGTAGTAAAAAAAAAAGTTGCAGGTAAACAAGCAAGATGCGATAATTTCCCGAAATATAGAAAGGTCATGTAATTGATTTCAAGTTAAGTGAGATGCGCGGATTCCAAGTTCAGATTGGTCCCGGTTGTGGGTGTAGGGTAATTGGTGAAATAAAAGTCGAGGTAGAGGAGTTGACCCTGGGTTATTCAAAGAAAATTTGATAAAGTAAGGAAGGGACGATCCGATTGAGCGAAGATCTCGGTTCCTCCGACTCCATCACGGAGTCCGGTTCCGGCGTCACGGCCAGGCTCTGCACGCCGTGGCGCGGCACCATCGCTGTTCTCCCCAGCGGCTGCCTGCCCGGCGTTCTCGCCATGGCTTCTTTTGCAGTGGTCAGATAGATCGTGCACACCACTGTTGACTTCCGAGATGCATCTCTTCTTTCAAGGAGCTAGAAGGCGAGACGGTACGATCTGATCGGCGGCGGCGACAGGAACTTGGGGCCGGGGCTTAGCGCGGATGGCTCGGCCACGTCGTCGACGTTCTCACACCGGAGCCGTCACCCAGCTCCCTGCTTGCTTCTCACAAGACTTCCCCTTCATCTCCTCATTTTATTCTCCTTCAAATGCTCTTCACCTTCAAACTATGATTGCTCAAATTCCTGGCAAGGAGTGGGAAGCAGTGCATATATATTCAGGAACCATCGATCATATATATCTACGTATTGCTGAGAAGCATTTCAAAACACGTATTAACTGTATATGCTGAACAAGATCGAGCAATGCATTAACATATAATATATTACCTGCCGCCTGCTGCTGATGTTCGTCTCGATGCTGTAGGGCTCGCCTGTGTAAGTTAGGTACCATTTCTTCTCAATGTCTCCATCATCTGCGTAAGCCTCCACATGCCCGATATGCCTGAACTTGTTCCACCCGGAGCCAGAATTCCCCAAAGCCATGGAAGCGAGTACCTCTGCGTTGCAGCGATCTACCAGTAAAATACTGGGATTTACACTCTGCAGGTACAATGGAAGTTGTTTCTCCCTGTGAGAAACTCTTAGCCAGAGTCTCCGGAGTGCACTCATCTCCTGCAGCAGCTCCACCTTTGGGCAGTATAGGATCTCAAGTTTTTGCAGTTTGGGGAAATTGGACACCCTAGTCAGGACTGGGTTGTTATACAGCTTGAGCTCAACCACAGAAGCAAAGCCTTCAAGAGATTGGATACCATTGACACCCCGTATGTCTAAGATTTTCAAAGACCTTGCATGGAAAGCAAGACCAGGAGGAATATACCTTAGTTTGCAAACAACGATAGTAAGTTTCTCCAAGGCCGGCATAGCTTGCATGTTCTCTTCCCACTCCCACTCCTCCCATTCCCCCATTTTAACTAGGATCATACTCTGCAATCTTGGAAAGCCAACAAAAATCTGGGATGAAGGCTGTTGAGACAGACTATTGGGATGCACGAATTCGGATCCAACATGCTTGATTTCCGGAGCAATCGTGACCTCTAGGTTCTCTAAACAAGGAAGTTGACACAAGACATCAGGAAGTTGGGTGCAACAAGCCAACCCTATGATCCGTAGAATCAGCAAGCAACTGAGGGTCACTGTTGCTGTCGAGGCCATCCATATTGGGAGCCGGCGCCCAAAATATGTTCCGATGCATATATTTTGTATGCAAGGCGGAGGACGAAGCTCATCAAATACTTCCTCTATTATTTGTTGATCCTTCTCGGAGACTCCATCTCTGATTAGTCCATCATATCCCATTCTCCTGTTGCAATTTAAGGCCATAAACAAAAGATGCATCTTTTCACAAAGCCTGGCCTTTCTGGCAAACACGGCTGCACATACATTCTTCAGACCAAATAACTCAGCATGCCTAAGATTTGGAAGAGACCCGAGATCTTCCAAACCGCACCAATCACCATCCATGTGTGCTTGGAACCCAAGTAGCGTCCTCAAATTTGTTAGAGCACATAAACCCCTTGGCATACTATCTACAGATGTGTTTATAAGGGAAAGAAATCTGAGCTCCCCCAACATTGCAATACTATCAGGGAGTTTCACAAGATTCTCACATTTGGAAAGACTAATGTGTTGTAAGAATCTCATCTTGTGAATGTTCTCTGGCAGACTTTTTATATCATTGCAACCATGTATTGTTAGATACCTCAAGTGTTTGAGCAGAGGCAAAGATTCAAGCAAAGGGGCAAAATTTGTGAATACTACATGTAGAGTCCTTATACTCGAGAAGGTAGTCAAAGAATCACCAGACTGAATCTTCAAATTTCCAAATGATATGATGGATCTTAGTGATTTTTGCTCTTGTAAACTTCTCCACCCAAATTGATCTGATTCTTCTTTGGTCTCTATAGAAAACCTAAGAAACCTTTCTGAACTAAGTTTACTCTTAGCCTTTTCTCCATTTTGGGCCACTAGTGCTTCATCTCTAGCCACAAATTCAGCAAACGAACGAACAACATCATGCATGTGGCAAATATATTGACCAGGGAATGTTGTATCTGGTTCTATAAGGTTCCTCAATATTAGCTCTTTGTAGTATTTATTTCCTAATTCTTCTAACCTATTTGAGTTCCCATGTACAAATCCTTCACCAATCCACATGCCAATAAATTCCGAAAAAAGTAACATCGCCTTTTTAGGTTTAAGGGAGAAGTGTAGAAAGCATTGTTGTAAACAGGGGGACAAATCCTCATAGCTAAGATATAATGCATTGTTGAGCTCTTCTGGCATTTGAGATACTGACCATATGGCATCATTCAGGACATTTTCCCATTCATGGCGTTCTTTCTCCCTCTGGCATAGGAGTCCTCCAATCACTTTGATGGCAAGTGGTAAACCATCACATTTGGCTAAAATCTTCAATCCAACATCCTTTAGCATATCAATATCGGAATCACTTTCCTCATCTGTAAGAACCTGCGAGTAGTTTACAAATATTGAATCAATAATGAACACATAATCACTTTTCCTAGTATTGTATTCTTACTCATCAAGTATACCAATGCTAGTGACTGAGTAATACAAAACAAATTGCCATGTGTACTTATAGTTGTCACCATGTATGCATATTGATAGATACTTCCCTCCTTATTTTGGAAGAGCATGTATAGCATACCATATAAAATATAACACTAGTGACTACTATACTAACGGGTGAGTACTGCCAATCTGCAGAGCCGCACCAGAGGCTTATTTTGGGCACACCACTGACAGAACCATGCAACAGATAGGCTCCTGTAAGAGATGGTACCTTCACCACTGACGGGCACTTTTTGGCCCATCAATGGTGTTTGTTTCCTCGTTAGCTGCCCACAAACGGAAAGCCAATTGTCCATCACTCAAATCATCGGTGGTGTTTGCTCATCAACTGCATATGGAGATAAACTCACCAATGACGGGCGGTTATCCTCTCTTATCAGCGCGGTCATCACACCACATGCCACCACAAACATCGACCCCTCCTTTCCACTCCGATCCACGGCAGCTCCTTCCAGCTCTTCTTTGCAGCGTGTGGAACCCTCCTCTGTTTGTGTCTCCACCCATCCCTTTCAACACTGGCATCTCCTCCTCTTCCCTTGATGCACACACATGTGGCAGCATGACGACCTCCACCGTCCTCTCATCCCACCATGCGTAGATCGTGCAGTACGGTGAGGTCATGCCGGTGGTGTGCTGATCACCACAATGATGACCAACATCTCCCTCCCTCCCTCCCTCGTGCGCATGGATCTAGTTGTACGGCGACTTCCACGGTTCCTTCTTTCACCGCGTGAGGATTGGGCAAAACAAAAAGGTCATGCCAATGACGAGGATCGCAAAAGCAATGTCGGTAGACTCTCACCCACCGGTAGTGTCACCTATGGCTGCCAAGGGCCACCATTAGATCCCTCTGCCATCCACTGAATATCTCCGCCCCACCACCAGAGCCTCCACCGTCGGCTCGGCTGAGGTAAAAAATCGTCTCCTAATTTTATGCTCTGTGATGGCCGTCAAGCCATAGCTACATTATGGAAGTTGGTCATTGAGTCGAACCCTCTATGGTTCTTGGCCATCAAGATGGTGATTTTTAGTGTTCTAACAATTGTAATTAAATTTACAGTACTACTTTTTGCCAGGCATGAAGAGAGAATGAGATCCCCAACGTCCAATATGTGCATTTCTTGGTTGTGATACTTTTTGGGAATGCGGAAAAGGGAGGTGCAATAGGTGCTTAAGTATGTTTTTGTCGATGACATCGATATGATTGAGCAATTTTTTTCATTGTTCTATTTCATCGTTCCTGGAAGTTCCACAACTAAGCAAACACACCTATATGCCGCCAGGATAGTACCTTTTTTTAACATCAGCCGTAGAGAGGGATTTATGAAAATTCATACAAATCAAAATGTAATGTGGATGCAATAGTTTCGCTCGAATGATATGTGTTGTATATTATTCAAGTGAAAGACAATGTGCTATGTTCTGTTGTGCACACGCAATGTGTATTTATGAGATTTGTATTACTGTTTTGTGCAAGTCTAATATGATAATTGTTTTACTTAAAAAACGATGGGAGACAAGTCGCATGTGCATCACTGATGAACCGATCACTGGTGAGCAGCCCATCACTGGTAGAAACTATGGCTTTACTCTCGTATGACAGGCGGTGCCTGTCAGTGGAGATAAACCCTGCACTAATGAGAATTGAACCCACGAGTGGAAGGGTCAAGTCACCCATTGGTGGAGAGGCAATCTAGGTAGTGCAAGATCTGTTAGTGAATTCCTCTGCACAAATTGATGGCTTGGCCTCTAAAATAACAAGTAAAATACATGCAACAAAAATGATGAGATGACAGTATTGGTGCCATCTCAAGGGATTCTTGCTGGTGTTGGGGTTAAGAGAGAAATCTAAGAAAATCCATTGGGAGCTGGTTTATAGAGGTGGACAATAATCCACTCCTAACAAGAACCCCATATACCTTAAAGTATACGTGAGAAATCAAGCATTTTCAATTAAGCATTCAAGTGCATGATATTATGGCTAGTGCTCATTAAGACAAATACTCACACGAACTCACGTTAGATGTAGCTAGGAATGAGCATGCTTCTTGAGGAATGCCTATGGTTCGTCTTGCTCTAATTTGTCAACATGGTGTTGTGGATGCATGGCTTTGATGTCTCAGACAACAGTATCATATATTGTGAGGAATCAGCTAGACAGATACCATGGGCGCCATGGCTAAAGGGAGCTTTTGGCAGAATATTCCGTCCACTGTGGTTCCACATGTCCAAAACAAGAAAGAACTTTTTGTCTCGGATGGCACGCGCAAGAGTCGGCACAAGTAGAAGGAACCATGACAATAAGTATTAGGGACATATCAAATATAATACCGCACTAAACATTATGTAAAAGGAACGACGGCAATAAGTACTGAAGATTTTCATGAAAATATGACTGGCGCCCATTCATTGAAGATTATCACTATTATTTACTTGAATTGGAGTTAAATACTGACCTGCTTCTTGAGTAATGACCAACCATCTTCGGGCTCTAATTTGTCCACATGATGATAGGGATGGAAAGCTTTCATGCTTCGGGCAACAGTTTCATGTCTTGTTGTGATGAGGACACGGCTACCAGGGGCGCCGTGGCTAAAGGGAGCATTTAACAGATCGTTCCATCCAGTGATGCCCCACATGTCATCCAAGACAAGGAAGAACTTCTTGTTCCTGATGGCACTTTCAAGAGCAGGCACAAGTAGAGACTTTACTTGAGTCCCACCCTCAGGAAGGCTTCCTTTGGCGGCGACGATGGCCACCTTCAGCAGTTCAGCCTCGCTGAACTCTTTTGTGATGCTTAGCCATATCTTCGTATTGAACCAATGTTCAATAGCCTCATCATTAAATACCTTCTTGGCAAGAGCTGTCTTGCCAATCCCACCGACACCCACAATGGCGAACACCATGATGCCAGCAGTACCATTTTTGTTTCTCAACTTCTCCACAAGGGCTCTTGTATCCTCTTCAATCTTCTCCCCCACCACACCTGACCGCTCCAACACCGGATCTGTCTTCCGGTAATCAGAACTAGGTCGAGCCATCCTTCGATCCTCATAGGAACCAAGATTGAGGAAGCTAAAGGCAGCACTCCTCTCCTTGATGTCGTCAAGGCTCTGGTTGAGCTTCTTGATGCGGCCACCAATTTCATGTGCGAATCGTGGATTCCGCAAGCAGAAGAGCAAGGGGTTGCAGCATCCCAAACCCGGCGTCAGCGTGGATGATCCCCGCTCCATGATCTTGAGCTGGCAGAGGTCGAGGATGTCGGAGGCCTCGTACATGGCGCGCTTGAGCTGCGCCACCCACTCCTGCACGCTCGCGTCGGTGATGCGCCTCCTCTCGGCATCGGCCAGGAGGTTCTTGAGGTCCTTGAGCTTCAGGCCCATCTTGTAGATCTCGCCAGAGACGCCCAGCATCACCCCCAGCTCCTCTTCCGCCACCTGCTTGAGCAGGTCGCCGAGGTAGGACGCGAAGGCATCCAGCACCATCGCCATGAGTTCTCCTTCTCAGAAATATTTGGGTAGCTCACAGGTGGTGTGGAAGGTGTAGAGTTGCAATGCAGCATTGCTGCATTTTAGTAGCTGGCTCGCTTGATGCTAAGAGTGGCTAGGAAGCAAGATGTTTGTCCTTTAGTTAGCTTGTGACAAAAGATGATGCCATGCTTTTCTTGTATGGATGCCCATGGCTTCCTTCCTTCCTTCCCTCCTCTGATCTGCACTTCAATTTCTTATTAGTTTCTGCTCTCTCATGCCAAAAGGAATAGCCTCGATACCTTGCTTAGAATGATGAATCCAGAGAGCAAACTTCATTTGACCAACATGCATGCCACGCCACGCCACAAATATTTTTCATGGTTATCTGAACTTGTACTGTATGATATACACCTGATTTACAGCAGGTTCTGAACTGACGGCAACCGCCATTTGATCTTCAACAAATCTGCTGTGTCCTCCGTCCCTGTATCAAGTTACCAACACTGCTGAGAGTGGATCATAATATTTTGGTCCATCAGGTTGGACAGAAGTGATGGATTAGCTGAGCAAAGTTCAGGAGAAATGAGGAACAGACATCAGATCACCTGAAAGAGTAGACGTCATTTGCTATGCACAAGAACAGACTCCTGCCTGATTCTTCCCTCTGAATTCCTAGGATATATACTCTACAATTACCAATCAGTCTAGAATTTAAATTACAACATGTACTTTGTTCATATTCATCTTTACATATCCACCATACAAATTGATCATGAGACAAATTACACCCCTCACTTTCTCAGCAATAAAAGATGCATGATGTAGCTGACGGCGGACCAACAATAAAGATCATCAAGTCTTCTCTCCAACTTGAACTGTAAAATTGACTATGGGATCAAATGAACAATGTTTCAGCCTAGAACAGTGAGAAATCCGGTGGCGATGAAATCAGTAAATATGAAAGAATCGTTTCAAATGAACTAATGTATCATCATGATTATTATACAGAAGGGCTCACGACTTCGGCTCATGCCAGTTCAGCCGAAAAGCCCTTTGGAATAGATGCAGCAGCTTCGATAACCGATAGCTGCCCACTAGCTGAAGATGGAGATGGATCTATGATGGACGTTCGCTGCCGTTTGCGTCCCCAGCATAGCCGGTCGATCTTAGTTTTGCTCCTCAAGTTAAAAGGAACCTCTATACAATTGGTCCAGGGTAACAAGTGGGTCTCCGGTTTGAGCCTCGAAGGGGAGCAGTCACCCTCGTTCTCGAGCGCTGCGGCGGCTGTTTGGGCGCCCTGTGTTGGATTCTTTAGTTGGATGCCCAGGTATCCTTGGCAGCTCTTTGCTCCACAATTGCACTTGACCTTCTCCCCAAAATGCACAAACCTGTAAGAACGTGGTAAATTATCATTTTCCCGTACAAAATATTTGGTCATGCGAAAAAAATCGTTAAATCAGGGTCCAGCGGTGTAATTCAAGTACTCGGTTCACTCAAAGGTGGAAGGTGGATGTAAAGTGGAATAAATCTCATTTAATATGCTCCCCTGATTACCATACATTAAACCATGCAGAACGACTATATCCTCTCTGAATAACATCCAAATCTATCTACCAAAAGACTAGTTCAGACTAGGGAACAATAGGAACAACCAAACTGTTGCGTGGGTCTAAGAAAAACATGACATCTATCAGGTCAAGTGAATAAAAACAAATTTGACACTTTGCATTAATAGATTACGAAATATATCACTATTTTTAAATAATAAAAATGTCTGTAAATACCTGTAGTCATAGGTTAAGGGTTCTCCAACTTGAATGGAACGAGAGGCAAAAACACCAACTCTTGTCTCGCCCTCAACTTGCCTAATAAACCATGCATATAGACATTCAAGAACATCGCCATTTAAAAGAAACCTTAACATTACTGAATGGAACAAGCTTTCTGATTCAGAAATTATTACCATTTTTCTAGTTTACAGTTGGGATCACAACTATGGTTTAGGAAACGTGAAGTGTTTCCTTTAAATGTCGCGTCTATTGTACAGTCTTTACTGATTTCACACATGTAGAAATTCTTGTCACCACGCCGTTTCATCTCCCAAAGCCGTTGTTCACATGTTGCGTCATTGATGACTGAAATAAGGTTTAAATGAGTATACAGAAGGACGGCATTAGGTCATCACAGCAGATTTACAGAGGATAACTCAGGACTAAAACCACAAGTTAACTATTCCCTTGATTTAGAAAATATGACCTCTACATTCAATGGCATGCAAATATCACTCAGTTAAAAACACAAAGGGTACCTTTAACTCTACCTATGCAATGAAATGTTCTCAAAAAAAAACACAAAGGGTATAATAGGTTCAAGACAATTGTTGGCAATATGGATTCCATATATGGTACAGCAAATGCATAAATGAATAAAAAGAACATGTCACAGCCTGAAGATAATGTGGTACAAATAATAAATTAGTGCATGTGCTCTTAATTGTAGCTATGCCATATTTTCACAACTATTGGTGCAAATTTTTCCCTTTTTTCACTAATCAGACAACTTATGGAATTTTTCATCAGATGATAGTATGCCACTCTTTCAGTGGTCTAAAAGATTCATTAGTGAGGTCAGTTCAGGTTAATGAGATATCCAAACTGTCTAATGGAGTAACATTCCAAACTAGTTAGACTAACTGAAAACAATACACCATTTTTTTAAGCTAAAAGATTAAATCAAAACGAAAATTCCTCACTCTCCAATTGCCAGACTGACTGAAGAATTTCTATTTCTCATCAAAATAATGCCACTTTTCAGCCTCATAATGCATTGGACAACACGTCTGTTGAGATTATGTGCAGCCATATACCAACTGCTTGTTATTTCTATTAGAAATATTTAACATGGCCACAAAACTTGTACCTTCACCAACATACTCGATTATAAAATCGCCTTTCTCCAATGGCTCCAATGCAACAGCACCCCATCCACAGCCTTCTGACTGTAAGGAAAAATACTGTTGTGATTGTAGTCGAAGTAGTAAAATAAACATATTTTAGCAAGCATGAAAACCAACCGATTCTCAAAAACAACCCTATCATGGCCACATGTCATTTTGCATCCAATAATCTAGAAAGAGGGATTTCTGGGGCAGTGCCGCAGTGGGTACTTTGGCAGCTACCAAGGAAAAACAGAACTAGCATATGCATTGCATTGTTTAGCAGTGAATAAATTAATGGAAATAAAAGTATAATATGCAACTTCATCTGCGTTTTGATAAATTAGACAACGGCAGTGAATAATTGGCAAGTGAGCTCATCATTTGCAAAAGAGAACTACCTTGACAATTTTAAATTTCTTATCCTTGCGGAATGGCTTGTTGCTACAAAGGTCTGAGCAGCGGCAATTCTTGGAACAGCTCATAGAAAGACCCCTGATAAATGACAGCCAAATTCCAATGTTAAAATAAATACGCGTTGCTGGGTAAACATTTTTGTTCAGTGTACACATGTACAGAATTTATACAAGATCGGTTATTCAGCAATTTGTAATATGCACACGTAACAGTAGTCCAGCATTAATATTCGAATAAAAACAAGAAAACACACTCCATTTCTGTTGTATAAAGAAAGAATCCAATACTATCACACCTTTTGGCACTATGCTCCCATGTATAAAGAAAGAATCCAATACTATTGCATTGACAATACATGAATCTATAATGCAGCATTTGATTCCAAATTCGATCCATGCATCAAGTCACAAAAGGAAAAAATTCTGTGATAGTATTTTAAACTTCTCCATTTTAATAAGGTATATTAATCAACATAGATGACAGTGTACTTGGTTTTTGCCATGTAACCGACATGGACTGACAATCAGCAAATGTGAACGAACATGGGTTCTGTGGTATTCCAATTTTTTTTTATAGTGGTGGTATTCCAATTAGGAGCCAATTATAATATATATACTGAGGTCTTTTGGCAGCAACATTTTCCTCTCATTCTCCTAGTGCTCTCTCAATGCATCGCTCCTGATCCACAATCTCGGTTAGTATGGTCAATATACTTGAGTATCGAGGCAACTTTAAGTACCCATAAATGCATATGCGCTCTTTTGCCATAAAGCTATGTCAGGTTCCATCTTAAGAACGCAATGAAACATTCCACATATATAAAACTAGAGGTAGTTTTGTTAAAACTTCATTACTCATGTATGCGCCTGAAATGTATCAGTGGAGTTAGGAAGAATTATTATAAAAAAAATTAGGAAGAATACCTGCATTCACAATCATCACTGCAAACAGAATCTGCTCTGCAATTTCTGCACCCAGTCTCGGCACTTGAATCAGCGCGTTTCTTCTTGACTAAATATACATCTTTTAAAACATTAAGAAAACAATGACGACGTGTAGAGGTGGAATGCAGATGAACATGAAGCTCGTGAAATGGAAGTAAATAGATCCAAAAAGCTCGAGTCAATAACAAGTATTACTTTAGGATACTGCGCCTGATATGTGTGTATGAGGGCGGTTTACATACAATCGCCGAGAAATCCCGAATGGTTGAATCAATATTGAATTCTTCATTTACATATGGAAGAGGTAGTCGACAGAAGGCTTCCTATCAAACAAGCATGTTAGCATTACTTATGAAAAGAAAATTTAGGTAGGCAAGAGACGTATTCTTCATGAGAAAATATAAATTTATTTCTAGGGCATTCAAGAATTAATGGACTAAATAGGTCCCTCGTATCTGTATTGATCCAAAATACTGTAACTCTCTCATTATAAAGTGATACTACCTCCGTCCCAAAGGTTAAGGCATATATTTTTTTTTGAAAAGTCAAGTTACGGAAAGTTTGACCAAACTTTTAGAAAAAACTATTAAGAACTATGATATTATATAGATATCATGTAAAAATATGTTTCATGATGTATCAAAGGCTATGGATTTCATATTGTAGATATTAATATTTTTTTCTAAAAACTTGGTCAAACTTTAGTACTTTACATAGTTTGACTTTTGAAAAAAAATATAAGCCTTAAGCTTTGGGACGGAGGTAGTAATATTCATTTCATTTCAGTCTCCAATGTACATTTACAGCCATAGTAGTATGTAAAGTTAAACAAAAAGATAATATGGAAATGTTTTTTATATGTAGCTAATCTTAAACAAATGACCTAACACGTCCCAAAACATCAGCTATTTATCATGCGGACTGAGCATAAGACAACAATCTTGCTCTGCTTAAAGAGAATTCAGGAGGATCACCAGATAAAAGCATCCTAAAGCCTAAAGAGCATTATCACTCTAAGGACAAATATTTGTAATGCCAGCACTAACCTCTATGTTGTTTGTCAGGTCAGCATTCTGTCACCATCAAACAAAGTATTCCTGTCAGACACCTCAACCATTACAAATATTAACAAAATGGTATATGGAAATGATCTGTGGTGAAGCTCTCCAATCATAAACTCAAAGTGGCATCCAACTCGTTCTGGTAATATTAATTAATAATCTAGAGGTGAAATAGATCTGATTGAAAAAAGTACTGTAATGATCAGAAGTGAGCACGAAACCATGAACCAAGCTTATCTATAGTTGGAATAGAACTAACAGAAAAATAAATGCCACTTGTTGTAGAAACTTTTGATTTTATTAAGAATGAAATCCATAAATTGATCTATTTCTGTTGGAACGTGGCTTTGTACTTCGTTAACAGAAGGAAGAGCCACACAGCCATGATAGTTTCATGGATATAATGGTGAAACATTAAAAAACTATAAGACAACACAGAGTATGAGCAAATTTTGGAGGCACATTGATACGATTTATCACGGTTATATGTTCATGGATACTTGTACCATCTACCATTTATGGAAGAGGCTACGAGAGAAAAAAGTGACTTGATTTGAATGAAATGCATCAGAAGGGTTGCAGCTTTCAGCATAGTTGCATCAACAGAACTCAAAAGTGCCTAAGAATACTTGCACTGGATTTCTTCTTCTTGTGAAAATACTAAATGATACAACCTCCAGCCGTAAATAGATGGTGTCCTAGAAAGTGTGCAGTCAAACATCTACAATGTGTATTGCTAACATGAAGAACATTTAGATCAGTCAAGTGAGAATAGTACCACGAGATTGGTTATCAAAATATTATGATTGTACCACTTTTACTAAAACATTAAAATTAAGCGTAATGGTCAAAGTTGTATGTGGGGAGTGTCTGTGTCCAAAACTTCATCAATTTATGGAAAGAGGGGCTAATAAATTAGAGGGTGACGTAGTTACTTCATTCACGCCTAGCAATACAAACTGAGCAATCATAAGGAAAAAAGGATAGACCTCGTTTTGAAGGAGCCAATTGGAAGGGTGCCTCCAGCAAATTGCGCTTCCTTGGTCATTTTTTAGATGAATTAGTGGCCACGGCGCACATTTTGTATGTGCTGCAACTGTACAACGTCCACATCGCCAAAAAAACATCTTCTGCTTACAAACCATGCAACCCTAATTATAGAGAAGGAAAGTGAAATTAATGTGCAGAAAGTCTTACATACATATATTATTAACTACTGAATTCAATTTGGCCAAATAGCTCTGGGCTTTGGTTTGCTGTAGGACCTAAAACTGAGGCATGCTATAGTTGCCTAAAATGTATCCTTAGCTGAAACATAATGTTTCATTTCATGACATGTCGACCCAGGCCATTGTTAAATTTGAAGATCTTTCAATCAAAAGGACCAACATAGGATTAAAAAAACTGGGACTACAACAGGAATTGACCTTTTACAATATCTTCTTTATACATGCTGCAAAAAGATATACTGTATTATTTATTTACTTCTTCATTTACATATAGTAAGCCATGTGGCGGTCATGAATTGGTCATGCATCGACAAACATAACTATCAGCCTATGAGACTAAAATACATTTGAGTCATTTGGAAATAGATTTTATCTTAATATGACATGTAAGTGTGTCTACTTATAATGCACATTGCATCTTCTTTTTCAACCCATCTGGTATAGCACCTATGCTGAATGTAAAAAGTATCCATGTTGACAATACATTGCATATTAGGACAGGATAGGCATACTCAAGTATGACAGGTTGACAAGCCCAACAACATCACAACATAAATTTTTTAAGCTACATAACTTGCAATTTAAGGAAAGCCTTATGTATTTCCCACATAAAATATACCCATTTCATAACATTCGAACTTACATGTTGAGGACATTTGAAGCTTTCAGCCGTGAAACTTGCAGTATCTTCCACCACACAGGACAGATGGAATGCTTGTTCACAACGGCTAACTGAACATTTAATTTCCTCCAAGGGATGGATAAGCTTATAACACAGACGACATTCAACCTGTTCACATATGAAGAAGCCAAAGATGCTAAGCCAATAAAAAATGATCAAAACTGAAACCTGGCCCCGATGTTGATCTAATAATAGATAGAGAAATGACGACAGCATACTATCTAAAGAGCATTAAGAATTTGTGAGCTGTGGCTAGAGGGGGTAAAATATGTGTAAACGTGATGGCTTTTATACGTTTGACTTGTCTACATCAAACTGCTCGAGCACTGGTTGATCTTGGCTGCATCAATGTATTACAAACGAGATGTCTGGGTTGCATTTTGGTAGAATATGCAGTTCTGGGGACATTTACATTTAATGTATGACTTAATGTGTTTTTGCTTGAGAGGTGATGTGGGGTGTGTGGGTAGTAGCCCTCCTGTAATCTATTCATTATTTTCTCTGTGTTGTATGAGTGTTATTTATTCTTACTTGACCAATACATAGCTGCAACAATGTATTACCAATTGAGATGTCTGCGTTGAATTTTGCTACTAGGATATACAGGTGTGGACATATTTACACTTGAGTCTGATAATGCACAGAGTAATCCCAGTACCCCAGAGCCCTCCCACACAAACAGACAGTTCATTCGGGTCAAACAGCAATTCTAAGCAATGCTGGAGCAACAATCGGCAAATTGAATCAATCATTAGGAGGACCAGAAACATTACTTACCGCTTTGGGTGCTCCGGTTAGGAATGGCAGCACGCAGTGGTACGGTGGGGCACCTGACGCTGCCTTCCTCGACGCCCACTCCTTCGCATAGTCCTCGAGCGTCCGACCCGACGCCGGTGCCAGTGCCACCACGGACGAAGGCGAAGACAACTTATTGTTCCCGGTTCCATGGCCCACATGAGGGTAGGCAGTGACAGAAACCATAACGTTGTTGTCCTCGATCATCCCGCCTGGTGCCGACACCTGTGACGGCACTTCCACCACGGATGAAGGTGCCCGAATGGAAGACGACTTATTCCTGTTGTCGTGGAACACCTCGGGGTAGGCGGTGAAAGGAACAGCACCATTGAGCATTGGTACCAGCGCCGGTGCTAGCACTTCCACCACGGATGAAGGTGCCCGAATGGAAGACGACTTATTCCTGTTGTCGTGGAATACCTCGGGGTAGGCGGTGAAAGGAACAGCACCGTTGAACATCGGTGCCAGCGCCGGTGCTGGCACTGCCACCACAGATGAAGGCGCTGGAACGGAAGATGACTTGTTCCCGCTGTCGTTGAACACCCTGGGGTAAGCGGTGAAAGAAACAGCGCCGTTGAGCATCGGTGCTGGCAATGCCACCGCTGATGAAGGTGCCAGAGTCGACTGATGGCCGCTACCGTGGAACACCTTGTTGTAGAGGTCGAAAGAAACCACACCGCTGTACTCCTCTAGCATCCGGCCTGGCGCTGGTGCTGCCGGAGCGGACAGAGACGTGTCCCCGCTGCCATGGCACGCCTCGGGGTAGGTGGAGGCAGAAAAGGCACCGTTGTTCGCATAGCCCTCGAGCATCAGACCTGATGCCGGCGCACACGAAGTTAGGGGTGCAGGAGGAGAGGACAGCGTGTCCCCGCTGCCGTGGCTCAGATCAGGGTAGGCGGCGACAGGAATCGTGCCCACATAGTCCTGGACCAATGCCGGCGCTCCTGTGGGCGCTGCCACCATGGATGAAGGTGCCGGAACCGAACACGGCCTGTTCCTGTTCCCGCTGCCGAGGCACGCCTCGGGGTAGGCGGTGACAGGAACCGCACCGCTGTCCTCCCCGAGCATCTGGCCCGATGGTGCCGGCACGGACGAAGGTGGCTGTGCGTAGGAGGGCGACTCGTTGCCGCCACCGTGGCGCGCCTCCTCAGGGCACGCGTTGACGGAGAGCGCGCGTCCTCGAGCTCCACACCGGATGCGGCCGAATGCGCCTCCTTGGCGTGCTCCAGGGGAGGGCGTCAGTATCGGCGCTATGCTCTGGGCAGAAAGTCCGTCCGCCTGCCCGCCTGCCTAGGGCCCTTAAGCGACCTGGACGGCGGCGAGACGGAGGCCGAGGTCGAGCAGCGCGGCGGCGAGACGGGGTAGATCTGGTTGAGTAGGAGGTCAGTAGACGCGGCGGGCGGCAGATGGCGTGGCCGGTGGTGGGGAATGGAGGGAAGCGGCGGAGGAATGTGGGAGGCGACGGCGGGGATGAAAACCCTAAGCCAGCCGAGAGCTGGTCTGGTCTGGTCGGGTCGGGTCGGGGGAGAGAGAGCAGAGAGACGCAACGCAAACGCAACGCTTCGATGATGAGTGAGTTGGGAAGACAGTGAGTGAGTGGCCTTCCCAGTAAATGGGCTTGTAATGTCGGGATGGGATGGAAGCGAAACTGGGCCAGACCCCGAACTGGCTGGCCCATAAGGCTCTCTGCTCTGCTCTTCTCTTCTGTTCGATCGTCGCCTCCGACTCCGACTCCGGTGAGCCGAGCCCCCTCGCCGCCGGCCTGCTACCTCCGTCCGAATCAGAAATATACTCCATCCCCCGACCTCTGAGAAGGTGAAGCTGATCATAAGCGCGCTCGCGTTCCTCCTGGCTGGCTGGCTGGATCTAACCCTAACCCCGACCCGACCCTGACCCGACCCTGGCAGGTGCTCGCGATGGCGGCGAACGGGGGGGACAAGAAGAAGCCCGCGGAGGAGTTCGACCCCAGCCGGAGTAAGCAACCGGCCGCTCCTCTCTCCTCTCTCCTCTCTCCTCTCTCTTAGTTAGGTGCCCGGCGATTCGCGGCAACGGGTTCCTGCGATTCGCGGCAAAGGGTTCTCTTAGTTCGATTTGATTCGTGGTTGGGTTGGGAACTAAGTACTACCTACCTACTTATGTATGTTGATGAATCGGGTGTTCTCGAATTGCAGCTACCATGCGTGCCTGCCTCATGAGTCCTGAGGTTCCTAAAGTCGTTCAACAGCAAATCGAACGCATTTGATGCTGTCTTAAAAGAGTCTGTATATGCATTCCCGTGATTGACAATGTTTTCACAAATTACCTACACTACTTTTTTGCTACCTACAACCACCCCCCCCAAATCGAATTCACCAGACCGCTCTTCGGTACCAGCACCAAGCACACAAGGTTGTTCAATACTAATTTTGCTAGACTACATTATAGTACTACTGTATACTGCAGCATCTTTAGGATTTTTCTTACTCTGTCGGTTCTATCGCTAGACATTTACCACATCTTCATCACATGATAATAGTTTATATCTATGCTTTCAAGTAGTGATGGGCATCATCAAAAGGAAGGCGCTGATCAAAGAGCTAGCTGATGCTTACCATGCCCAGTGCGTCGCAAGCTGTAAAGAGCTACTGCAGCTACAGAGAAAGTGGGAGGAGGTATGTATCTCTCGTTTCCACATATGCTGCGTTTTCCCGTTTGTTTGTTCTGCATTTTGAAATCGTAGCAGTATGCTTGCCTGCCTGTTGTTGCATTTGCTGGACTTTATCATCATGAAACCAAATGATCTATTTCCGGAAGTTACTCTGCATTTGCTCTGTTTTTTGCCGTCAGTTCCTCCCTTGTTCAGTTTTTCCTTTTTCTTAGTGCTCCTTGTCCAGCAGTCCTTCTTCTGCTTAAGTAGCAGATTCCAGGCTTCCACTGGTATGACAGCTGCTGTACCAGTTAGTGAAATCTTCAAAACCTTTCTGATCTAGGGCTGCATGTAGTATAATTTCTTTGTGCGTAGATTTTTCCTACTCCTGACAATGCACTTTCTTGATTTCTTCACACAAGCCATCTCTCACCTGTGTTTTGCCTCTCTGCAGGAGCAACATGTTGAGGCTAAGATGCCTGAAGAACTGAAGGTGTCGTCGGCGAAGCCCTCGAAGCGCAGGAAGAGGTAGTAGCTTTGGAAGACTAATATACTGATTGTCGTCTTAGCTTCCAGGAGAGATGAAAATCGATAGTCAGTGTGTTTGCCGTGTTGCTGTATTGGTTTGTTAGCTTAGTCGAGACAGTAAAAAGGTGAAGGCAGGCGTTGCGCTGAGATGAGATTGTTTTAACCATCTTATAATTGTAGCAGAACATAGTAGTTGAATAGTATTACTATTATGAACTGTAGAGCTGAGGAATCAAAGGGGGTTTAGTGACGCTACTGCTCTCTTCGATGGCATAAGAAGCGGTGCTATCCATAAGAATAAAGATACTGCTAGCTCTTTTTAGAGAGGAAAAAACGTAGTTTTAACTTGTATAATCAGCAACATAAGTGTCTCACCCATCCAAATTTGAAGTATGACAATAAATTACTGTCCCCCTCCAGCTAGCTCTCTATTCGTTTCTACGGGAGTGGTCTGATTTTGCTACTAGTTATAGCATCTTATATTCTAGCTCATCTGATCTACTTATTCCATTACACGCGACTCAACGCTGCATCTTCATGTCGATAGATTCTTGCTCCTCCAGATTCCCCTCAGACTCGGTTGGGATGGGCGGAATCTGTAGCCGCAACTCTTCCGCCCCGATATTATTTTTCCACAATTCTTTGAAAGACTTGGGTATTTGGTGGTACTCGTGAAACATACTCTTTAGCTAGGATGGCAGAAGGTGAGCAGATGGCCTTCAAACTCAAGCATAAAGTGCAGGGTTGGCCAGAATTTATCAGGGATGCATTGCTTGCACTGAAACAAACAAGCAGGGTCCATGAATACGGTTCCAAATTTTAGGAGCCCGTTTTCAAAATTTCCGGTCACAGCCCTCATTTTGACAAGCCATTCTTTCTCTCTCAGTTTCTCAAAGGTTTGAAGTATGAGATAAGAGCTCCAGTGGCATCACAGATGCCAGAAAGGTTGGACCATGCTATTCTTCTCGCACATGTTCAGAAGAACTTGCGGTCCTAGCACAAGCCAGGGTTGATAGCTCACAACACCAGTTGATAGGCGCGCCAACGGCTTGTGTTTTGGTTGAGGCAAAAAAATTGACCCACAACACCAGTGTGCCAAGAAGGCCGAGCTCCTTATTTTGTCCCTGTCAAGGATCCCCAAGCCGAAAGTATTGTCCTGTGATCAGATGGTGCCTCAGCAAACTTGGTGGGAACAAGGGCACACTTTTGCCACACTGACATGCGAGTTCTACCCTGTTAGCATAATTCTGATTGTGGTATGTCGAGTGTTCTGGTTCAGGTCGAGGCGCTGGTGTGTGGCCGCGTCAGAGTAGATGGCGAGACTATAGCGGAGGTAGCTGTGGCGATCCGTTGGAGCTGGCCGCGTCATGCGCGTGGTGGCACCATGCGCGCGCGGCCCTGGGCGAGCGGATCGTGGACAAACGTGAGCGCCTGGGAGGCGTCGTGCGTGTGCGCACTCCTAGGTATAAATCCCCGTGAACTGCTCTCTTGTAATTTCCGTGTGGTTAGAGCCAGCTGAATAGAGGATTTGGGCGGTCGAGCGCCCGCGGCGGCGGCGCTCCGTGCGCTGGCCGACAAAATTTCCTGTGTCTCTACTCCAGTCATCGTCTCCCACCTCTTGTCCTTGTTCGTGCGAGAGCAGAGGTCCAAGAGAGAGAGGGTGTTGTCCTTGTTCGTGCGAGAGCAGAGGTCCAAGAGAGAGAGGGTGCAGCCAAGGTGCTGCACCAACATACCCTTGGGGGCCTATGATGCAATATTAGGGGTTGATTGGCTGCAGCAGTGTGGTGAAATGCGGTGCAGCTGGGTGAAAAACATCATGAGATTTGATCACCGTGGTCAAAATCCATTGTGCTCAAGGGCATTCAATCCAAGGAGCAAGGATTGTTACAGGAACTGCCAGTAGAACAATTTATTAAATGGACTAAAGGGAACGACATATGGTCAGTTGTGCTTGAGCAGGCTGGGAACGCGT
This sequence comes from Avena atlantica, assembly GCA_910589765.1. Lineage (NCBI taxonomy): Eukaryota > Viridiplantae > Streptophyta > Magnoliopsida > Poales > Poaceae > Avena > Avena atlantica. Next base: position 511,969,434 of record OU342736.1, read on the forward strand.
CAGAACATCAAGCACTTCCACCACAAATTTAGTCTATCTTGGACAAGTTTCCCACGGTGTGTTCACTGAGCCAGAAGGTCTGCCTCCGCACAGGGAATATGACCACTCCATTACCCTGCAACCTAACTCTACGCCAGTGAATGCCGCCAGACTATATCGCTACTCACCAATGCACAAAGATGAACTAGAAGTCTGGGGTGTGAGCCCATTTGCATCTCCTATCCTGTTGGTCTAGAAGAAGGACGGTGAGTGTCGTTTCTGCATCGACTACTACCGCCGTCTCAACCGAGCTCACCATCAAAAACACTTTCCCCATGCCAGTGATTGATGAGCTCGTCTTTTCTCCTAGTTGGATTTACGTTCAGGGTATCACCAGATACAGATGCGAGTCGAAGACGAGGAGAAAAATAGACTTCAAAACACACAAGGGGCATTATCAGTTTCGTGTGATGTCGTTTGGCTTATCCAAAGCACCGACCGCGTTTCAGTGTGTGATGAACATGATTCTCAGCTTATGTCTGAGAAAATATGTCCTTGTTTTCATGGACAACGTCTTGATTTATATCCCGTCAATAGAAGAGCACGCGACACATCTCGCCACAGTTCTGCAACTTCTCCAGGACAATCAGTTCTTCATGAAACCATCAAAATGCTCATTTGCGTATACATCATTGGAGTACTTGGGACACATAGTGTCAGCAGCTGGTGTGTCCACGGATCCACGTAAGACTCAAGCTATGCAAGACTGGCATAGACCTACCAGTGTCATTGAATTGCGTGGATTCCTAGACTTACATTAGTAGAAAACATGCCTTTGGTTCGAAGCATTAGTACCGGTTTTGTTACAAATCGGGACTAGTGCCTCGGTTCCAACGGCTAGAAACGGCCACCAGGTACGGCATCCGCTAGTTCCGGTTCATACGGGACCTTTAGTACCGGTTTGAGACACGAATCGGGACTAAAGGGTTTTCGACGGGCTGCGGCCCGAGCCAGACCCTTTAGTCCCGGTTTGTGTGTCCAACCGATACTAAAGATTGACCTTTAGTCCCGGTTGGTTTCTCCAACCGAGACTAATGTCCCTCCTATATATTTTTCCTCTCTCTGTCCGAGCCAAACTCCATTTCAAGCTGCCTCCTCTCCCTGTTTCCTCTCAAGCTCGGATCCACGTAATACTTAAGCTATGCAAGACTGGCATAGACCTACCAGTGTCACTGAATTGGTGGATTCCTAGGATTACACTAGTAGAGAACATGCCTTTGATTCGGAGCATTTGTACCGATTTTGTTACAAACCGGGTCAAGTGCCCCAGTTTGAACAGCTAGAAACGGCCGCCGGGTACGGCATCCGCTAGTCCCAGTTCGTACGGGGCCTTTAGTACCGGTTTGAGACACGAATCGGGACTAAAGGGTTTACGGCGGGTTGCGGGCTAAGCTAGACCCTTTAGTCCCGGCTCGTGTGTCCAATCGGGACTAAAGATGGAGCTTTAGTCCCGGTTGGTTTCTCCAACCGAGACTAATGTCCCTCCTAAATCGTTTTCCTCTCTCTGTCCGTTCCTATCAAGCTCGACTTCATCCTCGTGTTTTCACAAGATTTCTCAAGATTTAGCGGCGTCTCATCTATCCAAGGGTTTCTAAAAGGTTAGCAACTTAATCCTTTTATCTTTCATTGCTAGTTTACTCATTTCATGCTTTCAAAGTAGAGGGATTTGTGGGTTTAGTTTGGGAGTAATTTTTGCAAAAATAACATGAGATGAACTTGTATTAATTTGGATTTTATCTATCTTGTATTAATGTAATGAACTCAAAGCTCAATATCATTTTCAATATGTGGATTCTATCTATATCTTGTTTTGGCACATAGTCTCGAAACGCATTTTTTTCATAGAAGCATAGAGATACATGAGTTCATCCTAGCTATCTACTACAACTACTACATCACAAAGAAACATTGGTTCATCCTAATATAACTACTCACAAATGCATGATGCCACCATACAACAGTAAAATGCCTTTCTTCTTCTACCTGGGTTCAACAAACTCACAAATTTTAACGAAAATAGGGTTAATTCATAAAAGCTTCATAATAATACACACTATCTCAGTACATCTTCGAGAAGCTCCTCGAGATCAATATATGGGAGTGCCTCTTTGGAGAGCTCCTCGAAGATGTCTGAGGACGGGATCCTAAGACATATTCGAGAAGCTCCGCCGTAGTGGTGTCCCTCTCGCACTATCTTGTAGTGTATAACTTCTCTAGCTAGATCAATACGCCGGGGAGCTAACAAATTTCACATATTAGGGAGTGCCTCTATGGTGATATCCTCGAAGATGTCTAAGGACTTGATCCTAAGACATCATCGAGAAGCTTTGCCGTAGTGGTGTCCCTGCTCTCGCACACCATCTTGCAGTTTATAAGTTCACAAGGATGCATCTTTTTTAAACCTTTTCTACTGCAGGGGAACCCCCCATAGCCCTTTATTAAAGAACTAAGAGAAAAGAATCACAGTCCAACATACAAGCCAAAGGAAAAAAGAAAAAAAAGAAAAAATATGTATAGAGCTATTTACAAGGATGCATCTTGCCTATTTACAGATTAAGCGGCACAACATAGTGTTGACACTCACCCCTGTCATAGTGCCGCCACCCACCTAAATAGTGTCACCACTCACTAGCATAGTGCTGCCACTCACGACGTAGTGTCGACACTCACCAAATATTGTCGCCACCCACGATTAAAAACATCTAAACGTTTAGTTCCGGATGGTGTCTCCAACCAGGACTGAAGATGGAGTAGAAAGTTTTTAAATCAGTGCATAGTTTTAGTACATAGTATGTCGTCGCATCTAAAGCCAAAGTATCATTGTGTTCTTTTATTTTTTAGACCGGTACTAATTTCAGCATCGTGATTGCCTTTGATGTACTTATATAATGTAGATGAGTCGGCCATGAATGTACGCTGACCGACACACTAGCGAGTTTATTAAAGGCATGCGTTCTATTCTCGATGTGGTTGTATTTATTCATAGAACAAACTACCTTTCTTCTTTTACCTGCTGCCTTCACCAAACTTCACCTACCTCTCCTTCAGCATGTTGATCCTATCTTTGCAATACTCAATGCATTTTTTATTCAATAACAATGAACTAGCTACTTTGAGCTCAGGAAGCAACCTTGATGGAACTTCTTTAGGCAAAGGAGCATTTCTTTTGAACAAACCTTGGCAAATGGCTTTATGCTCTACTATTGTTGGATCATCTGGCACTTCTACATCACCAAACTTCTCAAGTCCCCTAGCAGCCTTCCTCTCCTCCTTCTCTGCCTTGCTTCTCCTTGTGTAAAACTTGGTCTCTATAGCTGGGAATGAAATGTCGACGCAGAGTATGCGCTTTTATTGACATACAAGAGCACCTTTAGACAAGAGCATGCACACACAAGTAGAATAGTACATAGTTCAAAGATGCTCACTAGCACTTCAGCCAAATTAAAATAATAGTGACAAGTAAATGATCCAAAAATGGCAATTGTGCCTTTATTCCATTTTGAGGCATCTATCACTTCATCCATGCATGCTTTTGGACTGCTACAAGCATCTATTAGGCATCTATCATTAGCACTTCGGCCAAAATATTCAAAGATTGATCCACCTTGCATTGGAATCAGCAGCAAACGCCTCCTTGGTTCTCCCTTTACTGCATTTCTCTCTCTACGAATGCAATAACTGTCCCTTTGTGCTCTCAGCAATGATCACCCGTATCCCTCTAAATGGTAACATGCTTGACCTTTTTTATATGCAGCCTGCAGTATTCTAGCAATTAGTTGATCATATTTTTTTGCTCCTTGATAGTAGTTTATAACATGTGTACTACTTTTGTTGCTCCTTGGTTTTCTAGACATGTTCTTGCACTTATGAAAATACAGTGAACCTAAATCACCACGTATATTTTTATTTATGTTTATTTTGCTGCATATGACAGGTTGGAAGAAGGAACAACCCGAGCACCGCCGCATCCTCCTTGTCCGCGACCGCTTTGTCAAGCCTACACTACAGGTGCTCGGCTCCCTCGGTGAGCACACACTCATATATCTCACTTGCAGGTACAAATCAAGTCGTTTTAACTGAGTACTAGGTAATCAAACTGTAGCGTTAATTTGGTTTGTGTACCTATTGTTCTTGTTTTCTGCCACGCCGTGGTTTAGCTTTAGCCACGACATGTTCTTAGACGGTTCAGAAATCATCTAGTCCTACTCTTGTGCTGGTTATTGCTATGATCTACCTCAGGGTGGCTGATAGAAAGCAATTTGAAGAAGTTACGGTCAATGTCTCAATGTGGTGCAAGTGAGATCTGGTGAGCAACTGAGCTGCTACAACTATTTTCTTTTTATCTTTCGCCTGGCTTCCTCTAGTGTTGACAGCAGCTTGCTGCATGATGTTGTGTAAGTTGCTTTATAGTGGTCCCTGATCTGGTGCATATCATGAAGTGTACTAATTTTCTGCATATGTCAGTCATACTCAAGGCGCATCTGGTATGCGCCTTGTATACCCTGGATATGCGAGGCGCATATCAGATGTGCCTCGGGTAAAAAAATACTAGCAGCAGGGCCTCGAGGCGCATCCTATATACGCCTCGAATGACTTTTATGGTGCGCCTCGAGTAGGCTTTTTCCTAGTAGTGATATACAAGTGTTATTCGATTTCGGATGTTGTGATCCTGGGGATGGTGTTAGCGAGCCTTATGATATGCACAGATACATATCTTGTGCATCCAGCATGGCTCGCTCACACCGTCCCTGTGATTTTTGAGTTCAACATAAGTATGAGGCCCTATAGTACTTGATCTTCATAGTTTTCGTTTTTATTTTTGTTGTAACAGCCGATGATTAAAATGCTAGGGCATCACTGTAGGTGTTCCTTGATTTCGGATGTGATCCTCGGGGTGGTGTGAATGACCTTTGTGATATGCGCATATACATATCTTGTGCATCCTACATGGCTCACTCACGTCATCCCTATGATTTTCTATGTCCACTATAAATATGATGAGGCCCTAGTTAATATTTGTTGCAACGGCTCGATCAACGTTATGTTCATTTTGTTGTTTTGTAGTTTTTGTGAACATGCATCATGTCAACCATTGGCTTTCCGTTGCATAAAATTATATTTGCCTTGTGTACACAAATGGCAAAGTGGTGACTGGTGTACAAGGGTTTGGTTCCTAAAGTCTATAGCGAGTGGAAGGACATACAGAAACAGGTTAACAAGTTTCAACGACAACAGGTACAAAGGGTACAAGACTAGAGAGTGGCAAAAGCTAGGTGGAGGAACCACCTGCGAGCGGAAGTTAGGTGGAAGAACCTGATGAAGGCCTTGGTTGTGGTCGCCGTCCTGCTCATCGTCGTTGCGGTTCTACGGTATTTGATCGTAGTTTAGATAAACACTTGATATGATATGTAACGTGATGACCAACTTGGTACTCGATCGGTCTCGGAACCTCAACTTGTGAACACTTGATATGTAATGTGATGACAACTCGCTAGTCGATCATTCTTGGATTCTAATTAGTGTGATAACGTATTATATCACTGTCAATGTGTGTACATATACCTATATAATATATGTACAATACATGTACAAATATAAGGGCAGCGTAAAAAAAATCGAAAACAAATCAGTGGCGTACGACCGAAGAGTGCGCCACCGATAAAGAAACTGTATACGCGGGCAGTTGTTATCCGTGGCGCGTATTTAGGAACGCGCCACTAAGTTTTGTACTATCTGTGGCGCATATTGACATGCGCCACTGAAAAAAGCATCAGTGGCGTGAGAACAGACAAATACGCTTTTCTGTAGTAGTGTAATTGTCCCTATATATGCGTAGGGTTACAAACCTTTGTACCTCTCTACTTCCACATTATACATACCCTGCAGGTTATCTATCGAGCTACGGTTATCCTCTGGTGATGGACTAATCTCCAATGTATGGAGTTTCGCGACTTGTTTGTAGAGGGGTATACGCGATTGGAGGACACGACGATGGATATTTTCATCTGACATGGATGGCAGCGTGATCTACGGATAGATCTGCCATAGCTCAAGACCGTTTATTTATTAGCATGTTTTGAGCCCGGGACTGCGAAAACGGGACTAGAGCCCCCCCTCTAGTTTCGGCTCGCTACGGCCCGCGACTGATAACAGCCACGTGGCTGTTTCAGCGCCGCGGGGGCGAAAACCCTCTAGTCCCAGGCCGTAACACCACCCGGGACTATAAGGTTTCCTGCCGTAGCAGAAAATTGTGTGTTTCTCTGCCGCGGCAGAGATTATGTATTTCCTTTTTTTTGACATTTTGTTCTTTTTTGTTTTGTGTTTCACTATAATTTCAAACATATATTTAAGTACACATATTCTACGCTAGTACATATACAGTACACGTTGATGCATCTATATAATTAATCGATCCCTTGCAAGCATACAATGATGATATATATATATCAAAAGGAAGAAATGTTTTAAAATCACATGGTCATTGATGAATATATATATCATATCAGCTACATGGAGATCACTACGGCAAATCAAGTTCCACGTCATCCGCATAATGCTCTCCATGTACATCAAGGACTTCCTTCATCATAAATCCCATCGGCTCCTCTTGAATTGCTCTTATGCGCTGGTCTGACTCTAGTTTCTCCTGCAAATCATAAATATAATGTGAGTCAACTTTCCGCTCATTGGTCAACTCGCGGATGTACTCGCAGACGTAGTATCCACATAAATGAGTTCCCGGTGGCTGCTGTAAACTCTTCACCATTTTATAAGTTAGCTCCTCTTTGAATGGACCTAGTATTTTCTGTCTGAACCGTGTCCAACACCTGCTCGGCAAAGAAAATAAACAAAGGAGTTACTAGTTACTTGATATCAGGAAATGAATAAAAGAGGCCAATATAATGCGATAATGATTGAAATTACTTATAGAGCATTGCTTTCATATCGCTCCATTGCTCTTGGTTCCAACTTAATGAGTCGTGGACTTCAACTAGAGAGTTGTCAACTTGAATGTTTAGCAAGATCCAGTGAAATCTGTGGACGTTTACATAAGCATACATGCATAGATCACCGAGTAAGCAAAAATAAAATGTGTACAAGATATAAACACTCACTTGAAGTTGTAAGGAAATAGTATTTCCTTGACAAAATTATTCTCGGTTAAGAACCTGCACAGGTCTTCCTCCACGTCCTTGGGATGATTCTTTAACGTATATTCATTAACGATATATGGGTCAATGAACCCAACATCGTATCTTCTAGCCCTTTTGCATTCAAGCATCTTCATTCTGCAGAATATACTATCATACAAAAGGATATATAGTTAGGAGAATATATTAAATACAATGAACGAGCTGAGATACAAACTTAATTATAGAAATAAATCACTTACAGACAGTAGCAACAAATAATAGATTTGTCGAGGGCGCGCTGGTTGTATAACTGAAATAGTTCGGTCATTTGAACCTGTATCGAGTATGGTTTGAAGTGATGCTGCTTTCTAACGTCCACCGGAAACCAATCTTTCTGATGCTTTTTTTCTGCTTGTGACATGGACCATTCGTGCAGATTTCGCATATGTGTGGATAGACGCACGAGCTCCTCGTTACTGATTAGAGGCTCCCCTTGAACATACTTCCGTACTATCTGACCCACTGGCATATCTTCATAGCCTAAATATTGACCAAGAGACATATTTGCTTCGGTAGCAAGTACTTTGGCCTGCGATACAGTGATTCCCATTAGTGCAGCATTATTACGGGCTCTGGGGTCCATTATTTGCATGTCCATATCCATTTAAGCTCTCAAGGCCTTGTCGAGGTCTGAAATGACTTTGAGCGGGGCGACCAATTGATTCTTCTGTGCTCCGAGCTGGGAAACTTGCTTCCTGCTTTTTGCACTTGTGATTTTTTTCTTCTGTGCTTGCTTAATAATCTCTCGATCATAGTCTGATTCCAGATTCATCGATATCTGGGATGGTTGCTCAAGAAAGGACTTAGCCCACTTTTTGTTTTTTTCATCATATACCGGCTTTGGCTCAGGTTTTTTGGGTGCAAAATGCGCCTTAACTTGGGCAGTCACATCCGCGTTAGTTTTCTCATCGGTCTTGTCATAAGGTCTCTTTGGAAGAGCCGGCGGGATGTTGACTATCTTCGCCATTTGACCTTTCTTCGATGTGGGGCGCAGGGGAGCGTCGAACTTCCATTTCTTCGACGAGGTAGTAGTATTGCACGGAGGCGGAGGCTGAGATCGAGTATTGCGCGGAGGCGGAGATCGAGTTGATGTACTCCTGATGCGGCGATCGTCAGCGGGGCGGGGTGGACTTGGAGGTTGGCGATAATCGGGTTGGGGTGTACTTGGAGGTTGACGATATTCGATGCGGGGGTGGACTTGGATTCCTTCGAGTCGGTGGCTTTGGCGTCGAGCCCGGAGACTTGATGTACTTATTCTTCCATAGAATGATGTTGCACTTGACATCCCCTAGTTTCGTAAGGCCTTCAGGCGTAGCGATTTCAATGTCTAGGTCCGCATAATCCTCCACTATGTCATCCACCGTGACACAAGCATAGACTGGTGGAATCGGAAGTGACTAGTGGAGTGCTCCAGGTAGACAAGGTAAAGCAGTGCCGATTGCCACCTTGAAGGACAGGTTGTTCATTGGCTGATGTAACTCACATTGTGCCATCTCTCTGGCATCATCCACGGGGTAGTGAGGAGCCGGTGCATCATCCAGTAGTGCTTGATTATCAGCTCGGACCTCCGTGGAAGCCATGCTGCTTCTCCGCTGGCTAAGATCCAATGCAGGATCATCAGCCTGGGGGTGAGTTGACGACGGCGGCCTTTGACCAATTTCTTGCATCAGGTTCTTCAGATCAGCTAGGTCCTGCTCTACCCTGGAGATCCGGTCTGCCTCCCGGTCCTTCTTTCTCTGAAGGCTTTTGCGACCAGGATCTTCGGATGGATCCATGACTTAATTATCTATAACAAAAAGAGAGTTAAACAGGTTAGAAAAAACAATAACCCTAATAACTAAAACAAAAAAACAATAACCCTAATATTATTTGCGGTAAAACAATAATCTTAATAACTAAAACAAAAAAACAATAACCCTAATTAATAACCCTAATATTACTTATGGTAAAACAATAATCCTAATAAATAAAACAAAAAAACCCTAATATTATTTGTGGTAAAACAATAATCCTAATAACTAAAATAAAAAACCCTAATATAAAAAACTATAGAAAAAAACTATAACAAAAAACCCTAATAATTCTAATTATAATAATCCTAATTACAATAATCCTAACTATAAAAAAACTATAGAAAAAACTATAACAAAAAACCCTAATAATCCTAATTATAATAATCCTAACTATAAAAAACTATAACAAAAAACTATAAAAAAACCACCCGCGTGGCCTCTCGATCGAGCTCACCGACGAGGGGTGGCAAGGCGGCACGGCGAGGGCGAGGCGGAAAAATGCATCGGCGGAGCGGCACGGCGGCGGCAGACAGCACCTCCCCTGCGTCGTCTTCGATGCGTCTGTGTGCTTTATCTTCACTGCGTGGAGGAATGCCAAGTGCTGGGCAGCACCTGCCCTCGCGCGCAGAATATCAAGGGACGCACCCTAAGTAACAGACCAACCGCAATCCTCTCTCCCCACATTATCCCTTCCTCTCTCCACCCCCCACCCCACCCCCCCCCCCCATCACCGGAACCCTTCCCCTACCCCGGCATCACCGGAGCTCCTTCCCGGGTCCCCCCGTACCACCGGGCCCCTTGACCCCCTCACATCAGCAAAGTGTTGGAAGGCCAACCAAATCAGCACCGAGCGTTTTGTGGTGGACAATGAAGGTCATGTTGGAAGGGAAGCGTGGGGGTCTTGGTGGAAGGGGATCGTGGAGGAGTGCAGGTTGAAGATGAGTTTCTCCTACATCTGGATCCACCGCTTCCTCCTATTTCATTTTTCATATTTCTGAATTTTAGGCTCACAATTCTGAATTTCCCCATAGCTGCTTTCAGCAAGGTGGTGTCTTGGCATGCACGAGTCAGACACTGCGTGGATCGTGCCTGTGGTGAGCGGCCCATGAGAGACCGCGAGGCAAAGAAAACAAGAACAGCCCTTTTCTCTTCATATCTGCAGAGACTTTGTGAACTACGTATAGAAGTTGCTGAAATTCAGATGATCGGCAACTACAATGGATTGATATATCGAGGCTCCCCTGTCTTTTTTTTTTGCTCCAGGTTATCCATGTGTGAGAGTTTTATTCCACGATCTGGTCCTGAAGCTTCTGATGTGTGCAATGTGTGCTACCTGTCGTGCCAACGCATGAAGATTGTGTGCATGAAACGGTAGAACTGATGTTTTTTTTGTTCATGATGTATATGTTTTCCATAAGATATGTATTGAACAAATCCGGCAGTATTGTATTTGCAGTGTTCCAAAGAATTTGTGCAATCTTCTAATCCAAAAAATTTAACAGTATATCCATCGGTTCATAGACTTTAGATAAGTATAAAAGCAATAGTTCAGAATTTGTGATATATGGATTTTCAAATGATTTGTATGTAGCCATTGTCCAATGATTAAACAAGATTCATGTCATGGTTATGAGAACGTAGATGCTACCCCAGGGGAAAGAGGACAAAGTGTGATACATGTGTGGACCAATGATTAAAGCCCATAATTAAACAAGATTCATGTCATGTCGTGAGACAAGATCTCAAGGCAGGCGGTTTCTACTTAGCACCAAACCGTCGCCCTACCCCAGAGGAAAGAGAACAAAGTGAAGGATCAAGTGAGAAGAAATCAAAGAGTATTGGCCATGGAAGAGATGGATAAGCGTTCCTTTCAAATTTGACTCTTCAGCTGTGCCATTCTCTTCGGAATCATTCTCTGCATTGCGTTACTAATCCTTCATTTTTTCTGCTATCCCATTCGTGGATCTTTCATCTTTTCTCTGGAATGATTTGTATAGTTTTATTTGACATAGAGAACACTCCTTGACAGTACTCCAATTCCAGTGAAACTGAATGAAATTTCAAGGCACACGTCTCGGTTCGGAAATACAGTTTTATTCCTCGGGCTTATTCAAATAGGCAACTTCACAGCTGCCCAAATATTTTCACAGGTAATATGTACTGATTGATGTGTGATTATGTTTATTATTTGCGGATGAATCGAAGAATAGAAAAACTTAGATCCAATAGCAAAAATATGAGGATGACGCACTATGGGAGAAAATGACGGAACATAATGAACGATAGCAAAATGAGAGGGTAAAGGAGGAGGAGATAACACATTTTATTCTTGCACAAGGAGGAACACATTCAAGAGGGACAACACACACCGAAGTATCGGGTGTCATTGCTTCTCTAAAAGTAGCTAGCATATGTTGAATAGAACAAAACATTATGTCCATAATTTAATTTGGTTGGTCTAAATTTGTCTGACCGTGGCAACGCAAGGGCATTCAGCTAGTCTTAATATAATATCCATATATCTGTTTGCATCGTTTATAAATTATTTTATTTATAAATTTTCATTTTTTTAATTCAAATCAAATATAAAACTTTGGAAAATTATATCTTTTATTGTAAAAATCCAAATAAAACAAATAATATGTCTATTATTATCAGAAAAATATAAAGAATCTTAATATAATATCCATATATCTGTTTGCATCATTTATAAATCATTTCATTTGTAAATTTTCTTTTTTAATTCAAATCAAATATAAAACTTTGGAAAATCATATCTTTTATTATAAAAATCCAAATAAAACAAATAATATGTCTATTATTATCAAAAAAATATAAATAATCTTAATATAATATCCATATATCTGTTTGCATCATTTATAAATTATTTCATTTGTAAATTTTCTTTTTTTAATTCAAATCAAATATAAAACTTTGGAAAATCATATCTTTTATTGTAAAAATCCAAATAAAACAAATAATATGTCTATTATTATCAGACAAATATAAGAATCTTAATATAATATCCATATATCTGTTTGCATCATTTATAAATTATTTCATTTGTAAATTTTCTTTTTTTAATTCAAATCAAATATAAAACTTTGGAAAATCATATCTTTTATTGTAAAAATCCGAATAAAACAAATAATATGTCTATTATTATCAGAAAAATATAAAGAATCTTAATATAATATCCATATATCTGTTTGCATCATTTATAAATTATTTCATTTGTAAATTTTCTTTTTAATTCAAATCAAATATAAAAGTTTGGAAAATCATATCTTTTTTAAAAATCCAAATAAAACAAATAATATGTCTATTATTATCAGAAAAATATAAAGAATCTTAATATAATATCCATTTAGTCCCGGTTGTAGTCACAAACCGGGACTCAAGATATTTCCCGCCATTTCCCACTGCTTCCCGCCAAGTTTTCCTGCCCTTTCCTTTTTACGATAGCTTTTAGTCCCGGTTGTAGTCACTAAACGGGACTAAAGATATTTTTCGTCATTTATCAAAGCTTCCCGCCAAGTTTTCCCGCACTTTCCCTCTATATCTAGGGCGATCGCGCCATGGCTATCCACACATCCACACATTCCCCTCTTAGAACAATGGACAACGCCTACTGGGCCATTCTAACCCTCTAGGAGATCGAGGAGCTGTGCGCCTCCAGCTACCCTTGTCCGCCGGGCTACCGGCCGCCCGCCGGCTGGATGCTGAGCGCTGGAGGGGTTCCTGTCCCTCCCGTCCCTTAGGGTTCCGCACGCCAGGCAGCCATCACGAACCACTTCTACCACGAGCTCACGCCGGAGCAGCGGATAGATCCCTAGTGGGATCCCGACAACTACGACACCTGGAATGCCTTCTTTGCTAATAAGCGGGAAAGGGAGCTCGCCAGGTACGAGGGTGATGGCCCGCCCGTGGTGAACCACAACGAAGCCGGCCACCGTCTGTGGTGGGCGAACCGTACTATCATCGGAGTGATGCTCTACATCGCCGGGGGAGACCATCCTCGCCTGCGGTGCCCACAAGTCCACCCGCCATTTCAAGCGAGTAGAGGCTTATGCAAATGATGGTGACATTGAGAAGAAATGGCACCTGTTTTACACTAGCGAGCCCTACAAAATGGAGACAAACTTTGAGCAACAATAATCTGAAGGTAATGTATATATTGTTAATATGTTGCCTCTTTTCCACTATGCATAGCTAATCTAGTTTCTTAGTGCCCCGCTCAATCATAGCAATCCATGAGTATATATGTTAGAGACTGAATATTCACTTTTTTTCTATTGTTTCGGTTTGCTTCTCAGGAGTCTGAAGACTGCCAAGACAAAAATGAGCCATGATTCCTCGGTAACTCTAGGACAGGAATTGATGGAGGCATGGCGAATTAAAGATATGAATTTTAATATCCCACGGCCGGGAACTAGAACTGCATTTAACTAAAGCACTGTAAATAATGAAGTTCATATGGTTGCACTGACGATGACTGCGTTCCTAAAGATGCACCAGAGTAGGAAGCTTATTTTACTGATGTGCCGTACGTGTGTCGTGGTCAGACAGCATTACAGGTAGGGTGGCAAGCGGGACGGGTTGCGGGTTAGACATTTTCACTAACCATGCTTTAATTTTGCTAGCTTCTACAGCTCCTTTTGCCTTGATTTCAATTTTGCGGGATGAAAAGCGGGTGCGCTTGCAACCTTAATTACAGGAGACTTCTGGAGGCATTAATTAGGGAGTAGTTTGGTTTACATTTGGAGTCCGAATTGTGTTAGGGAAAGAGTAAAACTTGGAAAGATTTGAGAGTCCAGTTTGAGACTGCCTCATGGTTCACAGAGCACTACCCAGGCCACTACACCCACTCTTGGTGACTATAATGGATGAAAAAAATAATCATTCCACATCAGCGTTCACAGCAAGTTGGTTATAATTAAGAAGCATTCCAGCCGAATCATCATACGTTGGCCGTAACATTATTTTGTTGGTAGATGGCCTGATGCATTGTATCCATAGCCGCCGGCCAGCATTATTCTCGTTTGTTTGCGTGTTTGTGTATTGGTCGATAAGTGCAAATTAATAAAAAATGGTTACACAGGTGCATGCATCCCCAACTAATCCGTGCATTGGCGGCTATTATGTACTAATGCGACTTGTTTTAGATTACTTATTAAATGGCAACTGTCAGTTGATTCGCCAAAAAAAATTGCATCTATATGAACGAGGCTCCATCCTCTTACGCTTACACCAGTTTCATCGCTACCCATATACTTGCAGATCAAGAGCAGAGGAACTGAAGATCCATCTCTCATCTTTCCAATTGATTGAAGGTAATTTTGTCACGCCTTCTCTGTACACTTAATTGTTTCATGGTTTGGCTTGGTGCACGGATCTAGTTGTTATCTTTATTACATTCAGTCATCTTTGTACCGTTGTTGATGATTATTGATATATCAGTTGGATTTGCAAAAAAAAAAAGAATCTCCAAGCTTTTCATTCCACGAGATCATGCAAAGTGATTGTAACCTTACTACTGAATAGGGATATTACCATTTGTTCTTATGAAAAAGAACTTGTTTTCTCCAAAAGAGGGAATAATTTTCTTTCTATGTGTTATGTGGCACAGTTAAAGTGACCTTCCTATAATGGCGGGGGTTCTAGATGCATTGGCGTCCTATGTGACCAACATGCTCACCGAGATGGCCAGAGAAGAGGTGGCCATGCTGCTTGGGGTCTCCAGCGGGATCGACGACCTTGGTGTCAAGCTTGGGGACCTCAAGAATTTCCTTGCCGATGCTGATAAGAGGAACCTCACCGATGAAAGGGTGCGAGCGTGGGTGGATGAACTGAAGCGTGCCATGTACGATGCCACCGACATCCTCGACCTGTGTCAGCTCAAGGTCATGGAGCAGGGTCCACCCAAGGATATGGGGTGCTTAAACCCCCTGCTCTTCTGCATGAAAAATCCACTCCATGCCCATGACATCGACATCCGCATCAAGGCACTCAACAAAAAGTTGGATGGCATCTCAGAGAGGGCTGACAGGTTCAAATTCACCAAGCTAGAAGCATACCCAGAACTGAAGATACCTCAATCTCTCGCCACTGACCGCAAAACTGATTCATTGATGGCACGGTCAAGTGCGGTTGGAGAGAAAATTGAGCAGGATACAAGAAAACTTGTGGGCATACTTACAAAGGAGGTCCTTGGTGAAAAGACTGATTGCCACATGGCGGTTGCAATTGTTGGTGTTGGGGGGATTGGCAAGACCACTCTTGGAAAGAAAGTCTTCAACGATGAAGCTATCAAAAGCAACTTCAATAAGAGGATATGGCTTAGCATCACACAAGAGTTCAGTGATGTTGAGTTGTTGAGTACGGCCATTACTGCTGTTGGTGGGGTTTTGCCTGGAGCGGGTGTGGTTCATGGAAGGACCCTACTCGTTGATTCTCTCATGGATGCCATCAAAGATAAGAAGTTTTTCCTTGTACTAGATGACATGTGGGGTGTGGATGCATGGGAAAAACTGTTCATGCGTCCCTTTAGCTACTGCGGCCCGGGTAGCAGAGTCCTGGTCACCACACGACATGACACTGTTGGACGGAGCATGAAAGTTCTCCACTACCACCATGTTGATAAATTAGGGCCCGAAGATGCATGGTCATTGCTCAAAAATCAGGTCAGTACAAACTCAGTTTAACACCCGTGGTTTAGAGAGTACACTATTAATTTTATTTGATTTATACTTTCATATATCTACCATAGTAACTTCATGCAGTTTTAGCGCTGGTTCACCTTAAATTTTACTCTAACTTGAGTTTAGTGGTGTGATAAATGAAACAAGCGAAGAATTCAAGTCTATTTATAGTTTATACCTTTGTATTTTATGAGTATAATTAAACAAAGAAAACACATCCATCAATCACTATGCACATATATGCATGATTTAAGCTGTAGAAAATTAAATGATATGTGTTTCCGTACTATGATTTTAAATTTAACTAGCTCTGTGGCCCCTCGCAAAGGTGAGGACATCATCTGTAGGGTTGAAAGTGTGCATGAAATTAAAATAAGGCTTCATGGATATCATATTATTTTTTATTATGTGTCAACAAACAAAACTGGTCTACAACTATCGCAAATGTTCTGTTAAACAAAATATCAACCTAACATTATTGCAAGTGTGAAATTTCTGGGTAAATGGTAATTATTCCATATGCTAGAACACCCAAGTATCTATAAACAGAACTATGGTACTTCCATGATTTTAGATCGGTATGCAAGGCTATTTACCTTCAATAGAAACTTGAATTAAGAATTTGATGGTATATAATATTTAATTGGTAGGTCAGATTTAATAATGAGAATTATCTTATTCAGATGTTACTTCCTCTCATTTACCCACACCATGTCACAATGTGCAACATTTTAGAAACAATCTCGTGAATCTTTATCGATTATTTTTTATATAAATATACTATTAGAAATAAATTATTTTCTTATGGGTGTACGGGTTAACATGTTTTTTACATCGGTAGTCAAAGATAGTGAACTATAACTCTAAGTTTTGTAGATCAAAATTTTATTTTATATAGCTTTTTCAAATATCTCTAACTTACTCTGATTTTATTTGGTGGTTCTATATATGCACTCAAATTTATTTTTGTGTTACACAAAATGAATACGCACCTTTGCTAGAATAGTTCAAGACACTTAATCGGGCATAAATTTTTTATTTTACAATTGGAATGACATTCGATGTATTGTTAATTTTGTTACATGAGAGAAAGACATATAGAATAGTTCAAATATGCCAACCCTACAAACCAAACAATATCTGCGAGAACAATTCATAAGAATTAAGTATACACTTTTCAGGGCCTATGATTAAAAATAGTATCGACACCCACCATGTGATTACCAAATTTCAGACATAGCAAGCGAGAATATTTGATTACTTAGCCCTGTGATTTCATTAAGCCAAAATATATTACAGTTTGAGAGATGTTTCAGTCGGGAGTGTGTCGAGTAATGTTGTATCTTCATTGATTTTAAATGTTTGACGTCGTGTCTCATTAAGTCTAGTGGGGGGACACCCATCCTCGCGATATGTGTGTTGACTTAGTCTTTTGTGTATCATTAAGCCGATAAATCTTTTTAATTATTGAGCGAGAATATTTGATGAATTAGTCATGTGTATTCATTAAGCCAAAATATTTCACAGTCTGATGGACATTATAGTTCAAATATACCGACCCTACAAACCAAACAATGTCTGCGAGAACAATTTATAAGAATTAAGTGTACATTTATTAGGTCATCTGATTAGAATGAAAAGTAGTATTGACACATTGTGTGGATGCCAAATATCAAACATATCAAGTGAGAATATTTTACTACTTAACCCTGTGTCTTCAATAAGCTAATATATTTTACAATTTGGGAGATGTTTTCATCGATGGCGGGACACTAATGTTGTATCTACATCAATTTTATAAGTTGGAATTTGTTGTCATTAAGTAGGAATGTATTTCTAGTGAAGGGACATTCTCATCCCCGTGAGCATCTATGTTTACTTAGTCTTGTGTGTATCTTTAAGCCGATAAATTTTTGTACATGTGAAGACAGAATATTTGATGATTCGGCCCAATATATTTATTAAGTTAAATATTTTATAGTCTAGGATCGATAGTGTGTCGACTAATGTTGTATCTTCATCAATTTTAAAAGGTTTGAAGTTGTGTGTCTCATTCATTCGCAATATGTCCCTAGTGAAGGGGCATTCTCAGCCTGGGAAACATATGTGTTGCCTTAGTTATGTGTGAATATCACTAAGCCGATAATTTTTTATATTGCGAGGGGCCTTCCCATTGATAATGTGACTAATTTCATGACCTCATTAATTTTAAAAATTTCGTGACTCTGAACTTTTGCATGCATTTTAGAGTTTGTTAGTCTTATGGCAGTCAGATAAATTTGTCTTAGGGAAAGTACATGGCTAATCAGACTTTTTTTTGACGTGAACGCTAGCTGCTGCTTTTTTTTTTTGCGGGGAACGCTAGCTGCTTAATCAGGAAGGCCACAAGTCAGCCGGGTCAGCTACCCTATACGGTTGCTACTTTGTTATTATGACCCTACTTGTCATTCGGTTTCCTAAAAAATAGAAGTCGTGTCAAACAGGTTACGTAAGTATTAACCTCCTGTTAAATCTTAGGCATATATTTTAGATCTAACTATCAAAATTAATTTAAATGATGTGGCTTAATGTGGTGCCTCTATTAAAAATCCTTATATTATATTACTTTTAGTATATAATAGATTTATTGAAAGAAAAGCTCATGGAATGCAAGGAGTGTAAATAGTGAGTTGACTGCTATAGTATGTAGTGCTTAATGACAGGAATCTAAGGACAAGAGAGTATATATGGTCGAAATAGTGCTTGTTACCCACTTGCTATTTTGGTGCTGGTTTGATTAATTAGCTTTGGAAGTGCCCTCTTTTCTTAGATTGGAAGGACCCCCCTAGATATGTTGGTGTAGGGAATTCCTGTTCTCTTTCATAGATAGTGTGCTGTTTTTATAAATTATTTCTTAGTTATATAGCGAAATATGTGTCATAAACCAGATATTACCATGCGCTTACCACTACAAAGACAACATTATCTTTTTACTAAGCCTGTAGGTTTAAAATTCTTGTAGGTACTCAAATCAGGGGAAAATGAACTTGAGGGTTATATGCTAAAAGATATTGGGTTGAAAATTATAGAAAAATGTGATGGTTTACCCCTTGCTATAAAAGTTATGGGAGGACTCCTATGCAAGAAGGAGAAAACACAACGTGATTGGGAAGATGTCCTAAACGATGATGTGTGGTCAATATCTGAAAAGCCAAATGAACTAAATCATGCTATATATCTCAGCTATGTGGACTTACCCCCCTTCTTAAAGCAATGCTTTCTGCATTACTCCCTTAAACCTAAAAATGCTTACCTAGATATCAATCAAAGTGTTTCCATGTGGATTGGTGAAGGATTAGTTCAAGGAGACACAACTAGTATGGATGAAGGAATAAAATACTATATGGAGCTTATACTAAGAAACCTTATAGAGATAGATCCAAAACACCCCGGACAGTTTGTATGCAACATGCATGATGTAGTTCGCTCGTTTGCTCAATTTGTGGTTAGAGATGAAGCACTAGCAACTTACGGTGGAGATACTGCTAAAACCAAACTTAGATCACACAATTTTATTAGATTGAGTATCGAAACAGGAGGAGTGGAATCGGATGCATTTGAGTGGAGGTATTTAAGTGAGCAGAAAGCACTTAGAACCTTGATATTGGTTGGAAGATTCAAAACGCAGGTTGGTGATTCCTTGATTTCCTTCTCATGTCTACGAACTCTTCATGTAGAGCATGCAGATTTTGCTGGATTGGTTGAATCACTGTGTCAGCTGAAGCACCTGAGGTATTTGTCACTAAAATATTGCACTGATATAATTAGACTGCCAGAGAACATCCACGAGATGAGATTCCTGCAACACATTGACCTTGAAGGCTGTAGAAGCATTGTAAAACTTCCTGACAGCATTGTTAAGTTACAGGAATTCAGATATCTTGTTTTTGAATACACAAATGTTTATATTATTCCTAGGGATTTTGGTGCACTGAAAAATTTGAGGGCAGTGTGGGGGTTTCCAGCTTATATGGATGGTGATTGGTGTAGTTTGGAAGAGCTGGGACCTCTTTCCCAGCTCAATGAGCTTGGATTGAAGGATCTAGAGAATGTATCATCTACCTCGTCCGTTGCAAAGGCCCAGTTAGGTGCAAAGAAATACCTTATCAGACTTGGCTTACTATGTGCCAGTAGACTAGGAGATGATGGGTTGCTGAAAGGAGGAGTCTCCGAGGAGGAAGAGAAAACAATTGAATTGGTGTTTGATGTGCTATGCCCTCTTCCATGCTTAGAGTTTCTGTACATCAATGGGTATTTTGGGCGTCACCTCCCACGATGGATGATGTGGACAGCAGCAGTTCCAGCTCCACTACTGAACCTGAGTACACTATACATGAGAGACCTAGCTTGCTGCACCCAACTCCCTGATGGACTGTGCCGGCTCCCATATCTTGAGTTTTTAGAGTTGTATCGCGCTCCAGCCATCAAGCGTGTTGGGCCTGAATTCGTGCAGCCCTACAATCAGTATGATCCTTCATCACGGTCGTCGGTGCCAGCTGCTTTTCCGAGACTGCACAAGATGGAGTTTGATGGATTGGTGCAATGGGAAGAGTGGCAGTGGGAGGAGGAGGTGCAAGGTATGCCGGCCTTGGAGGAGCTTTCTATCAAATCTTGCAAATTGAGGTGTATCCCTCCTGGCCTAGCCTACCATGCAAGGTCTTTGAGAAAGTTAACCATATGGCGTGTCAAGGGTCTCCGCTCACTTGAAAACTTTGCTTCTGTGGTCGAGCTCGACCTCTATGACATCCCCTACCTCAAAAGGATCTCCAATTTCCCCAAATTGCAAAAGGTCGAGATCGACCGTTGTCCAATGGTTGAGTCGCTGCAAGAGATGAGTGTTCGCCACAGACTGGTGGTGACTCTTTTCTACAGTGAGAAACGACTCCCAATGTACCTGCAGACTGTAGAGCCAAGTCATTTGGAGCTCAACTGCGGGCTGACGTTACTCGCTTCCATGGCTGTGGGAAAGTCTGGTCCAGAGTGGGACACGTTCAGCCATATCCAGAAAGTCGAGGCTTATTCAAACGAGGAAGACATTGAGAAAAAATGGCATCTATTTTACACAAGCGAGCCCTACAGCATGGAGACAAACTTCGATGTGCAGGTCATTAATTTATATACTACTGCTTATCAGTTGCCTCGCTCCTTCCCCCAGTACATTTTTTTTTTGGATTTCCTGCTGGCGCTTACATTCAATCTTAGCACTTCACAAGTATATATTGTAGAGCCTTAATATGCACTTCGTACTGTTTTCTTTTGCTTTCCAGGAGGTTGAACAAGAACAATGCTAGAGCTTGAAGGAGGAAGATGTAGTAAACAACCAAGACATCAATGAGGAGGAACCGATTGCTGGGTAGAGGAAGGTGGACTAGCAGATCGAGAAAGGAGGCCAGAATCCAAGTATCTATCTGTATATTTTCTGATGGTACGTACAACACATACTACTTGTCACAGCTAGCCGGGAACTACAAATGCAGACTGGCTGGGATCACATGAGCTGGACAAATCCACATATTATTCCGCACAGCCACGCAAGCCATTTTTTTTTACGGCGCATTTGATGTGTGCGTTCTAAAGCAACGGCGATTAATTAGGGTGCCAAGCTTTTGTACCCAGCTAGTTTTGTTTTTGTTTTTGTTTTTGTTTTGTTTTGTTTGTAGTAGCCTTCACTTGGCCCGTATATATATAAGCAGCAGCTGCAGCTGCTGCTACTGCTACTGTGTTACTGTTACTGGTAGAAAAAATTGCAGCGACGCACTTGAGGCATCTGACATTGAAAACTTGCACCAAGCTGCTGTGAAACAGAACTAGCCCTGAATTTCCTCACAAAATAATGATCTGCTAAAGGACCGCCCATTAATTATTTAACAATGTAACTCTCGAATTGACATGCACGTTTAGGTGTAATAAAAGATTATCTAATAATATGTACGCGTAGCTTTCAATCTAAAGATGGACTCCCTCGACTGACATGTTTATATATCTAAAAGAGTATACTCCTATATGTATTGACGCATGTACATAGCATTCCATTAATTAGATGGACTTATCTAATTAATTGAGAACACACTGGAAAGCATTTTTTTTAAAATATTAGCAGGAAAGCGGCTAAATTCGTTGATTAGATAGAAGTTGAGTTACAAAATATAGGCGAGAAAAAACTTGGACAAATACCCAAGCCGCCTATAAGAGAAAAAAAAAACAAAAGGAAAAAACACTAGAGAAAAACATGACTAAATCAGCTAGGATCAAAGGGGATTTGCCTCTAGGTCTCGTATTCGCAGGACTAAGCTTTCCACCGACATTTCTTACTTTTGGAATGTCTTTCTTTCCAGATTTCCCATTATGTGAGGAGGACCATGGAATGTGTTCCTCTGCGCTTTTCTACTACCGCATTCGTCCGGCATCGCCGAATCCATCCAGGACGCGGGTTGAAGAGCTGGCAGTCCAATTTGTGTAGCTATCGTGGCCCATACTTTCCTCGACCAAGGGCACTCAAAGATTAAGTGGGTGTGTGTCTCCAGGTTCCTCCGGCAGAGGGCACAAAAATAGTTGTTCTCCCATTCTCTTCTCAATTTTTTTTGTTCGAATCAGGCTTTACGCCCAGCTTTATAAATAAAGCAACGACCAACAAAGTCAACGACGACCAGGCGTCCCAAGAAAAATAAAAAACACAGTCCGCTGGGGCAACAGCACAATAAGCCCAAAAAAAAGGGGGAAAAAAGACAAGGCGACCAAAAACAGAACAGAGCTCCCCTAGTGGGGGGCACTAGCAGGCACCGCAAAGCGTTGCGCCGACGCCCTGATAGCCTGCAAGATGTCGTCCACGCGGTCTCGGTCACGCTGCCTGGAGAGGGGGTACCACTGCTGAAGGTGGGCAAACAAAGAAAACACAGAGTCAGAGGCCCGGCTAGGAAAAATCCGCTCAATCACCATCTTATTTCTAATCTTCCAAAGAGACCACGAGATGGCTGCGAACACCATCCAGAAGAGGTGGCGCCCTCTTTCAGGACGGTTTGCCTCAGATTCCAGGAACTCCCCGAGGTCTTGGGCCTGCCACGCAGGACCTAGGGCCTCAGTTTTTTTTTTGAAAAGGAGCATATATTAATATTAATGAAGATATCAATTATACCTTAAGCTCTAGAACAACGCAGTGCCCTAGAGGCATTACGGATACATACAACCAAAAAATAAAAAGAAAAATTATAAAAAATAAAAGCCCCGCTACATCAATCTATTTTTTGTAACGGTAGTACTAAGAGCATCTTCACTCACGTTCCCAGGAAGCCAATCCCAGG
This sequence comes from Avena atlantica, assembly GCA_910589765.1. Classification (NCBI taxonomy): domain Eukaryota; kingdom Viridiplantae; phylum Streptophyta; class Magnoliopsida; order Poales; family Poaceae; genus Avena; species Avena atlantica. The sequence continues at coordinate 511,992,497 of OU342736.1, forward strand.
ACGAAAATTAGGTTTGAACGCCGAAATTCGGCCCAGTCGCGTTCCCAAGTACCTATTTTCGTCCGGATTTGGCTGAATTTTGGTTCGGACTTTCCAGACTATTCATAAGATTCCGGGAACACCCTGGAAACACCGGACGAAGCGAAAACGGATGTGAGCCAACTCTATGGTGAGAGAAGGCCGAACTCCTATCATTTTCTTGCTCCCCTCCCGCCTTTCTTTCCCATTCCTCCCACTCCCGCCACTTTGCCAAGCTCCCACCGCCCGCCATGCCGCCCAAGGGCTTCGTCAAACCCAGATCGAAACTCGGCGAGGAATCAGGGGAGAAGAAGGCGAGGAAACCAAGAGCGCCGGCGGCGAGGCTGGAGGGCGTGTCCAGCACCGAGTGGCTAGCCACTGTGCAGAAGAGGAAGATCTCGTCGGACGAACGGAGGGAGAGAAAGGAGAGGGCGAAACTCAGGCAAGAACAAGAGCACGCCGACAAGCAGGCGCCGATGAGGGCAAATAAGGTGAAGCAGGCGGCAGCGTCGCATGCGGCGATGATGGCGAAGCAGGTCATTCCGCTGCCATATCCCCCACTAGGGAAGCTAGGCAAGCGTCGGCTCACCGGCCGGATTCTCGCCGATCTCGCCAGCCGGCTTCTAGGAGAGCCAGGTGAACGCTCGGCAGAGGTGTTGGAGATATGCCCTAGAGGCAATAATAAATGTAGTTATTATTATATCTTTGTGTTTATGATAAATGTTTACATTCATGCTATAATAGTATTAACATGGAAACATTAATACTTGTGTGATTGGTAAGTTTAATTTGAAGTCCCTAGTAAAGCCTCTATACATCATTAGCTTGTTGGTTGATAAATGATTGTGGTTTCCTCATCATGAACATTGAGATGTTATCAACAACAAGATCATGTCATTAGGAGAATGATATGGTGGACATACTCCTATAGATAAGCATAGCATAAAGATCAAGTCATTTCAATAGTTCAATTGCTATATGCTTTCTGATACATAGTAACCTAATTCCTTCGACCATGAGATCATGCATATCACCTTTACCGAATGGATGCTTTGATGACATCAAACACCACACCGTAACAGGGTGGCTATAAAGGTGGCATTGAGTGTTCGAAAAGTATTGGTTGAGACACATGGATCAATAGTGGGATTTGTCCATCCATATGACGGATAGATATACTCTGGGCCCTCTCGGTGAAATGTCATCCAATTAGCTTGCAAGCATGTGACTGGCTCACAAGGGATCACATATCACGGGAACGAGAAAAGAGTACTTATCGGTAACGAGGTTGAACTGGGTATGCAGAGATACCGACGATCATAACCTCAGATAAGTAAACTATCGTGAGACAAAGGGAAATTGGTATCGTATGTAAGTGGTTCATTCGATCGCAAAGTAATCGTAGAAATATGTGGGAGCCATATGAATTTCCAGATTCCTCTATTGGTTATTGTTCGGAGAAGTGTCTCGATCATGTCCGCATAATTCACGAACCGTAGGGAGACACACTTAAGGATTCGACGTTGTTTGAATAGTTATGGAATGATGAGAAAGAAACCAATGTTGTTCGGAGTCTCGGATGGGATCCGGGATATCACGAGGAGATCCGGAATGGTTCGGAGAATAAGATTCATATAAGGAAAGTCCCGTTTCGGAGATGGGGAATGATTTCGGTGTTTTCATCGGGAATGTTCTAGAAGGTTCCGGAATGTCCGGCACTCCGGGGGGGAAGGGTACATGGATGTGTCATTACAAGTTGGTATGATTGCATCATGTACTAAGTGTCATCGTTGTTCCAAATAAAGGATTAATTCAAATCCTAGTTTGAAAAGTCAAATAGCTAAATTGAAAAGTCAAACGGCTAAATTTGGAAAGAGGAAAAGAGGAGGAAGTGGGAAACCGAGTTGGGGAGGGAATCCCTCCTCCAACCGGCGGCGCCACCTCCAAGCCGAGTTGGGGAGGGACTCCACTCCCTCCCCTTGGCCGCCGGCCCCTCCACCTATATAAGGAGGGGCAGGGCACCCTCCTAGAGCACACAAGTCCCTCACCACAAACCCTAAAAGCTGCAGCCCACCATAGCCGCCGCCGCCCCCTTAGGGTTTTGCCCTAGCCGCCGACTTGGGGGTCCCCGGAACCCTAGTTGCAGGCTATATCACCTCCTCCTTGGTGTGTCTAAACCCTAGATCACCGAGGAGCTCTCTCATACTCCACCATACTCGCTCCGGCTTAAGGCGAAGCCCGGCGAGATCTTCCCTCTACTTCCGGTACCACGCCGTTGTGCTGCCGGAATCACGAGGAGAGTGCTACAACCTCCGCTGCCTGCTGGAACAAGGGAGAGGAAGGTCTTCGTCGAGTACCGAACGTGTGACCGACTGCGGGAGCGCTGCCGGAACGCAGCGGCGGAAGGATCGTCTATGCGATCTTGAGATCGGGAAGAGTACGACTACATCACCCACGAGAATCTTCTCTCGTTAAACACTTTGGAATCTTCGAGGGTGAGTTATTCCATCGACTCGTTGCTACAATCTAGTAGATAGATCTTGGCTTGTTTGTTTGTATGCGATAGAAAATTTTTGTTTTCCATGCTACGAAACCCTATAGTGGTATCAGAGCCGTGTCTATATGTAGATCTGTTGCACGAGTAGAACACAATGGTCATTGTGGGCATTGATGCTTTTATTATCGATTGCTTCTTGTGTACTTTGCATCTTGCGGTATGTTGGGATGAAGCGGCCCGGGCTAACCTTACATGACATCGTTCATGAGACTTGCTCCACGCTTGACATGCAACTTGTATTGCATAAGTGGCTTTGCGGGTGCCTGTTTCTCCTAGCATAGTTAAGATTCAATTTACAACGGGTGATTGACAATACTAGTATCAATGTTGTGGTTCTTGTTCGTAAGTTAGAACGACACTTATTGAAAGCCCCAAACCACGTAAAACATGCAAAGAAAGTAGAGGCGTCTAACTTTGTTTTGCAGGGGTGTGCAGTGATGTGATATGGCCATGATTGTGATTATATTTGATGTATGCAATGATCCTTATTGTAAGTTGGCAATCGGCAGGAGCCATATGGTTTTCTTTAATTTCTGTTAAGACCCGCGTGTCTATTCAAAGTAGTTGTAATAGTTGAAGCTGGTGGACGACAACCATGGAGGAGCATCATGGACCTTGATGCAATCCCGGTGATGATGGAGATCATGTTCGTGCTTGAAGATGGAGATCGGAAGCACGAGAAGAAAGGCCATATCATATCACATATTATGAATTGCATGTGATGTTAATCCTTTATGCATCTTGTATTGCTTAGTAGACGACGGTAGCATTATAAGATGATCCCTCATGCACATGAATTTCAAGTCATAAAGTGTTCACCCTCAGTTAGCACCGTTGCTAAAGCTTGTTGTTTCGAAGCACCACGTGATGATCGGGTGTGTTAGATTCTACAAGTGCATACAACGTGAGCAAGCCAGATTTGCTCATGCGGAAACTAAGGTTTGATCTTGACGAGCCTAGCATGTACAGACATGGTCTCGGAACACGGATCACCGAAAGGTAAAGCACGAATCATATAGAAGATATGATGAACATGTCGATTGTTCGCCATTGAAACTATATTAACTCTCGTGATGATCGGTGTTGATATGGTGGATTTGGTTCGTGTGATCACTAAAACAATGTGAGGGATATTGTTTTGAGTGGGAGTTCACCTAGATTAATTTTATCATTAATTTGAACTCAATTTGTCATAAACTTAGTCTAAACTATTGCAAATATGTTGTAGATCAATGGCAGCCCCTACCATCAATTTTAATGCGTTCCTAGAGAAAGAAAAGTTGAAAAACAATGGAAGCAACTTCGCGGATTGGTTCCGCAATTTGAGGATTGTCCTCACAGCTGGTAATTTGACCTATGTGCTGGATGCACCGCTGGGTGACCCGCCTGCAGCTGATGCTACCGATGAAGCAAAGGATGTTTACCTCGCTTGGAAGACTCAGTACTCCACAGTTCAGTGTGCTATCTTGTATGGTTTAGAATCGGAGCTTCAGAAAAGGTTTGAGAATTCAGACCCACATGATATTGTCCGTGAACTCAAATTGATCTTTGAGACTCACGCGGCAATTGAGAGCTATGAGGCTTCTGAAAAGTTCTTTAACTGCAAGATGGAAGAGGGCAGCTCCGTTAGTGAGCATGTGCTTAAGATGTCTGGGCACGCAAGCAAACTTCAGAGCTTGGGTATAGTGATTCCTAATGCTTTGGGGATTTATCGTGTCCTCCAATCATTACCATCAAGTTACAAGAACTTTGTGATGAACTACAACATGCAGAACATGAACAAGCAGTTGCCAGAACTGTTGGCAATGTTGAAGTCTGCAGAAGTGGAGATCAAGAAAGAGCACCAAGTGTTGTTGGTCAATAAGACCACCAAATTCAAGAAAGGCAAGTCTAAGCAAAAGGGACACTTCAAGAAGGGTGGTAAGAAAGTTACCGCGCCGACGAAGAAGACCAAGGCTGGACCCAAGCCTGATACTGAGTGCTTTTACTGCAAGGGAGAAGGTCACTGGAAGCGGAATTGCCCAAAGTACTTGGCGGATTTGAAGAACGGCAACATCAAGAAGAAAGGTATATCCGATATACATGTTATTGATGTGTATCTCACTAGTACTCGTAGTAGTGCCTGGGTATTTGATACTGGTTTGGTTGCTCATATTTGTAACTCGAAACAGGTGCTGCAGAATAAACGGAAGCTAGCGAAGAACGAGGTGACGATGCGCGTGGGAAACGGATCAAAGGTTGATGTGATCGCGGTTGGCACGCTACCCCTTCATCTACCATCGGGATTAGTTTTATACTTAAATAATTGTTATTTGGTGCCTGCGTTGAGCATGAACATTATATCGGGATCTTGTTTATTGCGAGACGGTTACTTGGTTAAGTCCGAGAATAATGGTTGTTCGATTTATATGAGTAATATGTTTTATGCACATGCACCTTTGATAGATGGTCTATTCTTATTGAATCTCGATAGTGGAAATACACATATCAACAACATTGAGGCTAAACGTTTGATATCGAGCGATAACTTGACCTATATGTGGCACTGTCGTCTTGGTCACATTGGAGTGAAGCGTATGAAGAAACTCCATTCCGATGGACTTCTTGAATCACTTGATTTCGAATCACTTGATAGATGCGAAGCATGTCTGATGGGTAAAATGACTAAGACTCCATTTTCTGGTATGATGGAGCGAGCTACAGACTTGTTGGAAACCATACATACCGATGTGTGTGGTCCAATGAGTGTAGCGTCGCGCGGTGGTTATCGTTATGTTCTTACCTTCACGGATGACTTGAGTAGATATGGGTATATCTATTTCATGAAACATAAGTCCGAAACTTTCGAGAAGTTTAAGGAATTTCAAAGTGAGGTAGAGAATCAACGTAACAAAAAGATTAAATTTCTACGTTCTGATCGTGGAGGTGAATATCTAAGTTACGAGTTTGGCGAGCATTTGAAGAAATGCGGAATACTTTCACAATTGACACCGCCGGGAACACCACAGCGTAATGGTGTGTCCGAACGTCGTAATTGAACTCTCTTAGATATGGTTCGTTCTATGATGTCACTTACAGATTTACCGCTATCATTTTGGGGTTATGCATTAGAAACAGCCGCATTCACTTTAAATAGGGCACCATCTAAGTCCGTTGAAACGACACCGTATGAATTATGGTTTGGGAAGAAACCTAAATTGTCGTTCCTTAAAGTTTGGGGTTGCGAAGCCTATGTAAAGAAGTTACAGCCGGACAAGCTTGAACCCAAAGAGGAAAAATGCGTCTTCATAGGATACCCGAAGGAAACTATTGGGTATACCTTCTATCACAGATCCGAAGGCAAAATCTTTGTTGCCAAGAATGGATCCTTTCTAGAGAAGGAATTTCTCTCGAAAGAAGTGACTGGAAGAAAAGTAGAACTCGACGAGGTTGTCGAACCTTCTCTCGAAATTGCGAGTAGCGTAACACCGGAAGTGGTTCCTGTGACGCCTGCACCAATTAGAGAGGAAGCTAATGATGATGATCATGAAACTTCGATTGAAGTTGCTACAGAGCCTCGCAGGTCAACGAGAACTCGTACCACTCCACATTGGTATGATCCCGTTATGAGTGTCATGTTGGTGGATAACACCGATGACCCTGAGACATATGAGGAAGCGATGATGAGTCCAGATTCCAATAAATGGCAAGAAGCCATGAAATCCGAGATTGGATCCATGTACGAAAACCAAGTATGGACTTTGGTGGACTTACCGGATGGCCGGAAGGCTGTCGAGAACAAATGGATTTTCAAGAAGGAAACAGATGCTGATGGTAATGTTACTGTCTATAAAGCTCGACTTGTCGCAAAGGGGTTTCGACAAATTCAAGGAGTTGACTACGATGAGACTTTCTCACCAGTAGCGAAGCTAAAGTCTGTGAGGATTATGTTAGCAATCGCTGCATATTATGATTATGAGATATGGCAGATGGATGTCAAAACAGCATTCCTCAATGGAGACATTGATGAAGAGTTGTATATGATGCAACCCAAAGGTTTTGTCGATCCTAAAGATGCTAACAAGGTATGCAAACTTCAACGGTCCATTTATGGATTGAAGCAAGCATCCCGAAGTTGGAATGAACATTTTGATAAAGTAATCAAAAGTTTTGGTTTTATACAAACTTATGGAGAAGCTAGTATTTACAATAAAGTGAGTGGGAGCTCTGTAGCATTCTTAATACTATATGTAGATGACATATTATTGATTGGGAATTATGTAGACCTTCTTAATAGTGTCAAGGAATATTTGAATAATAGTTTTTCAATGAAGGATCTTGGCGAAGCAGCTTACATATTAGGCATAAAGATTTATAGAGATAGATCGAGACGCCTAATATCATTGTCACAAAGTACATATTTGGACAAAGTTCTAAAGAGGTTTGGAATGGAAGATAGCAAGAAAGGGTTCTTGTCCATGTTGCCCAATACGATCTTGAGTAAAACTCAGAGTCCTACATCGGCAGAAGATAGAGAAAGGATGAGTAAGACTCCCTATGCCTCAGCCATAGGATCTCTAATGTATGCCATGCTATGTACTAGACCCGACATTGCATATGCTGTTAGTCTAACTAGCAGATATCAAAGTGATCCAGGAGTGGATCATTGGACAGCGGCCAAAAACATCCTTAAGTACTTGAGAAGAACTAAGGATATGGTTCTTTCTTATGGAGGTGATGAACAGCTCGTTGTTAATGGTTACACCGATGCTAGTTGGAACACCGATCCGGATGATTCTAAATCACAATCTGGATACGTATTTATTTTGAATGGTGCAGCAGTTAGCTGGAGGAGTGCAAAGCAAAGCGTTGTGGCGAGATCTTCAACTGAATCGAAATACATGGCTGCTTCGGAGGCTTCACAAGAAGCGATATGGATGGAAGAGTTCATTACAGAGCTGGGTGTGGTTCCTAGTGCGCTGGACCTAATGTCTATCTACTGTGATAACATGGGCGCCATAGCCAATGCGCAAGAACCAAGGTCGCACAAGAAGCTGAAGCACATTAAGCTGCGTTTGCACGCTATTCGAGAACATATCCAAGATGGGGATATAAAGATTTGCAAAGTACACACAGATCTGAATGTGGCGGATCCGTTGACTAAACCTCTCCCGAGGGCAAAACATGACCAACACCAAACTGCCATGGGTGTTCGGTATATTACCATGTAATCTAGATTAGATGACTCTAGTGCAAGTGGGAGACTGTTGGAGATATGCCCTAGAGGCAATAATAAATGTAGTTATTATTATATCTTTGTGTTTATGATAAATGTTTACATTCATGCTATAATAGTATTAACATGGAAACATTAATACTTGTGTGATTGGTAAGTTTAATTTGAAGTCCCTAGTAAAGCCTCTATACATCACTAGCTTGTTGGTTGATAAATGATTGTGGTTTCCTCATCATGAACATTGAGATGTTATCAACAACAAGATCATGTCATTAGGAGAATGATATGGTGGACATACTCCTATAGATAAGCATAGCATAAAGATCAAGTCATTTCAATAGTTCAATTGCTATATGCTTTCTGATACATAGTAACCTAATTCCTTCGACCATGAGATCATGCATATCACCTTTACCGAATGGATGCTTTGATGACATCAAACACCACACCGTAACAGGGTGGCTATAAAGGTGGCATTGAGTGTTCGGAAAGTATTGGTTGAGACACATGGATCAATAGTGGGATTTTTCCATCCATATGACGGATAGATATACTCTGGGCCCTCTCGGTGAAATGTCATCCAATTAGCTTGCAAGCATGTGACTGGCTCACAAGGGATCACATATCACGGGAACGAGAAAAGAGTACTTATCGGTAACGAGGTTGAACTGGGTATGCAGAGATACCGACGATCATAACCTCGGATAAGTAAACTATCGTGAGACAAAGGGAAATTGGTATCGTATGTAAGTGGTTCATTCGATCGCAAAGTAATCGTAGAAATATGTGGGAGCCATATGAATTTCCAGATTCCTCTATTGGTTATTATTTGGAGAAGTGTCTCGATCATGTCCGCATAATTCACGAACCGTAGGGAGACACACTTAAGGATTCGACGTTGTTTGAGTAGTTATGGAATGATGAGAAAGAAACCGAATGTTGTTCGGAGTCTCGGATGGGATCCGGGATATCACGAGGAGATCCGGAATGGTCCGAAGAATAAGATTCATATAAGGAAAGTCCCGTTTCGGAGATGGGGAATGATTCCGGTGTTTTCATCAGGAATGTTCTAGAAGGTTCCGAAATGTCCGGCACTCCGGGGGGGAAGGGTACATGGATGTGTCATTACAAGTTGGTATGATTGCATCATGTACTAAGTGTCATCGTTGTTCCAAATAAAGGATTAATTCAAATCCTAGTTTGAAAAGTCAAATAGCTAAATTGAAAAGTCAAACGGCTAAATTTGGAAAGAGGAAAAGAGGAGGAAGTGGAAAAACGAGTTGGGGAGGGAATCCCTCCTCCAACTGGCGGCGCCACCTCCAAGCCGAGTTGGGGAGGGACTCCACTCCCTCCCCTTGGCCGCCGGCCCCTCCACCTATATAAGGAGGGGCAGGGCTCCCTCCTAGAGCACACAAGTCCCTCACCACAAACCCTAAAAGCTGCAGCCCACCATAGCCGCCGCCGCCCCCTTAGGGTTTTGCCCTAGCCGCCGACTTGGGGGTCCCCGGAACCCTAGTTGCCGGCTATAGCACCTCCTCCTTGGTGTGTCTAAACCCTAGATCACCGAGGAGCTCTCTCATACTCCACCATACTCGCTCCGGCTTAAGGCGAAGCCCTGCGAGATCTTCCCTCTACTTCCGGCACCACGTCGTTGTGCTGCCGGAATCACGAGGAGAGTGCTACAACCTCCGCTGCCTGCTGGAACAAGGGAGAGGAAGGTCTTCGTCGAGTACCGAACGTGTGACCGACTGCGGGAGCGCTGCCAGAACGCAGCGCCGGAAGGATCGTCTACGCGATCTTGAGATCGAGAAGAGTACGACTACATCACCCACGAGAATCTTCTCTCGTTAAACACTTTGGAATCTTCGAGGGTGAGTTATTCCATCAACTTGTTGCTACAATCTAGTAGATAGATCTTGGCTTGTTTGTTTGTATGCGATAGAAATTTTTTGTTTTCCATGCTACGAAACCCTACAGTGGTATCAGAGCCGTGTCTATATGTAGATCTGTTGCACGAGTAGAACACAATGGTCATTGTGGGCATTGATGCTTTTATTATCGATTGCTTCTTGTGTACTTTGCATCTTGGGGTATGTTGGGATGAAGCGGCCCGGGCTAACCTTACATGACATCGTTCATGAGACTTGCTCCACGCTTGACATGCAACTTGTATTGCATCAGTGGCTTTGCGGGTGCCTGTTTCTCCTAGCATAGTTAAGATTCAATTTACAACGGGTGATTGACAATACTAGTATCAATGTTGTGGTTCTTGTTCGTAAGTTAGAAAGACACTTATTGAAATCCCCAAACCACGTAAAACATGCAAAGAAAGTAGAGGCGTCTAACTTTGTTTTGCAGGGGTGTGCAGTGATGTGATATGGCCATGATTGTGATTATATTTGATGTATGCAATGATCCTTATTGTAAGTTGGCAATCGGCAGGAGCCATATGGTTTTCTTTAATTTCTGTTAAGACCCGCGTGTCTATTCAAAGTAGTTGTAATAGTTGAAGCTGGTGGACGACAACCATGGAGGAGCATCATGGACCTTGATGCAATCCCGGTGATGATGGAGATCATGTTCGTGCTTGAAGATGGAGATCGGAAGCACGAGAAGAAAGGCCATATCATATCACATATTATGAATTGCATGTGATGTTAATCCTTTATGCATCTTGTATTGCTTAGTAGACGACGGTAGCATTATAAGATGATCCCTCATGCACATGAATTTCAAGTCATAAAGTGTTCACCCTCAGTTAGCACCGTTGCTAAAGCTTGTTGTTTCGAAGCACCACGTGATGATCGGGTGTGTTAGATTCTACAAGTGCATACAACGTGAGCAAGCCAGATTTGCTCATGCGGAAACTAAGGTTTGATCTTGACGAGCCTAGCATGTACAGACATGGTCTCGGAACACGGATCACCAAAAGGTAAAGCATGAATCATATAGAAGATATGATGAACATGTCGATTGTTCGCCATTGAAACTATATTGACTCTCATGATGATCGGTGTTGATATGGTGGATTTGGTTCGTGTGATCACTAAAACAATGTGAGGGATATTGTTTTGAGTGGGAGTTCACCTAGATTAATTTTATCATTAATTTGAACTCAATTTGTCATAAACTTAGTCTAAACTATTGCAAATATGTTGTAGATCAATGGCAGCCCCTACCATCAATTTTAATGCGTTCCTAGAGAAAGAAAAGTTGAAAAACAATGGAAGCAACTTCGCGGATTGGTTCCGCAATTTGAGGATTGTCCTCAAAGCTGGCAATTTGACCTATGTGCTGGATGCACCGCTGGGTGACCCGCCTGCAGCTGATGCTACCGATGAAGTAAAGAATGTTTACCTCGCTCGGAAGACTCAGTACTCCAAAGTTCAGTGTGCTATCTTGTATGGTTTAGAATCGGAGCTTCAGAAAAGGTTTGAGAATTCAGACCCACATGATATTGTCCGTGAACTCAAATTGATCTTTGAGACTCACGCGGCAATTGAGAGCTATGAGGCTTCTGAAAAGTTCTTTAACTGCAAGATGGAAGAGGGCAGCTCCGTTAGTGAGCATGTGCTTAAGATGTCTGGGCACGCAAGCAAACTTCAGAGCTTGGGTATAGTGATTCCTAATGCTTTGGGGATTTATCGTGTCCTCCAATTATTACCACCAAGTTACAAGAACTTTGTGATGAACTACAACATGCAGAACATGAACAAGCAGTTGCCAGAACCGTTTGCAATGTTGAAGTCTGCAAAAGTGGAGATCAAGAATGAGCACCAAGTGTTGTTGGTCAATAAGACCACCAAATTCAAGAAAGGCAAGTCTAAGCAAAAGGGACACTTCAAGAAGGGTGGTAAGAAAGTTACCGCACCGACGAAGAAGACCAAGGCTGGACCCAAGCCTGATACTGAGTGCTTTTACTGCAAGGGAGAAGGTCACTGGAAGCGGAATTGCCCAAAGTACTTGGCGGATTTGAAGAACGGCAACATCAAGAAGAAAGGTATATCCGATATACATGTTATTGATGTGTATCTCACTAGTACTCGTAGTAGTGCCTGGGTATTTGATACTGGTTCGGTTGCTCATATTTGTAACTCGAAACAGGTGCTGCAGAATAAACGGAAGCTAGCGAAGAACGAGGTGACGATGCGCGTGGGAAACGGATCAAAGGTTGATGTGATCGCGATCGGCACGCTACCCCTTCATCTACCATCGGTATTAGTTTTATGCTTAAATAATTGTTATTTGGTGCCTGCGTTGAGCATGAACATTATATCGGGATCTTGTTTATTGCGAGACGGTTACTTGTTTAAGTCCGAGAATAATGGTTGTTCGATTTATATGAGTAATATGTTTTATGCACATGCACCTTTGATAGATGGTCTATTCTTATTGAATCTCGATAGTGGAAATACACATATCAACAACATTGAGGCTAAACGTTTGATATTGAGCGATAACTCGACCTATATGTGGCACTGTCGTCTTGGTCACATTGGAGTGAAGCGTATGAAGAAACTCCATTCCGATGGACTTCTTGAATCACTTGATTTCGAATCACTTGATAGATGCGAAGCATGTCTGATGGGTAAAATGACTAAGACTCCATTTTCTGGTATGATGGAGCGAGCTACAGACTTGTTGGAAATCATACATACCGATGTGTGTGGTCCAATGAGTGTAGCGTCGCGCGGTGGTTATCGTTATGTTCTTACCTTCACGGATGACTTGAGTAGATATGGGTATATCTATTTCATGAAACATAAGTCCGAAACTTTCGAGAAGTTTAAGGAATTTCAAAGTGAGGTAGAGAATCAATGTAACAAAAAGATTAAATTTCTACGTTCTGATCGTGGATGTGAATATCTAAGTTACGAGTTTGGCGAGCATTTGAAGAAATGCGGAATACTTTCACAATTGACACCGCCGGGAACACCACAGCGTAATGGTGTGTCCGAACGTCGTAATCGAACCCTCTTAGATATGGTTCGTTCTATGATGTCACTTACAGATTTACCGCTATCATTTTGGGGTTATGCATTAGAAACAGCCGCATTCACTTTAAATAGGGCACCATCTAAGTCCGTTGAAACGACACCGTATGAATTATGGTTTGGGAAGAAACCTAAATTGTCGTTCCTTAAAGTTTGGGGTTGCGAAGCCTATGTAAAGAAGTTACAGCCGGACAAGCTTGAACCCAAAGCGGAAAAATGCGTCTTCATAGGATACCCGAAGGAAACTATTGGGTATACCTTCTATCACAGATCCGAAGGCAAAATCTTCGTTGCCAAGAATGGATCCTTTCTAGAGAAGGAATTTCTCTCGAAAGAAGTGACTGGAAGAAAAGTAGAACTCGACGAGGTTGTCGAACCTTCTCTCGAAATTGCGAGTAGCGCAGCACCGGAAGTGGTTCCTGTGACGCCTGCACCAATTAGAGAGGAAGCTAATGATGATGATCATGAAACTTCGGTTGAAGTTGCTACAGAGCCTCGCAGGTCAACGAGAACTCGTACCACTCCAGATTGGTATGATCCCGTTATGAGTGTCATGTTGGTGGATAACACCGATGACCCTGAGACATATGAGGAAGCGATGATGAGTCCAGATTCCAATAAATGGCAAGAAGCCATGAAATCCGAGATTGGATCCATGTACGAAAACCAAGTATGGACTTTGGTGGACTTACCGGATGGCCGGAAGGCTGTCGAGAACAAATGGATTTTCAAGAAGAAAACAGATGCTGATGGTAATGTTACTGTCTATAAAGCTCAACTTGTCGCAAAGGGGTTTCGACAAATTCAAGGAGTTGACTACGATGAGACTTTCTCACCAGTAGCGAAGCTAAAGTCTGTGAGGATTATGTTAGCAATCGCTGCATATTATGATTATGAGATATGGCAGATGGATGTCAAAACAGCATTCCTCAATGGAGACATTGATGAAGAGTTGTATATGATGCAACCCAAAGGTTTTGTCGATCCTAAAGATGCTAACAAGGTATGCAAACTTCAACGGTCCATTTATGGATTGAAGCAAGCATCCCGAAGTTGGAATCAACGTTTTGATAAAGTAATCAAAAGTTTTGATTTTATACAAACTTATGGAGAAGCTTGTATTTACAATAAAGTGAGTGGGAGCTCTGTAGCATTCTTAATACTATATGTAGATGACATATTGTTGATTGGGAATGATGTAGACCTTCTTAATAGTGTCAAGGAATATTTGAATAATAGTTTTTCAATGAAGGATCTTGGCGAAGCAGCTTACATATTAGGCATAAAGATTTATAGAGATAGATCGAGACGCCTAATATCATTGTCACAAAGTACATATATGGACAAAGTTCTAAAGAGGTTTGGAATGGAAGATAGCAAGAAAGGGTTCTTGTCCATGTTGCCCAATACGATCTTGAGTAAAACTCAGAGTCCGACATCGGCAGAAGATAGAGAAAGGATGAGTAAGACTCCCTATGCCTCAGCCATAGGATCTCTAATGTATGCCATGCTATGTACTAGACCCGACATTGCATATGCTGTTAGTCTAACTAGCAGATATCAAAGTGATCCAGGAGTGGATCATTGGACAGCGGCCAAAAACATCCTTAAGTACTTGAGAAGAACTAAGGATATGGTTCTTTCTTATGGAGGTGATGAACAGCTCATTGTTATTGGTTACACCGATGCTAGTTGGAACACCGATCCGGATGATTCTAAATCACAATCTGGATACGTATTTATTTTGAATGGTGCAGCAGTTAGCTGGAGGAGTGCAAAGCAAAGCGTTGTGGCGAGATCTTCAACTGAATCGAAATACATGGCTGCTTCGGAGGCTTCACAAGAAGCGATATGGATGGAAGAGTTCATTACAGAGCTGGGTGTGGTTCCTAGTGCGCTGGACCCAATGTCTATCTACTGTGATAACATGGGCGCCATAGCCAATGCGCAAGAACCAAGGTCGCACAAGAAGCTGAAGCACATTAAGCTGCGTTTTCACGCTATTCGAGAACATATCCAATATGGGGATATAAAGATTTGCAAAGTACACACAGATCTGAATGTGGCGGATCCGTTGACTAAACCTCTCCCGAGGGCAAAACATGACCAACACCAAACTGCCATGGGTGTTCGGTATATTACCATGTAATCTAGATTAGATGACTCTAGTGCAAGTGGGAGACTGTTGGAGATATGCCCTAGAGGCAATAATAAATGTAGTTATTATTATATCTTTGTGTTTATGATAAATGTTTACATTCATGCTATAATAGTATTAACATGGAAACATTAATACTTGTGTGATTGGTAAGTTTAATTTGAAGTCCCTAGTAAAGCCTCTATACATCACTAGCTTGTTGGTTGATAAATGATTGTGGTTTCCTCATCATGAACATTGAGATGTTATCAACAACAAGATCATGTCATTAGGAGAATGATATGGTGGACATACTCCTATAGATAAGCATAGCATAAAGATCAAGTCATTTCAATAGTTCAATTGCTATATGCTATCTGATACATAGTAACCTAATTCCTTCGACCATGAGATCATGCATATCACCTTTACCGAATGGATGCTTTGATGACATCAAACACCACACCGTAACAGGGTGGCTATAAAGGTGGCATTGAGTGTTCGGAAAGTATTGGTTGAGACACATGGATCAATAGTGGGATTTGTCCATCCATATGACGGATAGATATACTCTGGGCCCTCTCGGTGAAATGTCATCCAATTAGCTTGCAAGCATGTGACTGGCTCACAAGGGATCACATATCACGGGAATGAGAAAAGAGTACTTATCGGTAACGAGGTTGAACTGGGTATGCAGGGATACCGACGATCATAACCTCGGATAAGTAAACTATCGTGAGACAAAGGGAAATTGGTATCGTATGTAAGTGGTTCATTTGATCGCAAAGTAATCGTAGAAATATGTGGGAGCCATATGAATTTCCATATTCCTCTATTGGTTATTGTTCAGAGAAGTGTCTCGATCATGTCCGCATAATTCACGAACCGTAGGGAGACACACTTAAGGATTCGACGTTGTTTGAGTAGTTATGGAATGATGAGAAAGAAACCGAATGTTGTTCGGAGTATCGGATGGGATCCGGGATATCACGAGGAGATCCGGAATGGTCCGGAGAATAAGATTCATATAAGGAAAGTCCCGTTTCGGAGTTGGGGAATGATTCCGGTGTTTTCATCGGGAATGTTCTAGAAGGTTCCGGAATGTCCGGCACTCCGGGGGGGGGGGGGGGGAAGGGTACATGGATGTGTCATTACAAGTTGGTATGATTGCATCATGTACTAAGTTTTATCGCTGTTCCAAATGAAGGATTAATTCAAATCCTAGTTTGAAAAGTCAAATAGCTAAATTGAAAAGTCAAACGGCTAAATTTGGAAAGAGGAAAAGTGGAGGAAGTGGGAAACCGAGTTGGGGAGGGAATCCCTCCTCCAACCGGCGGCGCCACCTCCAAGCCGAGTTGGGGAGGGACTCCACTCCCTCCCCTTGGCCGCCGGCCCCTCCACCTATATAAGGAGGGGCAGGGCTCCCTCCTAGAGCACACAAGTCCCTCACCACAAACCCTAAAAGCTGTAGCCCACCATAGCCGCCGCCGCCCCCTTAGGGTTTTGCCCTAGCCGTCGACTTGGGGGTCCCCGAAACCCTAGTTGCCGGCTATATCACCTCCTCCTTGGTGTGTCTAAACCCTAGATCACCGAGGAGCTCTCTCATACTCCACCATACTCGCTCCGGCTTAAGGCGAAGCCCTGCGAGATCTTCCCTCTACTTCCGGTACCACGCCGTTGTGCTGCCGGAATCACGAGGAGAGTGCTACAACCTCCGCTGCCTGCTGGAACAAGGGAGAGGAAGGTCTTCGTCGAGTACCGAACGTGTGACCGACTGCGGGAGCGCTGCCGGAATGCAGCCGGAAGGATCGTCTACGCGATCTTGAGATCGGGAAGAGTACGACTACATCACCCACGAGAATCTGCTCTCGTTAATCACTTTGGAATCTTCGAGGGTGAGTTATTCCATCGACTCGTTGCTACAATCTAGTAGATAGATCTTGGCTTGTTTGTTTGTATGCGATAGAATTTTTTTGTTTTCCATGCTACGAAACCCTACAAGAGGTACTCCTCGTCCCCCGAGTTTGACGGGGGATCAACCCGAACGTGATCTTCCCCTGCCCTGCACAGAGGTGATGGCGATTCCTCGTCGGAGTTGTCCTCTGGCTCGGGTTCGTTCTGTTGAAGACGACGATGGAGGTACGGGGCACGCCAGAGGGAAAAGAAGACGCGGTTAGGTGCGCGGGGTCGTGGCGAGTATGCGCGTGAGAAAGAGAGGAAGAGGGGTGGTCTGGTCTTACCAGCTGTGCTCGTCGGAGCGGAGGCAGACGGTGGCGCTGCACTGGCGGTGTCGTTGTCGAGCTTGCAGGGCACGCGCGAGCGAGCTGACGGTACGGGAAGGTCCGCCAGGAGAGGGGGATCAAGTTCGTGTGCGCAAGGGAGCAAGGGGGGGCGTGGGCTGGCCGGAATCGCCGCGGGTGTTCGTCGGAGGCCGCGACAGTGCAAGGACGATTCGAGGCAGCCTGGTGGCGGAGAGGAAAGGGGGTCTGAGGGGAAATGGAGAGGGGGAGGAGGCGGTTAAGACGGCCAGGTCAGGGGAGGGATTAACTCGTGTGTTTATGCCAATTCATTCGCAATCAACGCCGTTAGAAACAGTAGAGGCGAGGTCAGCGGCGGGTGAGAACGAAGGGGGCTGGTGGTGGGGTCTCCTTGACAGCGGGAAAGAGAGATGCGGTGGGTCCAGGCAGTCAGCGAGTGAGTGGGTGAGTTCACTGGTTCTAATCGTTTTTCTGCGGGGAGGAGAGGAACTGGGCTAGATTGGGCCTAGTGGGCTCGCTGGCTGGTTGCATTTTTTTTTGCACTGAACGTTTTTTCTTTTTCCTTTTCTTTTTATTCTGTTTTGATTTTGATCAAACAATTCAAACACTCATTTGAATTCAAACCTTTGCCAAAATTTGTGTAGGTTTATATATTGTTTAGTAGCACATTCTGATGTCAATTTTGGAATAAAATTTTATTCTTTCTGGAGTCTTTTATTTATTCAAAATAAGCCCTTGTTTTAAATCAAATAGGATTTATTAATAATTTCAAACACCATTTAAATTCTTTAAACCTTCCAAATCTTTTTAGTAAGTTTTGTAGGGTTTCGTAGCATGGAAAACAAAAATTTTCTATCGCATACAAACAAACAAGCCAAGATCTATCTACTAGATTGTAGCAACGAGTCGATGGAATAACTCACCCTCGAAGATTCCAAAGTGTTTAACGAGAGCAGATTCTTGTGGGTGATATAGTCGTACTCTTTCCGATCTCAAGATCGCGTAGACGATCCTTCCGGCGCTGCGTTCCGGCAGCGCTTCCGCAGTCGGTCACACGTTCGGTACTCGATGAAGACCTTCCTCTCCCTTGTTCCAGCAGGCAGCGGAGGTTGTAGCACTCTCCTCGCAGTTCCGGCAGCACGACGACGTGGTACCGGAAGTAGAGGGGAGATCTTGCAGGGCTTCGCCTTAAGCCGGAGCGAGTATGGTGGAGTATGAGAGAGCTTTAGTGGTCTAGGATTTAGACACACCAATTAGAAGGCTCTAAACCGAAGGCTAGGGTAATTAGAAGCTCTAAACCGAAACGGCTCTAAACCGGAGGCTGTGGCTAGGGTTTAGATTTAGAGGATAGGAACTTGTGTGTCTAGAGGAGGGAGCCCTGCCCCTCCTTATATAGGTGGAGGGGCTGGCCGCGCCAAGGGGAGGGAGTGGAGTCCCTCCCCAACTCGGCTTGGGTGGTGGCCGCCGGTTGGAGGAGGTCTCCCTCCCCAACACGGTTTCCCACTCCTCCTCTTTTCCACTTTCCAATTTTAGCCGTTTGACTTTTCAAACTTGCTATTTGACTTTTCAATTTAGGATTCAATTTAATCCTTTATTTGGAACAGCGAGAACACTTAGTACAAGATGCAATCATTCCAATATGCAATGACACATTCATGTACCCCTTCCCCTCCGGAGTGCCGGACATTCCGGAACCTTCTAGAACATTCCCGATGAAAACACCGGAATCATTCCCCAAATCCGAAACAGGACTTTCCTTATATGAATCTTATTCTCCGGACCATTCCGGATCTCCTCGTGATATTCCGGATCCCATCCGAGACTCCGAACAACATTCGGTCTCTTTCTCATAATACCATAACTACTCAAACAACGTTGAATCCTTAAGTGTGTCTCCCTACGGTTCGTGAATTATGCGGACATGATCGAGACACTTCTCCGAACAATAACCAATAGAGGAATCTGGAAATTCATATGGCTCCCACATATTTCTACGATTACTTTGCGATCGAATGAACCACTTACATACGATACCAATTTCCCTTTGTCTCACGATAGTTTACTTATCCAAGGTTATGATCGTCGGTATCTCTGCATACCTAGTTCAACCTCGTTACTGATAAGTACTCTTTTCTCGTTCCCGTGATATGTGATCCCTTGTGAGCTAGTCACATGCTTGCAAGCTAATTGGATGACATTCCACCGAGAGGGCCCAGAGTATATCTATCCGTCATATGGATGGACAAATCCCACTCTTGATCCATGTGTCTCAACCAATACTTTCCGAACACTCAATGCCACCTTTATAGCCACCCTGTTACGGTGTGGTGTTTGATGTCATCAAAGCATCCTTCCGGTGATGGTGATTAACATGATCTCATGGTCGAAGGAATTAGGTTACTATGTATCAGAAAGCTTATAGCAAATGAACTATATTAAATGACTTGATCTTTATGCTACGCTTATCTATAGGAGTATGTCCATCACATCATTCTCCTAATGATATGACCCTATTGTTAACAACATCTCTATGTTCATGATCAGGAAACCATGATCATATATTAACCAACAAGCTAGTTTAACAAGAGGCTTTACTAGGGTCTCTTTTATGTTTACAAATCACACAAGTATTAATGTTTCCGGTTAATACAATTATAGCATGGTATGTAAACATTTATCATAAGTATGAAGATATGATAATAACCACTTTATTATTGCCTCTTGGGCATATCTCCAACAGTCTCCCACTTGCACTAGAGTCAATAATCTAGTTTCAAACCTTTGTGCATTCAACACCTATGGCTTTCCGGTGTTGTATGTACACGATTGCTAGTGGTCAACTGATCTCCGGATCTGACACTTCTAGGTCCGTGTGTAATTGCATGTCTTTGCGTCCCTACGCATCACTCATTCTCTAATGAGATGGATTTGTATAAATTTGGTCCTTTGGTGAGACCTTTAGTTCTTTGGGGTTAAAACATGTTGATAATATTGTCGTACAATATATCTTCATAGTATCATCCCTGCTGTGAACTACACCTAGTTTGATAACAAACTACTTGACACAAATGCCCTCTTTTGCTGCTATAATAGCAGTCATATACTTAGCCCTTTTGTTGTAGTATCTGTCACAATGTCTTAACTTTGGAACTCATCCAAATCTATTATGGAGCTCACTTTCCATTATATTGTGCCACCCTTAGTTTAGATTGAGATAAACTTAATTTGTACTCTGTGACAAAACTAGTATCAATGTAGTACTTTTACAATGAACTAACCATCTATTTTTCACTTCTACAAAACAATATACTCTTAGTTCTTCCATAAGATCATAAGAATATCCTTACTATCGTCCAATGATCATCTTATGAATCATTCTGGTATATGCTCACAACATTTTGAGCATAGGACATATCTGGATTTGTACATATCACAGTATGATTGATGTAAATACTCTTTGTGATTTCATGCATCAAGTATCAATCTATACTTGAATCTTTGTTTCACTTACCAAATGTCAATACACTTGAATATATCATCAATATTGAACTCATTCAATCCTTTCTGTGCGACAAGAACCTTTCTTGTAATTTCTATATTGAACTCATTCAATATATCATCTATGTACTTTCGGCACAACCATATTAGCGTCTATTGATGCCAAATATTTGGGTTGTGCCTAAGTCTTTCATCAGGATGAAATTCTTAATATGTGTTAATAAAAGATACATCATTTCCAATCAACAATATGTCCTCCACATAATGTATTAGAAATATGTCTTAGCGCTCCCACTTAATTTCTTGCAAATGCAAGCATCTTCATTGTCTCCGATGAAATTAAACTCTTTTAACAGTTTCATCATAGTGAAGATTCCAACTCCGCTATGCTTACTTCAACCATTGAAGTTTGCATATGCTTTTAACATCCTTTGAATTAATCAAAACCCTATGGACCATGTTATGCACATGTCCTAGGTAACAATTCTATTAGAAGAACTTGTTTTGTTTATTCAACTACCACATAACAAAATTATATGTAGTGGCTGCTACATTAATCCGTCTAGACTAAATATCGCTATGAAAGATCAAATCTTGTCATATTCAACCTTTGAACATTGTTTGAACTCTTTCCCAACATGTCGACTATTTCATAGATGTGAAACATCCATGTCTATTTCTTTATATATCCAAACACAACTGTAAGGTCTTACACCTTTCTCGAGGGTCCTTCAAGTTCAAAACTTGATTTCTCGTGTATGGAACTATCACGGATTTTATGGCTTCAAGCCATTTGATGGAGTCAGGGCTCATCATCGCTTCTTTGCATGTAGTCAGATCATTATTGTCAAATAATGATTTAACTCTCAAATCTCGGTATTTGATTGTTTACCCGACCTACTTGTTTCAATAGGAACTTAGATCTCTGTGACCGCAACCTTTGAGGTACGTGAGCCATGAGCATTGTTGCTGCCTCCGGAACACTTTTCGGCGCTGCGCAACTTTGCACATATAGCTAAGGTTCTTTTAACCTTATCAAAGTTCTATTGTCCTCCCACTTATCTTTTCACGAAAAATTCCTTCTCAAAGAAACTTGACGTTCTAAGTGACAAACACTTTTGTCTCCGGTGTTTATGGAGGAATACTTAACAGTTATACAAAGACAAGATCATCCGACTTTGGTTGCAAACATCTTTCTTATGCATAGCATACCAATGCTTAAGAAAGGACTACTTGGGTTTTATCCCAAACCATAACTTTATATGGTGTCATTTCAGCGGATTATGATGGAGCTCTTTTTAGTGGAAAACGGTATTCTCTAAAGCTTTTAATCTTTAAAATATTATGACAGTTTTAAGATTTATACCTTTGATCTTACCATGTCAAACAAGGTTTAATTACATATCTCGAACGCTCCATACCCTTATGGTGTTTCGGGAAATGCAAATCCGCGGAACGATTCCTTAAATCTTAGGTATTATGCTAAACTTGTAACTCAAATATCTTCCTTTATGATCTTTTATCATAAACTATTTATATTCTTGTTACAATGATTTTTCACTTCATCTTGAAAGACTTTGAACTTTTTCAAATGTTTCATACTTCATCCTTATTAAGTAAATATTCATATATTCACTCAAATTTTCGGAGAAAGCATATGAAGTTGAAATCCATCGCTCTTGACTACATATAATGGACTTCGTACAACAATATGTACAAGTTCCAATAAGCTAGTCTTTCATTCCCTTTCGGCCTATGAACGAAGTTTTAATTATCTCTAGGAAAGTTTCACAAGCGTCATTTGATCAAAAATCAAAAGACTCCAAAATTCCATACACATGGAGTTTCTTCATGTTTCTTTCCAATATAATTTAAACGGCGATGTCACTTCCTAAGTGATCTTTCAATCAATTTGTCTTTCGACATTTTTAGCACTAGTTTTATGGATGTGATTTATCCAACGAGATTTGTAAATCATCCATCTTTTATGGATTACGGCAATTATTTGAACAACCCTTTTGTTCTCATAATACCTGATAAAACAAATCTTGAAGGCAAGCTTTGATGTTTAACGAGCAACACAATAACCCTTTATTTGTTCTCGATGAACATCATCACATATTCTTTTGCTAGTTACTTAGGCCATTGTAGTTCATGAATTCTATTGTTTTGTATGACGATTCACACCAACGAATTCAGTATCAAATACTTAAGAACCACATTGTTTAATAAGCAAAGAATATAGCCATAACATGTATATCATCTATATACTTAAGCTGAACAATTCTAGTCTTTTCTTTTCTGCCATATACTTATGAGATTCTCTTTCAGTATTTCCTTTTCTTTTTGAAAGAATCTAT
Organism: Avena atlantica; assembly: GCA_910589765.1. Taxonomy (NCBI): domain Eukaryota; kingdom Viridiplantae; phylum Streptophyta; class Magnoliopsida; order Poales; family Poaceae; genus Avena; species Avena atlantica. The sequence goes on from OU342736.1 coordinate 512,015,534, forward strand.
CAACATCAATAGTGGAGTCATACATATGACACATAGTCCAAAGGGTGTATAGTTAAATACCAATGTCTTTGGACTTGCACTTTGAAGTCGATCACCATCATCAAATGTTTGGTGTTCTTTCAAATTCCTTTCTTTAGTAATCTCTTGGTGTAGTAAACATTTTACCTACATCAAATATTCACCTTTATCATGGAACCGTCCATGATCAAGCTACTTTTAGCTTATTACGATGAATTGCGAGTATAATGTTGTTATCCAAAACCTTTTGGAGGATTAGGACAACAAGTGTCTCCAACCTTTTTCAAATTCTCATCAAATATGAGAACTTGACTTTTGCCATATTATACTCTATCATGTTGCAACCAAAACTTCGTTTCAGATATCACAATATCTTCCACACATCATGGTTTCTGAAATAACTCTTTCAGATCCTAGATAACCTTGATATTAAGACAATCCTTTGAATATCAAGAATCATGGAGACAAACATGATACTCATATACTAACTCTTGGAATTGTCACACTTGCTTTAATACCAATTATTAAACTTCATGGAGTAACCGGAACTTACTGAAAGTTTGCAATAGGACTTTTAAACTTTAGATTAACACTTCAAAACAATACGATACCAGTTCGTAAAGTAACTAACCAGAATTCTATAGTTCTATCATCTCAATTATAACTAAGCGCAAGGTGGTAAATGGATGCCAATGACTACAACAACTATGCAAATTCACTTTGATTTAATTTATGATAAATAGTGTTCAACTTTTAATCATATTGCTGTTAAACTCCCACTCAAAACAATATCCCTCACATTGTTTTAGTGATCACATGAACCAAATCCACCACATCAAAACCGATCATCACGAGAGTTGATGTAGCTTCAATGGCGAACAATCATCATGTTCATCATATCTACTATATGACTCATGCTTTACCTTTCGGTGATCCGTGTTCCGAGACCATGTCTGTACATGCTAGGCTCGTCAAGATCAAACCTTAGCTTCCGCATGAGCAAATCTGGCTTGCTCACGTTGTATACACTTGCAGAATCTAACACACCCGATCATCACGTGGTGCTTCGAAACAACAAGCTTTAGCAACGGTGCTTACTAAGGATGAACACTTAAGAACTTGAAATTCATGTGCATGAGGGATCATCTTATAATGCTACCGTCGTAAACTAAACAATACAAGATGCATAAAAGGATTAACATCACATGCAATTCATAATATGTGATATGATATGGCCTTTCTTCTTGTGCTTCTGATCTCCATCTTCAAGCACGAACATGATCTCCATCATCACCGGCATTGCATCAAGGTCAATGACGCCGCTCCATGGTTGTCGTCCACCAGCTTCAACTATTACAACTACTTTGAATAGACACGCGGGTCTTAACAGAATTTAAAGACAACCATATGGCTCCTGCCGGTTGCCAACTTACAATAAGGAACATTGCATACATCAAATATAATCACAATCATGGCCATATCACATCACAGCACACCCCTTCAAAACAAAGTTAGACGCCTCTAATTTTCTTTGCATGTTTTACGTGGTTTGGGGCTTTCAATAAGTGTCGTTCTAACTTACGAACAAGAACCACAACATTGATACTAGTATTGTCAATCACCCGTTGTAAATTGAATCTTAACTATGTTGGGAGAAACAGGCACCCGCAAAGCCACTTATGCAATACAAGTTGCATGTCAAGCGTGGAGCAAGTCTCATGAACGATGTCATGTAAGGTTAGCCCGGGCCGCTTCATCCCACCATCCCGCAAGATGCAAATTACACAAGAAGCAATCAACAACAAAAGCATCAACGCCCACAATGACCATTGTGTTCTACTCGTGCAACAGATCTACATATAGACACGGCTCTGATACCACTGTAGGGTTTCGTAGCATGGAAAACAAAATTTTTCTATCGCATACAAACGAACAAGCCAAGATCTATCTACTAGATTGTAGCAACGAGTCGATGGAATAACTCACCCTCGAAGATTCCAAAGTGTTTAACGAGAGCACATTCTCGTGGGTGATGTAGTCGTACTCTTTCCGATCTCAAGATCGCGTAGACGATCCTTCCGGCGCTGCGTTCCGGCAGCGCTTCCGCAGTCGGTCACACGTTCGGTACTCGATGAAGACCTTCCTCTCCCTTGTTCCAGCAGGCAGCGGAGGTTGTAGCACTCTCCTCGCAGTTCCGGCAGCACGACGGCGTGGTACCGGAAGTAGAGGGGAGATCTCGTAGGGCTTCGCCTTAAGCCGCAGCGAGTATGGTGGAGTATGAGAGAGCTTTAGTGGTCTAGGATTTAGACACACCAATTAGAAGGCTCTAAACCGAAGGCTAGGTCAATTAGAAGCTCTAAACCGAAACGGCTCTAAACCGGAGGCTGTGGCTAGGGTTTAGATTTAGAGGATAGGAACTTGTGTGTCTAGAGGAGGGAGCCCTGCCCCTCCTTATATAGGTGGAGGGGCTGGCCGCGCCAAGGGGAGGGAGTGGAGTCCCTCCCCAACTCGGCTTGGGTGGTGGCCGCCGGTTGGAGGAGGTCTCCCTCCCCAACACGGTTTCCCACTCCTCCTCTTTTCCACTTTCCAATTTTAGCCGTTTGACTTTTCAAACTTGCTATTTGACTTTTCAATTTAGAATTCAATTTAATCCTTTATTTGGAACAGCGAGAACACTTAGTACATGATGCAATCATTCCAATATGCAATGACACATTCATGTACCCCTTCCCCTCCGGAGTGCCGGACATTCCGGAACCTTCCAGAACATTCCCGATGAAAACACCGGAATCATTCCCCAAATCCGAAACAGGACTTTCCTTATATGAATCTTATTCTCCGGACCATTCCGGATCTCCTCGTGATATTCCGGATCCCATCCGAGACTCCGAACAACATTCGGTCTCTTTCTCATAATACCATAACTACTCAAACAACGTTGAATCCTTAAGTGTGTCTCCCTACGGTTCGTGAATTATGCGGACATGATCGAGACACTTCTCCGAACAATAACCAATAGAGGAATCTGGAAATTCATATGGCTCCCACATATTTCTATGATTACTTTGCGATCGAATGAACCACTTACATACGATACCAATTTCCCTTTGTCTCACGATAGTTTACTTATCCAAGGTTATGATCGTCGGTATCTCTGCATACCTAGTTCAACCTCGTTACTGATAAGTACTCTTTTCTCGTTCCCGTGATATTTGATCCCTTGTGAGCTAGTCACATGCTTGCAAGCTAATTGGATGACATTCCACCGAGAGGGCCCAGAGTATATCTATCCGTCATATGGATGGACAAATCCCACTCTTGATCCATGTGTCTCAACCAATACTTTCCGAACACTCAATGCCACCTTTATAGCCACCCTGTTACGGTGTGGTGTTTGATGTCATCAAAGCATCCTTCCGGTGATGGTGATTAACATGATCTCATGGTCGAAGGAATTAGGTTACTATGTATCAGAAAGCTTATAGCAAATGAACTATATTAAATGACTTGATCTTTATGCTACGCTTATCTATAGGAGTATGTCCATCACATCATTCTCCTAATGATATGACCCTGTTGTTAACAACATCTCTATGTTCATGATCAGGAAACCATGATCATATATTAACCAACAAGCTAGTTTAACAAGAGGCTTTACTAGGGACTCTTTTATGTTTACAAATCACACAAGTATTAATGTTTCCGGTTAATACAATTATAGCATGGTATGTAAACATTTATCATAAGTATGAAGATATGATAATAACCACTTTATTATTGCCTCTTGGGCATATCTCCAACAAGTTTTTATTTGATTATTTGGGTGGCAAATAATTTATCTTGATATATTTGGAAAGTATTTAATATGATTCTTAAATCATTTGAATTGAGTTTTCATTTTAATTCCAATGGATTTAAATATAGTTTTAATACCCTAAAGTTTATTTGGAAGATTCCTTAATCTTATTTAAGTTGAATTAAATTACTTTTACTTCATCTGGGTAAATTCCAAATATCTTTTTCTATGAATTACTTAATTATTCTTATTAGAGATTTGCCTTTATTAAAAATAGGGATAGAATGGTTAATGCCATTTTTTTTTTTTGGAATTTCTTTATCCTTTTATTTTATTTGGATTTGGATTATATTCATTCCATTTGCTTATGGATTAGGCCAAGATTTATTTGGTCTTTTAAATTTCTTTATTTAATATTTCTTTCTTCATTTTATAAAAACCATATCTTTTTATTTATTGATCCAAACTTGGTGATTCCAATTTGTAAAATCTTGTCTAATATTTGCTTATATTTCTAAATGTCTTTAGGATTATTTGCTCACCATTTGGTATGGATTTGTAGAGAGGTTCTTTATGAGCTTTGGAAATTCAATTCCTTTATTTTATTAAATTCATAAGATTTTATCTATGGCTCCAAATTAAGTGAAAGCAATTTATATGGCTTTATAATATTTCTATTTGTCTTTCTTGATCATTTGTAAATTTTTGTAGACAAGATTTTATATGGATCAAATCCATAGGCTTGGGGATAACTTGGAAAATGATTTTATTCCATTATGGTTTAGGGTTTGGATTTATTTTCCAAGTGTTTAAATTTCAAGATACATTTATGAGGAAAGCATTTCTTTTGATTAGGAATTTGTTGAATTCAAACTTTAATTAAAGTTTGTTCAAGATGGGATTTTAAGTTTCCATTTAAAAACAAAGTTTCTTTTCACCCTAAAATTCAACAATAATTTATTTTGTTTATTTATTTTTCTCATAACAAGATTTGGAAAATCTTGGGATGTGACACTCTCCACTTCCATAGTGGATATACCCTGCAGGTTATCTGTCGAGCCATGGCTATCCTTCGGTAATAGACTAATCTCCAACGTATAGAGTTTCGTTACTTATTTATGGAGGGGTGTACGTGATTGGAGGACACAACGTTGGATATTTTCATCCGACATGGATGTCAGCGTGATCTACGGATAGACCATTTATTTATTAGCATGTTTTGTAATACTGGTATTTTTGTTTTGGTCACAAGTTGTATGATTGATTGGCTGTGTGCATCCTATCTATAATGCGGAGGCCAGGTGTAAAATTATTATATGTAATTAATAAAGCGCCTATTTCCAAATAAAATAAAATATAAATGATACATCCAAATTAATTAGACTGTTGCAAGGAAATTTGAGTAGTTAGAGACAATGAAGAAGAGCAACGTACATTACGATCTGCAGGATGCGTATATTTACTTAGATATTACAGTATATATGCTAGTAGATGGATATTACAATTTAACGTAGAGGAGAACCGGCAAGTCACGCATGCATGCATGCACGCACACAGCGCGGTGTATTTATTTATTTATACTTACATACATACGTAGTAGTAGCACGCGCCAGCGCGAGCTCATAGATATATAACAAGAATATACTTTATAGTACAAGTAGAGAGTATTTAGAGGTCTTCCTCGTTCTCGTCGTCCGTGAGTTTTTGATAATACTTGAGGAGCGGGACAATTTTCTTTGCGCACTCTCTATCCATGATGCCTGTCTCCTCATCCACATTGGAAAAATTATTCGTCATAACGGCCTTGGAGATCTTAGCCCAGTAGCTCGGTGATTGTCCCCGCCGTTCCTTCTTTGAACTTCTTCTTTACAACATGATCACCAAGGTCGCCAGCATGCTCTTGGGCTCCCCAAACGGGCTGTCCTCCTCCTCCTCCTCCTCCTTTTCCTCCTCCTCCTCCTCGGTGGTGACCTTATATTTCGCCAGCTCATCCACGGCATAACTCATTTGGTTACGGCCCACTTGGATTTTATACAGTTTTTCGCTGGGGATGAGTTCCTGGTACGAGCCGCCAAAGCCAAGGAACTTGGAGCCGGGGATGAGGTTGGATAGCTTGTCGTTGTTGAACTCCCACCACACCCCAGCCGAGTTCTTGAAGCCGACGAGGTAGAGGTTATCCATGCGTATGGCCAGCGTTAGAGCGCTTGTCTCGGTGTGGAGGACGATGTGGAACCAGAACTTAGGGATCCTCTCCTCCTTTGGTAGCACCGGCGGTATGCTGACATCAGAAGGGTCGCAGTAGTCGATCACGTGCGGCAGCACGGTTCTGTTGATGAAGTCACCGTAGTAGTCAACCCACACCTCAAATCGTCGGAGGCATTTTTGTTGACCTGTTACGAATATATCCTTTGATGTGTCTATTCAGCCTTCCGAACGGCATCATGCTTCGCAGAAACGGAGGCCCGAGTTGGACGATATCCTCCATGACGTGGAGTAGCAGATGAGGTCTGAGTTGAACGTATCCCTTGTAGGGCATGAGCCTCGAGTATCTGGCGTCTTCCACCCCCGGCCCACCTCAATTACTCGAGGCGCATCTAACAGTGATGTGCCTACAATATTGAAAATTACCAAGGCACATATCATCTAGTGCGCCTCTAGTGTATACGCCTCGAGTAATTCAACTACTTGAGACGCATATGGCGTTGGTGCGCCTCGAGTAAGTGGGGGCGGCGAGATATGGTCCGTACATGATATATAGGAGACGCATCCCTCACGGATGCGCCTTCAGTATACAAATATAGACGGCACACGCTTTACCCATGCGTCTTGTATATTTTAGTGGAGGCGCATTTGTTTGGGATGTGCTTCCTATAAGCATGTCTCCTATAGGGTTTTTCCTAGTAGTGTATATAGTGTCGTCTTAGTATTTTAATTATTGGCCGTTGGAACAAGCAGTAAGAACCAAAAATATGAACGGTATTGGGTAAACACAAAAATCACAGGGATGGGGTAACGGGTAAGCGAGCCAAGTAGAATGCACAAGATATGTATTTGTGCATATCACAAGTACATGGAACCTAGGATAGTTGTCATCGTTCTCTTATTCTTCGTTGTCTTCCATAATAACCCCTCTTTCTCCGTGTTTGGTACAACAATTGTAGCCGAACGGACAAAAAAGGTGAGTGTGAAGGATTTTTGAGGAAGAGTAATCCTTCTGATTCCGATATTTAACGCATGGGCAACACATAAAACCATTCTACTTGCTTGCCTTAGCCATATCGAGAATAGAATGCATGCCTTTAAGGAACTCGCTAGTGTGTCGGTCAGCGTATATCCATGGCTGGCTCATCTGCATTATATAAGTATATCAAAGGCAATCATGATATTGAAATTAGTACCTATCTAAAAATAAAAGAACACAACGATACTTTGGCTCCGGATGAGACGACATACTATGTACTAAAACTATGCATTGATTTAAAAACTTTCTACTCCATCTTTAGTCCCGGTTGGAGACACCATCCGAAATTAAACATTTAGATGTTTTTAATTGTGGGTGGCTGTAACACCCTTCGAATCGGCCCTATGCAAGTTTTAGCGAAACCCGCCAAACCCGCATAGAAACGATTCAAAGGTGCCCACCAGGCACTTTCGTGCGGGTGGAAAACGAAGTAATAACATTACACAACAGTCCTCGATGGGACCCACAGAATAGATATATATATACAACACGACTCCATGAGTCAAGAATACAGATATACAGAACAAAGATCCAAATCACCTTGAAAACGATAGAGCGTCCAGCTACGGACAAGATGCAAATGGGGCTAAGAGCCCTGAAGAATAACCAATGGCGTCCATAACCCTGCCCAGGCCAAGCCGGAAGGGTAACCCTGCTAACGACGTCGATCTCAAAACCTGCTCAAACAAAAAGGGGTGCCGACAAAGGGCAAAGGAAAAAGAGAGAGCGGTCAGTACTGAGGCCAGTACACGGCGAGACTAGAATTCGGCGGTCCTCGCCTACATAGGTATGGTGGACTGAGCGGCAGCGCAGCATGCACTAAACAACCTATAGAGACTCGATACAACTGTCGGCTATCAGAGAGGGATAAGAAAGACCTATTCGGAACCAACCTGATAATACCACCAAACAAACCCGTCCTGGTATTTCCCCCTCGAAACCAAACGAGGAAGTCAACCGAGGAACTCACACAGTTGGCAGTTTTATTTATTCAGTTATCGTTGCAGCAATTACTAGTCAGGTATAGATAGTCGTCCTGATATAATAAGCAGTGGGCACTTTTAGTTATCCATTCCGTTGTAGTTGCAACACTTACTAGTCAGATACATTTAGCACGAGATAACCCCAAAACCCAGCAGTTGTTGGTACTTTTATTTAGCCATTCCGTTGTAATGAAGCTGATTACTAGTCATATCGGATACAAGTCAAATTATAACAGTAAACTTTAGTTATAGTTGTCTATGATCAAGAACTGTGCTCAAAGTCGTCCATAACCGCGGACACGGCTTCTCGAAAAGATTTAACCCTGCAGGGGTGCACCAAAGTATCCACACGCACTTCGACCTTTTTTGCCAGATCAGTTAACATACACCCATCGGTATGTCGGCGGGGCCTAAGTCATGACGTTTCCCAGACCCAAAGCAAGCACGGGGGGCCACCCCACTAAGTACACCCGCAACAAAGTCGGCCGGTCTCCGAGACGGACTCAGGGTTTGCGCCAGTGGCTGTAAACGACAGGGAATCCCAAAACTGGGCCTGTCGATACCGCGAAAACACTCCGCTTCCAAAACAGTACAGGTGCTATCCATCGCACAATTTAAATAAAGGAGTAAAGCATGGCATAAGTACAGGATAGTAATAAAGCCCCAAACTAATTGTGCCCCCAGTACAGTACTTTGAAATCAGGTACTAAATCGATGGGGTGCCCATACATCCCACATGTGGTTAGCTGTAACACCCTTAGAATCGACCCTATGCAAGTTTTAGCGAAACCCGCCAAACCCGCATAGAAACGATTCAAGGGTACCCACCAGGCACTTTCGTGCGGGTGGAAAACGAAGTAATAACATTACACAACAGTCCTCGATGGGACCCACAGAACAGATATATACAACAGCGACTCAACGAGTCAAGAATACAGATATAATATACAAAGATCCAAATCACCTTGAAATCAATAGAGCGTCCAGCTACAGACAAGATGCAAATGGGGCTAAGAGCCCTGAAGAATAACCAATGGCGTCCATAACCCTGCCCAGGCCAAGCCGGAAGGGTAACCCTGCTAACGACGTCGATCTCAAAACCTTCTTAAACAAAAGGGGTGCCGACAAAGGGCAAAGGAAAAAGAGAGAGCGGTCAGTACTGAGGCCAGTACACGGCGAGGCTAGAATTCGGCGGTCCTCGCCTACATAGGTATGGTGGACTGAAGCGGCAGCGGCAGCATGCACTGAACAACCTATAGAGACTCGATATAACTGGCGGCTATCAGAGAGGGGTAAGAAGGACCTACTCGGAACCAACCTGATACGAACACCAAACAACCCATCCTGGTATTCCCCCTCGAGACCAAACGAGGAAGTCAACCGAGGAACTCACACAGTTGGCAGTTTTATTTATTCGGTTATCGTTGCAGAAATTACTAGTCAGATATAGATAACCGTCCTGATAAATAAACAGTGGGCACTTTAAATTAACCATTCCGTCATAGTTGCAACACTTACTAGTCAGATACAAATAGCATGAGACATCCCAAAACCCAGCAGTTGTTGGTACTTTTAGTTAGCCATTCCGTTGTAGTGAAGCGAATTACTAGTCATATCGGATACAAGTCAATTTGTAACAATAAACTTTAGTTATAGTTGTCTATGATCAAGCACTGTGCTCCAAGTCGTCCATAACCGCGGACACGGCTTCTCGAAAAGATTAAACCCTGCAGGGGTGCACCAAAGTATCCACAGGCACTTCGACCCTTTTTGCCAGATCAGTTAACATACACCCATCGGTATGTCGGCGGGGCCTAAGTCACGACGTTCCCAGACCCAAAGCAAGTACATGGGGGCCACCCCACCAAGTCGACACCCGCAACGAAGTCGGCCGGTCTTCGAGACGGACTTAGGGTTTGGGTAGACGGCAGTGAACGACAGCAAATCCCCAAACGGGGACTGTCGACACCGCGAAAACGTGTCCCGATCCTAAACAGTACAGTGTGCTCCTCGCACAATCGTAAATAAAGCAGTAAAGCATGGCATAAGTACAGGATAGTAAATAAAACCTCAAACTAGTTTGTGGCCCCCAGTACAATACTTTGAAATCAGGTAATAATCAATGGGGGGCCCATATCTCCCCACCTGTGGTTAGCGCGCTCGATTTCGGAACAGGTGTCAAGAACTCGGGTCCTACGGGACAGAAGTGGGCGGTCGGAAACCAAATATTATCTATCACCCACCGATGCCTCTGCTTAATTCAATTTTAGTTGTTAAACAGGAATTAAAGTGAACGATAAGTAAAGTTATGATCCTCTCCAACATCAACATGCGGCAATTCTCCAACAATTGTGGTACAGGACGACACGCAAAAACACTTGAGCAAGCGACTACGACACGCGGTCCAACTATCTACCAAACAACAGGTAATAGGATGTGTCCAAGGCTATATATGGCTGCAAGGGATATCACGGGTACGATAACTAAAGCATCGCAACACAGATAGCAATAGATCAACAGGAGGGAATAAATACTATAAAAGTAAGATAGGTAGAAAGAGGGAGATGCTCGCCTGAAAACATTGCCGAAGGGTTCATCAGAAGATCGGGCGAAGCTCACATCAACTCAACGGCCTTATCCGCGAAGAAGCAAAACACTAGAAGAAACACCGGATGCAGTATTTAATACAACGGCAGAAGATCGGCATGATGCATGTATGATGCATGGCATGGCAAGGTGCGATGCAATTAGATCATATTAAGCGGAACCGGGGTCCCGACAATTAATTAAACGGTTCAAGTTATTTATCTACCCCGCAATTTAAATTGTTGTATTAACAAGGCAAGATATGACAACGGTTCGATGCACAAATTTAAATGAGGCCAATGTAAGACTAGATTTGCCCGCATATGGGCCCCATATTTAATTATTAGGTGAATCGGCATAAGGCCCCCAAACCACAACATGACAAGTATGCATGCAAGTATGACAATTTAATATGCGACAGGTAAGGTTATATTGATAAAATAGGGCTCGAGAAGAAAGGGGTCACACATAGGGTTCGGCGAGCTTGGAGTTCCGGGGTCGGTCTCAGGGTTCGGATCTGGGGGTTCGACGGGGAACGGCTCAACATTATCGGGTTCGGTACGGGAGGAAGGTCTTGTCGCAACCGGATAACCGGACTTGGTTCGGTGTCGATCTTGTAGTCATGAAGATCTTGTCGGGTCCGCGCCCTCGAGTCGATCTTGGCGTCCGGGGGAGTTCGTCGGGGTTCAGGGTTCCGTGTCGAAGGCCTTGGCGTTACGCCTCCTCGTGAGGGTCTCGGGGCGTCGAATCCGGGAAGGAGAGCTTGGTGGTCTTCACGTTCGGACTTCGCCTCCGGGACGGTCCTTGGCGTTCCGTGTAGAAGATCTTGTTCGGTTCCCTGTCGTGGGCGTTGTGGTACTTGTTTCGTTCCTTGATGATGGCTTGGATTGGCACCGATCTGGTAGCTGGGTCCTCGGAAACACTTGGAGCGACCTCGAGATGCTAGCGCACAGATACTAGAGAAAACAGATACACACACGCGCACATGAGGTTACAGAGGGGAACCGGCGGACGGCTCGTAGCAAGCACGCAAGCGGCAGCGCTGCGGGGTTCGGTGACGTACGGAGGCCGACGGGGCGCGCCAGACGGAGGCAGAGGACGGCAAGGCACCGACGGCGAGGGGAGGCGGCCGCGGGCGCCGTCGGGTCCGAGCGGCGGAGGCAGGTGCTGCTGCTGCGGCCTGCGGGGGTGGGGCAGGCGCTCGCCTGCGAGGGAGGCGTCGGGTGGTGGAGGGCGGAGGTGAGGCGGCTCTGGCGAGGAGGGAGGGAGCGGGCCGGCGGGCGCGGCGGCGCAGACGCCCGGCGGACGCGTGCTGCGAGGGGGAAGCGGCGAGGTGCGGAGAGAGCGGGCGCGGAAGGAGCTTGGGGAAAAGCGGAGGCGGGCCGGGGCCGGGCGGCGGAGGTGCGGCGGGGGAGAGGGAGCCGGCGACGAGGGGGCGGAGGCGAGCTTGAGCCGGCGGGAGCGAGCGGGGCGGCGCGCCGGCGAGGGGAGAGGAGGGAGCGGTGGCGGCGGCTGGAGGCTGCAGGGGCGCACGCGGGGTCGCTGAGGGAGGCCGTCGGAGGGAGGGGAGAGGCCGGCGGGCGCGGCGGCGGCTGGGTGCCTGGGGAAGACGCGGGGGAGGAGGAAGAAAGGGAGGAGGGAGAGAACGTGGGCGCGGGGCTGGGCAGGCGTGCGTGGGTCCGGTGGGACCCGGGGCCCACGGGTAGGGAGAGGGTGCGTGTGTTGCCTGGGTGCATGCGTGTGCTGAGAGAGAGAGGGAAGAGAGAGAGGGCCAAGTGGCGGCGTCTGAGTGGTTGAGGGATAGGGAGAGGGTGAGGTGGCAGATGGTGATAGGCCAGGGTGATGTGGAGGGGGGTATGGGTAGATAGGTTGGTAGGTTTAGTAATTAGGTGGACCGATTAAATTTCTGGGGCGGTCGTTCGGGCCAACCGGCCCGTTCGACTGCCCCTACTGAAAATAATTCAAAGTTTTATTTAATTTAAACAGGGCCTTGGCAACCCGATAACAGGCAAAACAAAATAATCCGGAGACCCGGGGTTTGCGTTTGAATTAAGACGGGGCGTTTAGAAAACATGAACCGGTTTTTCCGCACATAATTTTATGCAAGCAATTGCAAGATGATGACGATGCTCAAATGCAATGTGGCATGATGACATGAGCATGCGGTCATGATGATGCAATGCACAAAAACAACGCGATTTTCTAGTAGTGGTTTTGCGGGACGCCACAATTCGACACCACTAACAATGGATCTCGCCCTCGAGATCCGCCTCATGGTACCGGAAGGAAGGTCGGCGATCTGCATCTTCTCGCATCGTGTAGGTCTTCGCGGCACCACTAACAATGATGCTTTCTTCGTCTTGAAAACGGCGACACCACCAACAAGATGTCGTTGATCCCGTTCGTCAAGAGAACACTCCGGAGAAACAACGGACGAAGTTAGAGGTAAGGCCACCTCTAACTTTCATGGACGGAGTAAATTGCATCGATCCACCATTCAATATACAAAGCAAATGATAAGAGTAGTTGTATGGTCGCGACTCCATCCCGCACTCAAAGCATTACTCTGTACACGAACAGATAGATTATGCAACCAACCCTCAGGATTCAGACTGAAGATCTCGACGAGCGAGGTTCGGAAACAAAGGAGTGATGCAGACTCTGCATCGGATCTGGCGTAGAGGATGTCGTCGCGTCGGAAAACACCGGAAGGCACAAACAAGGAACAAAGAATGGTACCACAGTAGACGGGTTCATCAGGCAGCTTGAGCACCGGATGATAGAACGCCGTTATCAGAGGAGGAAGCGAAACCCTGAAGGTACGACGGAACCCGACCACGAGAAATCCTGGACTCGAAGAAAAGATAAGAGAGCGGATTCAAAACACGTCGAGATAAGAGGAGAATAGCAAAGGGGTAAGAAGTAAAATCAGACCTAATCAGAACTATCCAACCGATTTTGCAAAATAGTTTTGGACACTCTACTTCGGCCGTTAGCTAGGTTATCCTACAGGCTGGACTTGTGGGGTATCGCAACTGCTGAGCTCTGATACCACTCTGTAACACCCTCAGAATCGACCCTATGCAAGTTTTAGCGAAACCCGCCAAACCCGCATAGAAACGATTCAAGGGTGCACACCAGGCACTTTCGTGCGGGTGGAAAACGAAGTAATAACATTACACAACAGTCCTCGATGGGACCCACAGAACAGATATATACAACAGCGACTCAACGAGTCAAGAATACAGATATAATATACAAAGATCCAAATCACCTTGAAATCAATAGAGCGTCAAGCTACGGACAAGATGCAAATGGGGCTAAGAGCCCTGAAGAATAACCAATGGCGTCCATAACCCTGCCCAGGCCAAGCCGGAAGGGTAACCCTGCTAACGACGTCGATCTCAAAACCTGCTTAAACAAAAGGGGTGCCGACAAAGGGCAAAGGAAAAAGAGAGCGGTCAGTACTGAGGCCAGTACACGGCGAGGCTAGAATTCGGCGGTCCTCGCCTACATAGGTATGGTGGACTGAAGCGGCAGTGGCCGCATGCACTGAACAACCTATAGAGACTCGATATAACTGGCGGCTATCAGAGAGGGGTAAGAAGGACCTACTCGGAACCAACCTGATACGAACACCAAACAACCCATCCTGGTATTCCCCCTCGAGACCAAACGAGGAAGTCAACCGAGGAACTCACACAGTTGGCAGTTTTATTTATTCGGTTATCGTTGCAGAAATTACTAGTCAGGTATAGATAACCGTCCTGATAAATAAACAGTGGGCACTTTAAATTAACCATTCCGTCATAGTTGCAACACTTACTAGTCAGATACAAATAGCATGAGACATCCCAAAACCCAGCAGTTGTTGGTACTTTTAGTTAGCCATTCCGTTGTAGTGAAGCGAATTACTAGTCATATCGGATACAAGTCAATTTATAACAATAAACTTTAGTTATAGTTGTCTATGATCAAGCACTGTGCTCCAAGTCGTCCATAACCGCGGACACGGCTTCTCGAAAAGATTAAACCCTGCAGGGGTGCACCAAAGTATCCACAGGCACTTCGACCCTTTTTGCCAGATCAGTTAACATACACCCATCGGTATGTCGGCGGGGCCTAAGTCACGACGTTCCCAGACCCAAAGCAAGTACATGGGGGCCACCCCACCAAGTCGACACCCGCAACGAAGTCGGCCGGTCTTCGAGACAGACTTAGGGTTTGGGTAGACGGCAGTGAACGACAGCAAATCCCCAAACGGGGACTGTCGACACCGCGAAAACGTGTCCCGATCCTAAATAGTACAGTGTGCTCCTCGCACAATCGTAAATAAAGAAGTAAAGCATGGCATAAGTACAGGATAGTAAATAAAACTTCAAACTAGTTTGTGGCCCCCAGTACAATACTTTGAAATCAGGTAATAATCAATGGGGGGCCCATATCTCCCCACCTGTGGTTAGCACGCTCGATCTCGGAACATGTGTCAAGAACTCGGGTCCTACGGGACAGAAGTGGGCGGTCGGAAACCAAATATTATCTATCACCCACCGATGCCTCTGCTTAATTCAATTTTAGTTGTTAAACAGGAATTAAAGTGAATGATAAGTAAAGTTATGATCCTCTCCAACATCAACATGCGGCAATTCTCCAACAATTGTGGTACAGGACGACACGCAAAAACACTTGAGCAAGCGACTACGACACGCGGTCCAACTATCTACCAAACAACAAGTAATAGGATGTGTCCAAGGCTATATATGGCTGCAAGGGATATCACGGGTACGATAACTAAAGCATCGCAACACAGATAGCAATAGATCAACAGGAGGGAATAAATACTATAAAAGTAAGATAGGTAGAAAGAGGGAGATGCTCGCCTGAAAACATTGCCGAAGGGTTCATCAGAAGATCGGGCGAAGCTCACATCAACTCAACGGCCTTATCCGCGAAGAAGCAAAACACTAGAAGAAACACCGGATGCAGTATTTAATACAACGGCAGAAGATCGGCATGATGCATGTATGATGCATGGCATGGCAAGGTGCGATGCAATTAGATCATATTAAGCGGAACCGGGGTCCCGACAATTAATTAAACGGTTCAAGTTATTTATCTACCCCGCAATTTAAATTGTTGTATTAACAAGGCAAGATATGACAACGGTTCGATGCACAAATTTAAATGAGGCCAATGTAAGACTAGATTTGCCCGCATATGGGCCCCATATTTAATTATTAGGTGAATCGGCATAAGGCCCCCAAACCACAACATGACAAGTATGCATGCAAGTATGACAATTTAATATGCGACAGGTAAGGTTATATTGATAAAATAGGGCTCGAGAAGAAAGGGGTCACACATAGGGTTCGGCGAGCTTGGAGTTCCGGGGTCGGTCTCAGGGTTCGGATCTGGGGGTTCGACGGGGAACGGCTCAACGTTATCGGGTTCGGTACGGGAGGAAGGTCTTGTCGCAACCGGATAACCGGACTTGGTTCGGTGTCGATCTTGTAGTCGTGAAGATCTTGTCGGGTCCGCGCCCTCGAGTCGATCTTGGCGTCCGGGGGAGTTCGTCGGGGTTCAGGGTTCCGTGTCGAAGGCCTTGGCGTTTCGCCTCCTCGTGAGGGTCTCGGGGCGTCGAATCCGGGAAGGAGAGCTTGGTGGTCTTCACGTTCGGACTTCGCCTCCGGGACGGTCCTTGGCGTTCCGTGTAGAAGATCTTGTTCGGTTCCCTGTCGTGGGCGTTGTGGTACTTGTTTCGTTCCTTGATGATGGCTTGGATTGGCACCGATCTGGTAGCTGGGTCCTCGGAAACACTTGGAGCGACCTCGAGATGCTAGCGCACAGATACTAGAGAAAACAGATACACACACGCGCACATGAGGTTACAGAGGGGAACCGGCGGACGGCTCGTAGCAAGCACGCAAGCGGCAGCGCTGCGGGGTTCGGTGACGTACGGAGGCCGACGGGGCGCGCCAGACGGAGGCAGAGGACGGCAAGGCACCGACGGCGAGGGGAGGCGGCCGCGGGCGCCGTCGGGTCCGAGCGGCGGAGGCGGGTGCTGCTGCTGCGGCCTGCGGGGGTGGGGCAGGCGCTCGCCTGCGAGGGAGGCGTCGGGTGGTGGAGGGCGGAGGTGAGGCGGCTCTAGCGAGGAGGGAGGGAGCGGGCCGGCGGGCGCGGCGGCGCAGACGCCCGGCGGACGCGTGCTGCGAGGGGGAAGCGGCGAGGTGCGGAGAGAGCGGGCGCGGAAGGAGCTTGGGGAAAGCGGAGGCGGGCCGGGGCCGGGCGGCGGAGGTGCGGCGGGGGAGAGGGAGCCGGCGACGAGGGGGCGGAGGCGAGCTTGAGCCGGCGGGAGCGAGCGGGGCGGCGCGCCGGCGAGGGGAGAGGAGGGAGCGGTGGCGGCGGCTGGAGGCTGCAGGGGCGCACGCGGGGTCGCTGAGGGAGGCTGTCGGAGGGAGGGGAGAGGCCGGCGGGCGCGGCGGCGGCTGGGTGCCTGGGGAAGACGCGGGGGAGGAGGAAGAAAGGGAGGAGGGAGAGAACGTGGGCGCGGGGCTGGGCAGGCGTGCGTGGGTCCGGTGGGACCCGGGGCCCACGGGCAGGGAGAGGGTGCGTGTGTTGCCTGGGTGCATGCGTGTGCCGAGAGAGAGAGGGAAGAGAGAGAGGGCCAAGTGGCGGCGTCTGAGTGGTTGAGGGATAGGGAGAGGGTGAGGTGGCAGATGGTGATAGGCCAGGGTGATGTGGAGGGGGGGTATGGGTAGATAGGTTGGTAGGTTTAGTAATTAGGTGGACCGATTAAATTTCTGGGGCGGTCGTTCGGGTCTAACCGGCCCGTTCGACTGCCCCTACTGAAAATAATTCAAAGTTTTATTTAATTTAAACAGGGCCTTGGCAACCCGATAACAGGCAAAACAAAATAATCCGGAGACCCGGGGTTTGCGTTTGAATTAAGACGGGGCGTTTAGAAAACATGAACCGGTTTTTCCGCACATAATTTTATGCAAGCAATTGCAAGATGATGACGATGCTCAAATGCAATGTGGCATGATGACATGAGCATGCGGTCATGATGATGCAATGCACAAAAACAACGTGATTTTCTAGTAGTGGTTTTGCGGGACGCCACATTAGCGCGCTCGATCTCGGAACAGGTGTCAAGAACTCGGGGTCCTACGGGACACAAGTGGACGGTTAACAACCAAATAACATCTATTGCCCACATGTGCCTCTGCTTACCTACTTCAATTTTAGTTGTTAAACAGTAATTAAAGTGATGATCATCTCCAATAATAAACTCACGGCAATACTTCAACAACCGGGGTACTGGATGACACGCAACAGCACTTGAGCAAGCGACTACGACGCGCAAGTCCAACTATCTACCAAACAACAGGTAATAGGATGTGTCCAAGGCAATATATGGCTGCAAGGGATATCACGGGTACGAAAACTAGAGCATCGCAACACAGATAGCAATAGATCAACAGGAGGGAATAAATACTATAAAAGTAAGATAGGTAGAAAGGGGGGAGATGCTCGCCTGAAAAACATTGCCGAGGGTTCATCCGAAGATCGGGTCGATACTCGCATCAACTCATTGGCCTAATCCGCGAAGAAGCAAAACACTAGAAGAAACACCGGATGCACTATTTAATACTACGGCAAAAGATCGGGCATGATGCATGTATGATGTATGACATGGCAGGCATGCAATGCACAGACAATATTAAACGGAACCGGGGTCCCGACAATTATTTAGGTGGTTCATGTTGTTTAACTACCCCGCAATTTAAATGTTGTAATAACAAGGCAAGATAAGTTACCGGTTCGCTACACAATTTAAATGAGGCCAATATAAGACTAGATTTGTCCGCATATGGGCCCCATATTTAATTATATGGTGAATCGGCATAAGGCCCCCAATCCACATTATGCATGCGAGATGAACAATTAATATGCAACAAGTTTATATTTCATTTTGTAAAAATAGGGCTCGGGAAGGAATCACACATCGAGGTTCAGAAGATCTTGGTTCCGAGGTTCGGGATTCGGTCTCAGGGTTCGGATCTGGGGTTCGGCCTCGGCGGGATCGGTCTCGGGGTTGGATTCAAGGTGAAGAGCTTGGCGTTCCGGGAATAAGGACTTGGCGTGGCGTCGGGGGGCACATCGGACTCGTCCTGGTCGGTGCCGATCTTGTTGTCGAGAAGACCTTGTCGGATCCGCGGGTCGGGTAGGACTTGACGTCCGGGGTGAAGAACTTGGCGTATCCACGTCGGCGATCTTGGCGTTCGAGTTCTTGACTTTGCATCCGGGTCGGCGCGCTCGAAGTCTCGGCCTTCGGAAGATCTTGAGGTGCCGGCGGGATCGGTCTTCGCAAACGGGTCCGTGGATCCATGATCGAGGGTCTTTGGGCGCCGGGAACAAGCTTCGGAATCCGTGAGGCGATCCTGGCGCTCGACGTCCGTGAGGGAGTCCTTGGGGTCCAGGATGGAGATCTTGTCGGTGGTCTTGGCGTTCAAAACTTGGGATGCTACGTTCATCGACTTGGACTTGAGTCGCACCAGGGAAGCGAAGGTGAACATCACCACGAGAAGCGACCATACGGATACGAGCACCTTGGACTATCTGAACTGCGGCAGATGCACATCCTGCCAAAGAGGAAGAAGAACCAGTGTTGGGACTCCTGGTGCTAAACAGAAGAGGCCGACGCGGGGCGACGGGATGGGTCCCGCGGGGGAGGTGGGTCCAGGCGGGGCAGGCTGCTGCGCGCGGGAAGGAGAGGCGAGGGGCTCGGGGAGCGAGCTCGCGGGCGCAGGCGCGACCGCATGCGGAGGACCAAGCGGAGGCGCACAGCCAGACGCGATGGCGGCGGCCGGTACTTGGATGGCGGCGAGAGAGAGAGAGGCCGGGGAGCTGAGGGAGCCTGGCGGCGAGCGCGGGGCTCGGGGAGAGATTCTGCCGGCCGGAGGGCACCACAGGAGGAGGGAGAAGGGGCGGGGCGGGGACCCACGACGGCGCGGCCTGCAGATGGAGGGCGGGGCCGACGAGGAGCGGAGGGCGTGGGCGGTTGAGGACGGCAGCAGGGGCGGCCTCGGGGAGGGCGCGCCCGAGCGGCGGGAGGAAGGGTCGTCGTCGTCGGGGAGGAGGAAGAGAGCGCGGAGGGGAGGTGGGTCTAGGCGACGATGAGCGGCGTCAGGGGTGAGCTCCCTGGCGACTTTGCGGGCAACGGCGGGTGAGGTCGGCCGGAGGGTGCTGTGGCGGTGGCTCGACGGGGACGGGGAGGCGAGGTTGGGGGTTCGGAAGCGGCGGCGCCATGGGGACGCGAGGACGGAGCGAGGAGGCAGCGCTCGAGAGAGAGGCACGCGAGGAAGGGGAGAGGAGCAGGAGTGAAACGAGGGAGGCGTGCGCGTGTTCGGTTGGTGGGACCAGGCTGCAGGCGCGGCTGGTTCCTGCGTGCGTTGTGTGCGTGCTCTGTGTGTGTGCGGTGTGTTGCTGGGGCCAGGGAGGGGGTGGGTTGCGTGCGTGGTGGGTGAGGGAGTGGGCTGTGGGGAGAGGGAGAGAGTGGGGATGAGGTGGCAGCGGTTGAGTGGTGGGGAGGAGGGATGAGGGTGAGGTGGCGAGAGAGGATTGGGTGGGGTGAGGTGGAGGGGGTTTGGGTAGACTAGGATTGGGTAGGAATAGATTAGGGTTTGGCCGATCGGGGTGGTAGGTGGCCTGGCTTTTGGGCCGGGCTGCCTCCCCCGATCAAAACAATTGTATTTAAAAATATTGTTTATTTTAGTTTTAGTAAAAGATTTTGTAATTAGTTTTAGCAAACAAAAATACCACGAAGCGTCGGGAGTTTGATCTGAAATAAGACGAGGTGATTAATATAGAAAACAAAAATGGGTTTTTAGCAAAATAGTTTTAAACATATAGATGCATGCTGATGTTAGGATGATGCACAGGGACAAGACATGCGATTATGATGATGCAATGCACAAAAACAACGCGATTTTCTAGTACTGGTTTTTGCGGGATGCCACAATTCGACACCACTAACAATGGTCCTCTCCTCGAGATCCGCCTCATGGTACCGGGAAGAAGGTCGGTGATCTGCATCTTCTCGCTTCGTGTAGATCCTCGCGACACCACTAACAAGAGGTCGTTGTCCGTGATCGTCGAGAGAACACTCCGGGAACAAAAGGTCGAAGGTAGAGGTATCAACAAATAAAGCCACCTCTAGCTCCGATGGAAAGAGAGAATCGATGCATTCTCGTCCACTTCGATGTACAAAAGCGAATAGAAGGGGTAGTCGGCATGGGGGCCAATCCATCACGCACCCAAACTATACTCTGCACAATCAGTAGAAAAGCGTGCAACCATTCTCGGAATCAGACTGAAGATCTCGACAATCGAGGTTCAGAAACAAAGGAGTGATGCAGACTCTGCATCAGATCTAGCGTAGATGATGTCGTCGCGTCGGAAAACACCGGAAGGCACAAACAAGGAACAAAGATTGGTACCATAGTAGACGGATTCCTCAGACAGCATGAACACCGGAGGGTAGAACACCGTTATCAAAGGAGGAAGCGAAACCCTGAAGGTACGATGGAACCCAACCACGAGAAATCCTGGACTCGAAGAGAGAGAAGAGAGAGGATTCAAAACACGCAGAGGTGAGAGGAGAGCAGCAGAGGGGTAAGGAGTAAAATCAGACCTAATCAGAACTATCCAACCGATTTTTTCAAAAATAGTTTTGACACTCTACTTCGGCCGTTAGCTAGGTTATCCTACAGGCTGGACTTGTGGGGTATCGCAACTGCTGAGCTCTGATACCACTCTGTAACACCCTCCGAATCGGCCCTATGCAAGTTTTAGCGAAACCCGCCAAACCCGCATAGAAACGATTCAAAGGTGCCCACCAGGCACTTTCGTGCGGGTGGAAAACGAAGTAATAACATTACACAACAGTCCTCGATGGGACCCATAGAACAGATATATATACAACACGACTCCATGAGTCAAGAATACAGATATACAGAACAAAGATCCAAATCACCTTGAAAATGATAGAGCGTCTAGCTACGGACAAGATGCAAATGGGGCTAAGAGCCCTGAAGAATAACCAATGGCGTCCATAACCCTGCCCAGGCCAAGCCGGAAGGGTAACCCTGCTAACGACGTCGATCTCAAAACCTGCTCAAACAAAAAGGGGTGCCGACAAAGGGCAAAGGAAAAAGAGAGAGTGGTCAGTACTGAGGCCAGTACAACGGCGGACTAGAATTCGGCGGTCCTCGCCTACATATGTATGGTGGACTGAGCGGCAGCGCAGCATGCACTAAACAACCTATAGAGACTCGATACAACTGTCGGCTATCAGAGAGAGATAATAAAGACCTATTCGGAACCAACCTGATAATACCACCAAACAAACCCGTCCTGGTATTTGCCCCTCGAAACCAAACGAGGAAGTCAACCGAGGAACTCACACAGTTGGCAGTTTTATTTATTCAGTTATCGTTGCAGCAATTACTAGTCAGGTATAGATAGTCGTCCTGATATAATAAGGAGTGGGCACTTTTAGTTATCCATTCCGTTGTAGTTGCAACACTTACTAGTCAGATACATTTAGCACGAGATAACCCCAAAACCCAACAGTTGTTGGTACTTTTATTTAGCCATTCCGTTGTAATGAAGCTGATTACTAGTCATATCGGATACAAGTCAAATTATAACAGTAAACTTTAGTTATAGTTGTCTATGATCAAGAACTGTGCTCCAAGTCGTCCATAACCGCGGACACGGCTTCTCGAAAAGATTTAACCCTGCAGGGGTGCACCAAAGTATCCACACACACTTCGACCCTTTTTGCCAGATCAGTTAACATACACCCATCGGTATGTCGGCGGGGCCTAAGTCATGACGTTTCCCAGACCCAAAGCAAGCACGGGGGGCCACCCCACTAAGTACACCCGCAACAAAGTCGGCCGGTCTCCGAGACGGACTCAGGGTTTGCGCCAGTGGCTGTAAACGACAGGGAATCCCAAAACTGGGCCTGTCGATACCGCGAAAACACTCCGCTTCCAAAACAGTACAGGTGCTATCCATCGCACAATTTAAATAAAGCAGTAAAGCATGGCATAAGTACATGATAGTAATAAAGCCCCAAACTAATTGTGGCCCCCAGTACAGTACTTTGAAATCAGGTACTAAATCGATGGGGTGCCCATACATCCCACATGTGGTTAGCGCGCTCGATCTCGGAACAGGTGTCAAGAACTCGGGGTCCTACGGGACACAAGTGGACGGTTAACAACCAAATAACATCTATTGCCCACCTGTGCCTCTGCTTACCTACTTCAATTTTAGTTGTTAAACAGTAATTAAAGTGATGATCATCTCCAACAATAAACTCACGGCAATACTCCAACAACCGGGGTACTGGATGACACGCAACAGCACTTGAGCAAGCGACTACGACGCGCAAGTCCAACTATCTACCAAACAACAGGTAATAGGATGTGTCCAAGGCAATATATGGCTGCAAGGGATATCACGGGTACGAAAACTAGAGCATCGCAACACATATAGCAATAGATCAACAGGAGGGAATAAATACTATAAAAGTAAGATAGGTAGAAAGGGGGAGATGCTCGCCTGAAAAACATTGCCGAGGGTTCATCCGAAGATCTGGTCGATACTCGCATCAACTCATCGGCCTAATCCGCGAAGAAGCAAAACACTAGAAGAAACACCGGATGCACTATTTAATACTACGGAAAAAGATCGGGGCATGATGCATGTATGATGTATGACATGGCAGGCATGCGATGCAATTAGACAATATTAAACGGAACCGGGGTCCCGACAATTATTTAGGTGGTTCATGTTGTTTAACTACCCCGCAATTTAAATGTTGTAATAACAAGGCAAGATAAGTTACCGGTTCGCTACACAATTTAAATGAGGCCATATAAAAGACTAGATTTGTCCGCATATGGGCCCCATATTTAATTATATGGTGAAATCGGCATAAGGCCCCCAATCCACATGGTATGCATGCGAGATGAACAATTAATATGCAACAAGTTTTATATTTCATTTTGTAAAAATAGGGCTCGGGAAGGAATCACACTTCGGGTTCAGAAGATCTGGTTCCGGGGTTCGGGATTCGGTCTCAGGGTTCGGATCTGGGGTTCGGTCTCGGCGGGATCGGTCTCGGGTTAGATTCAAGGTGAAGAGCTGGCGTTCCGGGAATAAGGACTTGGCGTGGCGTCGGGGGCACATCGGACTCGTCCTGGTCGGTGCCGATCTTGTTGTCGAGAAGACCTTGTCGGATCCGCGGGTCGGGTGTAGGACTTGACGTCCGGGGTGAAGAACTTGGCGTATCCGCGTCGGCAATCTTGGCGTTCGGGTTCTCGACTTCGCATCCGGGTCGGCGCGCTCGAGGTCTCGGCCTTCGGAAGATCTTGAGGTGCCGGCGGGATCGGTCTTCGGAAACGGGTCCGTGGATCCATGATCGGGGGTCTTTGGGCGCCGGGAACAAGCTTCGGAATCCGTGAGGCGATCCTGCGCTCGACGTCGTGAGGGAGTCCTTGGGGTCCCAGGATGGAGATCTTGTCGGTGGTGGTCTTGGCGTTCAAAACTTGGGATGCTACGGTCGTCGACTTGGACTTGAGTCGCACCAGGGAGCGAAGGTGAACATCACCACGAGAAGCGACCATACGGATACGAGCACCTTGGACTATCTGAACTGCGGCAGATGCACATCCTGCCAAAGAGGAAGAAGAACCAGAGTTGGGACTCCCGTGCTAAACAGAAGAGGCCGACGCGGGGCGACGGGGTGGGTCCCGCGGGGGAGGTGGGTCCAGGCGGGGCCGGCTGCTGCGCGCGGGAAGGAGAGGCGAGGGGCTCGGGGGCGAGCTCGCGGGCGCAGGCGCGACCGCATGCGGAGGACCAAGCGGAGGCGCACGGCCAGACACGACGGCGGCGGCCGGCACTTGGATGGCGGCGAGAGAGAGAGGCCGGGGAGCTGAGGGAGCCTGACGGCGAGGCGGGGGGATCGGGAGAGCTTCTGCCGGCCGGAGGCGCCACAGGAGGAGGGAGAAGGGGCGGGGCGGGGACCCACGACGGCGCGGCCTGCAGATGGAGGGCCGGGGACGACGAGGAGCGGAGGGCGGGGCGCGTTGAGGACGGCAGCAGGGGCGGCCTCGGGGAGGGCGAGCCCGAGCGGCGGGAGGAAGGGTCGTCGTCGTCGGGGGAAGGGGAAGAGGGCGCGGAGGGGAGGTGGTCCAGGCGAGGACGAGCGGCGTCAGGGGCGAGCTCCCTGGCGACTTTGCGGGCGACGGCGGGTGAGGTCGGCCGGAGGTGCTGTGGCGGAGGCTCGACGGGGACGGGGAGGCGAGGTTGGGGGTTCGGAATGCGGCGGCGCCATGGGGACGCGAGGACGGAGCGAGGAGGCAGCGCTCGGGAGAGAGGCACGCGAGAGAAGGGGAGAGGAGCAGGGAGTGAAACGAGGGAGGCGTGCGCGTGTTCGGTTGGTGGGACCAGGCTGCAGGCGCGGCTGGTTCCTGCGTGCGTTGTGTGCTTGCTCTGTTGTGTGCGGTGTGTTGCTGGGGCCAGGGAGGGGGTGGTTGCGTCGTGGCAGGTGAGGAGTGGGCTGTGGCGAGAGGGAGAGAGTGGGGATGAGGTGGCAGCGGGTTGAGTGGTGGGGAGGAGGGATGAGGGTGAGGTGGCGAGAGAGGATTGGTGGGGTGAGGTGGAGGGGGTTTGGGTAGACTAGAATTGGGTAGGAATAGATTAGGGTTTGGCCGATCGGGGTGGTAGGTGGCCTGGCTTTTGGCCGGGCTGCCTCCCCCGATCAAAACAATTGTATTTAAAAATATTATTTGTTTATAGTTTTAGTAAAAGATTTTGTAATTAGTTTTAGCAAACAAAAATACCACGAAGCGTCGGGAGTTTGATCTGAAATAAGACGAGGTGATTAATATAGAAAACAAAAATGGGTTTTTAGCAAAATAGTTTAAAACATATAGATGCATGCTGATGTTTAGGATGATGCACAGGACAAGACATGCGATTATGATGATGCAATGCACAAAAACAACGCGATTTTCTAGTAGTGGTTTTTGCGGGATGCCACAATTCGACACCACTAACAATGGATCTCTCCTCGAGATCCGCCTCATGGTACCGGGAAGAAGTCGGTGATCTGCATCTTCTCGCTTCGTGTAGATCCTCGCGACACCACTAACAAGAGGTCGTTGTCCGTGATCGTCGAGAGAACACTCCGGGAACAAAAGGTCGAAGGTAGAGGTATCAACAAATAAAGCCACCTCTAGCTCCGATGGAAAGAGAGAATCGATGCATTCTCGTCCACTTCGATGTACAAAAGCGAATAGAAGGGGTAGTCGGCATGGGGGCCAATCCAATCACACGCACCCAAACTATTACCTGCACAATCAGTAGAAAAGCGTGCAGCATTCTCGGAATCAGACTGAGATCTCGACAATCGAGGTTCAGAAACAAAGGAGTGATGCAGACTCTGCATCGGATCTAGCGTAGATGATGTCGTCGCGTCGGAAAACACCGGAAGGCACAAACAAGGAACAAAGATTGGTACCATAGTAGACGGATTCCTCAGACAGCATGAACACCGGAGGGTAGAAACAACCGTTATCAAAGGAGGAAGCGAAACCCTGAAAGGTACGATGGAACCCAACCACGAGAAATCCTGGACTCGAAGAAGAGAGAAGAGAGAGGATTCAAAACACGCAGAGGTGAGAGGAGAGCAGCAGAGGGGTAAGGAGTAAAATCAGACCTAATCAGAACTATCCAACCGATTTTTTCAAAAATAGTTTTGACACTCTTCGGCTACTTCGGTAGCGTTAGCTAGGTTATCCTACAGGCTGGACTTGTGGGGTATCGCAACTGCTGAGCTCTGATACCACTCTGTAACACCCTCCGAATCGGCCCTATGCAAGTTTTAGGAAACCCGCCAAACCCAACATAGAAACGATCAAAGGTGCCCCACCAGGCACTTTCGTGCGGGTGGAAAAACAAAGTAATAACATTACACACAGTCCTCGATGGGACCCACAGAACAGATATATATACAACACGACTCCATGAGTCAAGAATACCAGATATACAGAACAAAGATCCAAATCACCTTGAAAACGATAGAGCGTCTAGCTACGGACAAGATGCAAATGGGGCTAAGAGCCCTGAAGAATAAACCAATGGCGTCCATAACCCTGCCCCAGGCCAGCCGGAAGGGTAACCTGCTAACGACGTCGATCTCAAAACCTGCTCAAACAAAAAGGGGTGCCGACAAAGGAAAAGGAAAAAGAGAGAGCGGTCAGTATTGAGGCCAGTACACGGCGAGACTAGAATCGGCGGTCCTCGCCTAACATAGGTATGGTGGACTGAGCGGCAGCGAGCAGCATGCACTAAACAACCTATAGAGACTCGATACACTATCGGCTATCAGAGAGGGATAAGAAAGACCTATTCGGACCAACCTGATACTACCACCAAACAAACCCGTCCTGGTATTTCCCCCTCGAAACCAAACGAGGAAGTCAACCGAGGAACTCACACAGTTGGCAGTTTTATTTATTCAGTTATCGTTGCAGCAATTACTAGTCAGGTATAGATAGTCGTCCTGATATAATAAGGAGTGGGCACTTTTAGTTATCCATTGCCGTTGTAGTTGCAACACTTACTAGTCAGATACATTTAGCACGAGATAAACCCCCAAAATCCAGCAGTTTGTTGGTACTTTTATTTAGCCATTCCGTTGTAGTGAAGCTGATTACTAGTCATATCGGATACAAGTCAAATATAACAGTAAACTTTAGTTATAGTTGTCTATGATCAAGAACTGTGCTCCAAGTCGTCCATAAACCGCGGACACAGCTTCTCGAAAAGATTTAACCCTGCAGGGTGCACCAAAGTATCCACACGCACTTCGACCTTTTTGCCAGATCAGTTAACATACACCCATCGGTATGTCGGCGGGGCCTAAGTCATGACGTTTCCCAGACCCAAGCAAGCACGGGGGGCCACCCCACTAAGTAACACCGCAAACAAAAGTCGGCCGGTCTCCGAGACAGACTCAGGGTTTGCGCCAGTGGCTGTAACGACAGGGAATCCCAAACTGGCCTGTCGATACCGCGAAAACAATCCACTTCCAAAACAGTACAGGTGCTATCCATCGCACAATTTAAATAAAGCAGTAAAGCATGGCATAAGTACAGG